>CM067167.1:271498166-271528166 GCA_034093135.1 Erigeron breviscapus
AATTCAATCCCATTATTGCCGCAAGAGGAGGACTTGAAACAACTACATGCTGGAAGATATATGCAGAAGAGGAAGTTAAGTGACATGTACGATAGTCACAGTGAATCGATCGAAGATAACAGTATGGAGGTGAGAGGCAAGACAAATTCAATCCCATTATTGCCGCAAGAGGAGGACTTGAAACAACTACATGCTGGAAGATATATGCAGAAGAGGAAGTTAAGTGACATGTACGATAGTCACAGTGAATCGATCGAAGATAACAGTATGGAGGTGAGAGGCAAGACAAATTCAATCCCATTATTGCCGCAAGAGGAGGACTTGAAACAACTACATGCTGGAAGATATATGCAGAAGAGGAAGTTAAGTGACATGTACGATAGTCACAGTGAATCGATCGAAGATAACAGTATGGAGGTGAGAGGCAAGACAAATTCAATCCCATTATTGCCGCAAGAGGAGGACTTGAAACAACAACATGCTGGAAGATTTACTAGACCAAAAGCTAGACATAATAAGTTTGATTCCAGTTGAGAACCACTTCGGTCCCAAACCGCACCAAGAAACAAGTAAATAGAAGAGTTTTTTCTTTGAAAAAGCATATACATATATATTTACATATTTGTCTTGGTCAGACTATAACTCACAAGTGATGCATAACTCGTACAATGTAGTAATTTGTTTATGGTTTCCCACACCTATCGTTAAGTCAGAGACCGGCCCTTCGATAATATCTTATATAGCTTGGCAAAATGGGCGGGTCGGGCAGGTTTGGGTAACGGGTCAAAACGGGTGCGGGTTGAAACGGGTACGGGTTGCATTTTTTCAAACGAAAAGCCAAAAATAAAATATAAATCAAATTATTTAAGCCCAAACATAATTATAATAATTTATAAGTATAATACATAATATAGGGTATATAATTTTATTGTTATACAAATATAAATATAATATTATATAGTATATTATATATGATATATAATAAATATATATAAATATATATATATATATATATATATATATATAGATATATATATATATATATATATATATATATATATATATATATATATATATATATATATATATATATATATATATATATATATATATATATATATATATATATATATATATATATATATATATATATATATATATATATATATATATATATATATATATATATATATATATATATATATATATATATATATATATATATATATATATATATATATATATATATATATATATATATATATATATATATATATATATATATATATATATATATATATATATATATATATATATATATATATATATATATATATATATATATATATATATATATATATATATATATATATATATATATATATATATATATATATATATATATATATATATATATATATATATATATATATATATATATATATATATATATATATATATATATATATATATATATATATATATATATATATATATATATATATATATATATATATATATATATATATATATATATATATATATATATATATATATATATATATATATATATATATATATATATATATATATATATATATATATATATATATATATATATATATATATATATATATATATATATATATATATATATATATATATATATATATATATATATATATATATATATATATATATATATATATATATATATATATATATATATATATATATATATATATATATATATATATATATATATATATATATATATATATATATATATATATATATATATATATATATATATATATATATATATATATATATATATATATATATATATATATATATATATATATATATATATATATATATATATATATATATATATATATATATATATATATATATATATATATATATATATATATATATATATATATATATATATATATATATATATATATATATATATATATATATATATATATATATATATATATATATATATATATATATATATATATATATATATATATATATATATATATATATATATATATATATATATATATATATATATATATATATATATATATATATATATATATATATATATATATATATATATATATATATATATATATATATATATATATATATATATATATATATATATATATATATATATATATATATATATATATATATATATATATATATATATATATATATATATATATATATATATATATATATATATATATATATATATATATATATATATATATATATATATATATATATATATATATATATATATATATATATATATATATATATATATATATATATATATATATATATATATATATATAAACCCAAATATCTTTTCTGAAGATTGAATATAAAATAGGGAAAATATAATCCGCTTAATTTAACAATGAATATAAAAAAACAAGGATTGCATTAACTGTGATTCTGTGCATACCGCTTAATAAAACCCGCTCGACCCGCGTCGATTACCCATTGGACCTATTTACTTGATTCAGTTGATGTATAAATCCGCTTCTTTTATTTCTACTAGCCCAACTTAACCCAATAAGCACAATAAAATACCCAAATCAACCCATTCAAAAGAAGTTGGGTATGAATTGCCAGGCATACTTATATATGCCGGACAATATGAGAGGTTAATATCTAGTAGTCACCTTGCTAGAATTTTAATAAAATTATTGTCATTTTTAAAAAGTGTTAGTGTCACATGACAAAAGTTGTCTGGGTATCAGCATGACCTACACGACTGCACACATGGACGTACATATAACTTGAAACGACATGTTCATATGTATGTGAATAGAAAAACATTCTTGTCAAACAAACTAATTAAATGCTAATAGGAAGAAGGAAAAAGAAAAAATAAACAGCCGAACAAAATACTAATGAAGCCCATGATGACTAACATCATGAGAAGAGGTCACATTAGGAGGTTGGTTCAATGAACTCGCAACCCCTAGGCACAAAGCCTCACCCAAAGGTCCACCCAACCACGAACCCTGGTGCGTCCATTGGTTATGTGTGTTCGAATCGTCTGCATTCAACATCCCAATTCCCAATTGAAACAAATCATCTTGATCATCACTATTATTATTATCATTTCCACCAGGTTGCATCAAGGTAAGAAAGCAATTATCACCAACCAAATCATGATCATGACTTCTTCTTCCACCAAGATTTTGAAAAAAGTGGTCTCCTTTTGATCCTACTACACTTGGCTTCTGAATCTTTTGGTTTGATGAAGACAAAGGGATAGTGCCATTCTTCATCAACAAACTTCAGAAAAAAAACACCCCCACAACATTAAATGACATGCATGAAAACAAATAAGACAGTAGTGAGTTGACCCACTTGCATACATGTGTAGATAATAACAAGAAAACCAAATAAATATGTGAACATAAACAATTTGAGGGTGCAAAGATTCACAGAGAACATTAAATTCTACCAAATATATATGATGACACATGACAGTGAATTTAATTCTGTTTATACCAAGAATACCCACCTGGATTGTTGACAGGAAGGTGACATAGTTGGAGAATGAGGAAGGGTAGTGTTGTAATTGTCTTTAGTACTACTACTGAGATGTTTTGATGAATTGTGGGATTGTGTAATTTGCATTTGAGATTGATGAGTTTCCACATGCTTTCTTGAACGAGGTCGATTCTTGTGAGCATGTCGCTCACAATACTTTTGATCGGGCATTACATCCCTTGAACACCTCCATTTCTTCCCATCTGTTCTTCTACACCTCCATGGCTCTGAATTGGACCCTAACATCATTAGTCAAATTTAGTAAAAACGATGTAAAGGTTCAACGCCGAGTGTAGTTATAGTTAGTTTATTAAGTCATCTTGAAAGATATACCCGAGTCATAAAATAAATATGTGGTGTGAAATAATGAAAATCAGATAATCAAATGTAACAAAACGTGCAGGATATAATGTTTGCATGTACTTCTATCATTTTGAAGTTATTGTAATAGTCTTGGATAAATTCTGGTCATTAAATTAGAATTTACATTTATTCATGACCATTAAACAATCAAAATCAGTTTTGTTGTAGCTACTCTGTACTCAATATACAATAATACAAATATTGATAATTAGACCACTATATATGCAATCTAATATATAGTGTACCTAAATAAAAAACAATAATCAATAATGTAATCAATTTCAAATCACATCTAAAAACACCTTATAATGTAAGTTCATTACTTAATGTATAACACAGATTAATTGAAAAAATTTGGGGGAAAAGGGAATTAAGAAGACAAGTTACTGTTTGATTGAGAGAACAAAGGAAACAGCAGTTGAGGTGGAACAGGGATGGAAGACATAATGTGCTTGTAAATCATTGTCTGGCTCTCAAGCTCTTGTAATTGAGATGCTGTAAATATTACACCACCTGCATATATATACATTCTCATTTATCAATTCCAACTTGGCAAGAAAAGTTTCATAATAAGTTATAGAAAGCTTAACAGTGTTAAGCATAAGACCTGTGGTATAGTTTGGTGAAGTTGCAAATGCAATATGATTGCTAGATGGTTCAAAAATCTGCCTGCCACCGCCACCGAATTCAATACAAGTTTGATGATATTTGGGATGCTGATTATGATATGGAGAAGGATGAGACATGAGATTTATTTTTTTACTTGGGTGAGTATGTTGCATGTTTAAAGCTAGACCGACGCCACACTCAGCCTGTGACGAAGGTGGTTTACCGGAGATTTCATTTCCGCTACCATCGTCTACTGTTTTGTGATTATTATCAGAACTCATTTTTGAAGAAGATATGAACACTTAAAAGGGTCTAATTGAGGTTCTATATTGTGAATTGAATTTTGCTTGCTTTGAACATTTAGCTAGCTTACCTTCTATATATATTTGTATCTATTTGTCTCTCTCTTGACAGCATGGGATATTTGTGTCGTGATTGCCAAATTTATAAATAAACATAAACAAAAGTATATATACTCCGTATAAGTTAGCAAGATCCTTCAAATAAATTTGATTTTAAGTGAACAATGAAGGATCATCGCCCCGTCGGTGACAATTTATAAATGAAAAGTCAAAACTTGATTATTTGATGAAACCACAATACCATCCGTACAATCAACTCTATGGATGTCAATGGGTTGATAGCCCAGTGGCGTCTCAGACCTCCAATGAAGGCTTGTTCCTTGGGCAACCAGGGTTCGAATCCAAGGGGGCGCAGGTTTTACCCCAAATGGCATTCAATGCCGTAGATGTCGTGTCGTTTGGCGATCTATCCAAACGAACGTTCAAAAAAACTCTATGGATAGTTACAAATTCTTTTATGAAGAAGACAAACACAATAATTTTACCATCTACAACAAATACAAACAAGTTACAACACAACACAAAACATTGATTAACTATTTATTAGTTATCTGAATACATCAAAACATTTTCTTTAACATAAATTATCTATCAATCGTATAAGTTCTCGATTAACATAACCTTAAATTATTAAAATAATTTCTTATATATAATATTATTTGATAATTATAAGATAATTACCACAAATTAAGATCACCGTAAATTAAAGTTGGCACGTATTACTCAAATAACATAACATGTTCGACCAAAAGAAGTTTAAATTATGTTCTACATCTATCTCCTTATGGAGTTATTCAAACTTTTAAACTGTATGCTTCATTGGTTCCATATTGCGAGTTGTTTGGTTGGAAAATTGGAATATTGCTCACATCTAAAGGAATACTAAGCCCAGATAATATTGGGCCGAACCAATTTTTAAACCGAGTATGGTCCAAGTGACTATCTTTTTAATTATTTATGGAAAACTCACTAAACCATTGGATCGTAACTTAATTTAGCAATTAGGACCCTACTTCATGTTTGGGTTCCGGTATGTTGCAACTTATTATATAACAGTAAAGTGACTAAATTGTGTGATGTACTGATATGAATGGTGCAATACAACTTATAAGTTGATATGGACTCAACATATAAACTGTGATATTAATTAATTGCTTAAGAATAGGATTAGAAATTGGTCACATATTTATCGTTTAATACCCTCTCAATTTAGAAGTATAATTTTTTTATGTTTTGTTTTAACAATATTTTCCTTTTGAAACGGTCAAATATTGTTAAACGGATTAAATATTATGAAATACACTTGCCTACAATGAGGTTTGAATTTTGAGCTCATTGAATAGGGTCATTCATATATTGATCTAACCTTCTAAATCTTTAATAGATTGCCCTAGTTATTATCATTGTTAATCACTTAATACTCATTTGTTACACATTCAAAATTTGAATCACATATGAATTGCAAGTATAACTTCAAGCTAGATCAACTAGCATCTTTAAGATGAGATAAGACTCAATAACACCATAAGGTATTTGGTTTGAATCTTACAAGTGCATTTTCTCAAAATTATTAGGTTTCTCTTGAATTGATGAGTTGGTATTGTAACATAATCATATAATATCACTAGTAGTACGATGATACTTCAGTGGTGGTCGATCTAAAATTTTGCCATTCAATAAAAAGAAGTATAACTTCAGCAATTTGAATTTAGAGACACACAAAAAAGTCTACACAATTAGTTTATGTTTTCCTCATAATTAGGAGATATGCATGGACAATACCCATTATTTCGAATGAAAATATAGATACGAATATGTCTTCTCCATGTTGAGATGAAAAGAGTAAAACCTGCCCATGAATTATCTGTCAAACCCACTTGCCTTTTTTGTTTACCTTACGTTACTCTTTTTCCTCATGCATGTTCCCTTCCCTCTTTTGTCTATTTTATACTTTTATCCGATTAATTGATTATTCTAAATGGTATAAGACACAAGTTTCTGAGTGACTCAAGACCTAAGTTCGAGTCTTGCTGAGGGGCAGAGTTTTATCCCAATTAAATATTATGCCTTTAGGCAGTTTTAATTGAGGGTTTTTCCTCCTACAAGGTATTGACGGTGAGGAGGCTCTCTAGCACGGACCCAATTAAGACAACGTAAGCTAGATCTCATATTGCGAGCAATTGATTCCACACGTTTAAAAAAAATTGATTATTCTAAGTTCTATATGGAGTACATACAATGTTTTTGAGTACTCGACCGTGTTACATCAAATTGTCTCTAAACTTTATATTATATTATATTATATTATATTATATATACTATTAATGAGAATGGAGTGATGAACAGTAACTCGCCTGCGTGGCGAGTTACTATTCGTCCACCGTACATCTGAAACTATTATTCGGATTTTGCCGTATTACATTCCGTTCGGATTTTCAATTACGGGTTATTTATTGGTTTTTTGCATTTTTTTTTCCTTTGAGTTTCTAACCAATATATTGCAACTTTTTTGTGTCCACGTCCCATACCATTATGTACCACTATTCGGTTTTTTCACATTTTTTCTTTATTTATTGGTTTTTTGCATTTTTTTTTTCCTTTGAGTTTCTAACCAATATATTGCAACTTTTTTGTGTCCACGTCCCATACCATTACGTACCTTATGAATAGTAACTCGCATGTGTGGCGAGTAACGATTCGTCCACGTTACACCTCATACCACTTGCATTTTGCCACATCACATCCCGTTCGAGTTTTTAACTACGTGTTACTTATTAGTTTTTGTATAGTTTTTTTCTTTTGGGTTTCCAACCAATATATTGCATCCCGTACCATTATGTACCACTATTCGGCTTTTTTTTTAGAACGACGTGTTAGTTGGTTAGTGGCTCGAACCCTAGCAGTGACATCCAAGCGGGCAGTATGCTAGAGGTTGGAACCCGAAGGCACCCCTGGAGACCAATGGTGCGATAACACGGCCCGCATGCGTCTGAAGAGGTAAATGCCCGATACCATGGGGAATTGAGATTCGATCCCTTACACACTTTTCTCTTTTGATGTTTTCAACTTATATATTGAAACTTTCATTCAACATTTTTTTCTTTCATTTTATATTTTTGATTTATTTCACATAAAAATTTTATGTATTCGTTACTATAAACTTTTAAAAGCATTTGTGGTATTGACTTTAGATAAATATCAATTTCATATGCCAGAGTTTTTAACTACGTGTTACTTATTAGTTTTTGTATAGTTTTTTTCTTTTGGGTTTCCAACCAATATATTGCATCCCGTACCATTATGTACCACTATTCGGCTTTTTTTTTAGAACGACGTGTTAGTTGGTTAGTGGCTCGAACCCTAGCAGTGACATCCAAGCGGGCAGTATGCTAGAGGTTGGAACCCGAAGGCACCCCTGGAGACCAAGGGTGCGATAACACGGCCTGCATGGCGAGTTACTATTCGTCCACCGTACATCTGAAACTATTATTCGGATTTTGCCGTATTGCATTCCGTTCGGATTTTCAATTACGGGTTATTTATTGGTTTTTTGCATTTTTTTTTTTTTTTTTTTTTTTTTTTTTTTTTTTTTTTTTTTTTTTTTTTGCATTTTTTTTTTCCTTTGAGTTTCTAACCAATATATTGCAACTTTTTTGTGTCCACGTCCCATACCATTACGTACCTTATGAATAGTAACTCGCATGTGTGGCGAGTAACGATTCGTCCACGTTACACCTCATACCACTTGCATTTTGCCACATCACATCCCGTTCGAGTTTTTAACTACGTGTTACTTATTAGTTTTTGTATAGTTTTTTTCTTTTGGGTTTCCAACCAATATATTGCATCCCGTACCATTATGTACCACTATTCGGCTTTTTTTTTAGAACGGCGTGTTAGTTGGTTAGTGGTTCGAACCCTAGCAGTGACATCCAAGCGGGCAGTATGCTAGAGGTTGGAACCCGAAGGCACCCCTGGAGACCAAGGGTGCGATAACACGGCCTGCATGCGTCTAAAGAGGTAAATGTCCGATACCATGGGGAATTGAGATTCGATCCCTTACACACTTTTCTCTTTTGATGTTTTCAACTTATATATTGGAACTTTCATTCAACATTTTTTTCTTTCATTTTTTATTTTTGATTTATTTCACATATAAAATATATGTATTCGTTACTATAAACTTTTAAAAGCATTTGTGGTATTGACTTTAGATAAATATCTATTTCATATGCCAGAGTTTTTAACTAACATATATAGTGACATATCATCAATAACAAAACGTAATCACAATAATTGAAACCTGACAACGCGCGGAAAGAAGCTAATGTGATTTTACACTTAAATTAATATATATGACATAATAATTTTTAATTAAACAGTTGATTGTTCAACGCAAGTACACTAAAATAACGCAATTTTTTCAACACAACAATTGAAGTCCCGCAACGCGAGACCGAAATTTACTAGTATACTATTAATAAGAATGGAGTGATGAACAGTAACTCGCCTGCGTGGCGAGTTACTATTCGTCCACCGTACATCTGAAACTATTATTCGGATTTTGCCGTATTACATTCCGTTCGGATTTTCAATTACGGGTTATTTATTGGTTTTTTGCATTTTTTTTTCCTTTGAGTTTCTAACCAATATATTGCAACTTTTTTGTGTCCACGTCCCATACCATTACGTACCTTATGAATAGTAACTCGCATGTGTGGCGAGTAACGATTCGTCCACGTTACACCTCATACCACTTGCATTTTGCCACATCACATCCCGTTCGAGTTTTTAACTACGTGTTACTTATTAGTTTTTGTATAGTTTTTTTCTTTTGGGTTTCCAACCAATATATTGCATCCCGTACCATTATGTACCACTATTCGGCTTTTTTTTTAGAACGGCGTGTTAGTTGGTTAGTGGTTCGAACCCTAGCAGTGACATCCAAGCGGGCAGTATGCTAGAGGTTGGAACCCGAAGGCACCCCTGGAGACCAAGGGTGCGATAACACGGCCTGCATGCGTCTAAAGAGGTAAATGTCCGATACCATGGGGAATTGAGATTCGATCCCTTACACACTTTTCTCTTTTGATGTTTTCAACTTATATATTGGAACTTTCATTCAACATTTTTTTCTTTCATTTTTTATTTTTGATTTATTTCACATATAAAATATATGTATTCGTTACTATAAACTTTTAAAAGCATTTGTGGTATTGACTTTAGATAAATATCTATTTCATATGCCAGAGTTTTTAACTAACATATATAGTGACATATCATCAATAACAAAACGTAATCACAATAATTGAAACCTGACAACGCGCGGAAAGAAGCTAATGTGATTTTACACTTAAATTAATATATATGACATAATAATTTTTAATTAAACAGTTGATTGTTCAACGCAAGTACACTAAAATAACGCAATTTTTTCAACACAACAATTGAAGTCCCGCAACGCGAGACCGAAATTTACTAGTATACTATTAAGGAATGAGTGATGAATAGTAACTCGCCTACGTGGCGAGTTCTATTCGTTCACGTAACATCCCGTAAAATTTTGCCAAATCGCATCCCGCCCAATTTTTTTATTACGGGTTATTTATTGGTTTTTTGCACACTATTTTTCCTTTTGGGTTCTCAAACAATATATTGCAACTTTTTTATGCCTATATCCCGTACCATTACCATTATTCTGGATTTTGTCACATCGCATCCCGTTTGGGCTTTCTATTACGGGTTACTTATTGGTTTTTTTCACACTTTTTTTGTTTGGGTTTCCAAACAGTATATTGCAACTCTTTTATGGTCATATTCCGTAACGTTATGTACCCTTATTTGGTTTTGCACACTTTCTTCTTTGTGGTTTCAGCTAATATATTGAAGACTTTAATTCGATTTTTTTTCTTTGTGCATATTAAATATATGTATTCGATACTATAAACTTTAGATGCGTTTGTGGTATTTCTTTAAATAAAAATATATTTCATATGGTAAAAGTTTTATGCTAACATATATATAGCGACACAGCATAAGTAACAAAATGTAATCACAATAATTGACACTCCACAACACTCGGAAGAAGCTAATGTGGTTTTGTCATTAAATAAATATATATATTTGAAACAAACTTATATATGACATAATAATTTTTAATTAAACAGTTGATTGTTCAACGCAAGTACACTAAAATAACGCAATTTTTTCAACACAACAATTGAAGTCCCGCAACGCGGGACCGAAATTTACTAGTTAAATTATACGGATGCAGTTATTTATATATTGGTGAATTGTCAAAAATAGAAAGCTAATTTTTTTTTTATCTCAATTGGAAAAACCTCTTTTTTTTCATTTAATTAGAATTAATCTATAACACCTTATAAAGCAATAGACTCTTTTTTTTGCCATTAAACATTCAGCCTTTGAAATACTATTTTTACCCTTAAATTTATAGTTACTCATATTAAATGAGTATTGTTATACCAGAAATACCCCAATAAGTTTGTCTTTCACTTTGTAAGGAAATATCATACCATAATATTCTATTTTCACGAGTGTCCCTTTTCATTAACTATACTATCCTTTTACGTCAACTACCTTTACATTAATAACCACACCGTTAACGCCACCATCACCCTCCTCGCCGCCCTGCTGCCGCATTGCGCGGGTACCCCTCTCGTTTTAAAAAATGCAACTACAAATCTTAAATTTCATATTTATTATGTTTGCCAATTTCTCTTATATATACTTCTTCTAGTCTAGACTTAAATAAAACATGTTATATGCATCTACATGTTGTTCAGGATCCTATAAACAATTAGAAACAATCATACAAAATGATATGATGAAAAATAAAAAGAGCTTGATATATATAGAAAAAGAAAATGCTTAGAAGATGATAAGAGAGGTCCACCATTTTATTACTATATATTTGAGGTAAAGGTAAACCATGTGCCAATGGTCCTTGAATCATTACCACCATTTCAAAAGAATAATCTAAAGTTGCAACATTTCATCAATATTACAAGCACTATGAGATCTTCAAAAAAACACATTAATAAAAACACACAATTTTACTAGAATTTCTGAATTATTACTTAATCACCAAAAACCAACATCAACTTAGTTCTTTATAATGAAAAAAATAATACTAGTATAGTAGTAATAATTATAAAATTGATCATGATCAAATTAAACTCAATTCATGATTAGATTGTTCGACTGGATTTGTGTCTTTTGTTTCAATAGTATCATTAGTTGAGCCTTTTGACACTCTAATTTAGTACCCAGGTTCCTACCTCTCGACCCGATTGCTTTAACAACCCGCGGAAACTCGACAAATCCACGGATTCCACGCTTAATGTGTGGGTTTTCAGGCTCTAATGACACCTGCTTTCTACCTGCTTGTAACTTAAGTGAATTTCCAGCTGATATGACAATATTGTGATCATTTTCGGACTCTTCTTGATCATAATTATGCTTGTGATGGGTTATTTTCGTAATTTCCAATTCCGAAATCTTTTCTTCTAGCAAATGTTTTGCATCACTAAGCTTCATTTGAACTCTTTCTTCTCTTAAAACTTCAGCCACACGTAACATCTTTCTTTCTTCTTCCATGTCCATCTTCAGCCTATTGATTTCCGACTTACTAGACGTTAACTGAACCGCAAGCTCTTCACATACTTTCTCTAATGCTTGTTTTTCTTTCTTCTCTCCCAACACTTGTTTTGTCAACTTCTTGGTTAAAGACTCGGCCTTCTTGCGCGCTTTACGTTCATATTCAAGTTGTGCTTTAAGCTCCGTTATCTGGCTTTGAGCAGTTTCGAGGTCCAAATCCATAAATGGCTTGATAAAAGTAAGATCAAAGAAGGATGCTGCAATCTTTCGAGTTGAAACGGGCAAGTGGAGTAGATGAAGTTGCTTGTTTTCTTCTTGTTCGTGTTCGTGCTGCCTTATGTTTTCTTGGTTATGATTATAGTTTTGAGGACAACTATAGAATGGATTTTCGTATAGTTTCCAGGTTGGAGATGGGGTAAGGTTTAGAGTAAGGTTGGAGAAATTAGAATGATCTTTTTCTTCATGGAATGTGGTGGATTTTGTCTTTATCATCATCATCGTTATAGTCATCTTCTATTGCATCAACTTCTTTTCTTATGGAAGATTTAATACCCATTTTCTAAAATTATTATATATGAAAATATATATTGTAGCTTTAGTGTTGGCTAGCAAAGCTTTTTTAAAGGGAGGGACCTAGGGTGATATGGATTAATGGATGGAGATTGTGAAAAGGAAGAGGAGACATCACATGCCCTTCTTTATTCTATTGACATGTTCACTCATCATCACTCTTGGTAGCAAAGTCATGAAAAATTATGATCATCACATTTTTCTTAACTAGCTTAGTATATTTTTAGTGAGGCAATTGCGTTCATCGGTCTTTTCCTAGTTTTAGTTGCTCTATCGATTGCGTTCATCAGTCTTTTCCTTAGTCGGATTGATGACTTGTTGATGTAACGCGACAAGTTTTTAAAAGGCAAATGAGGTCCATTTTGTAAATTGTAATCATTTTTTCTAGTCGGTTGTACATATTCAATCGACAGTTCGACACTACTTAGTATATATAAGAAAGAAAGAAAAGAAAAAAAAACAGAGAGGCAAATGAAGTTGTGATGGATTATACATGTATACAATTATAGAAAGCCAGTTATAGATGGTGTTTAAGTTTATATGGTAAGAAAGGAAAGGCATATAATTTGTAGGCCATGCGATCTCCCACCACATTTTGAAACCACATGGATTGTTCTATCTAGTGCATTTTGTCTCTATCATCTCTTACTTCTTGCGTGTCCATCATACCCACATCTATCTAAAAGTCTCAAACTGTATACAAAAAGGATTAGATAAAAATCATAAATAGCACTGAACTCTATTGTAAGTTTGTACTAGAATTCTTGGATGAATTTCCCAACAAAGTTAGCATCCCCAAATTTTGTTTTGTTTTAATCAAAGATTGTTTACTTGCTACATTTCCGAAGGCGAGAGTTAACCATATTCCTCAATGCTTCCTTCAGTACTAAAAGAAGACGTCAATTTTACACTTAAATTATTGAATCTTTGTCATTCTAAGTGGGCCGACGCAAGTTCTAGTAACACAGGTCGACGTTCCATGAGGCCATAACCCCCACATTTTGAATTCCGGGGACCATGTATAACATCCACTCAAGTTCTGCCCCTACCAAGTTTTAGTGTACAACCTACATAAAATGCTACTATAAAGAACACCTAGCAAGACGAAGACCTGAACAAGCTCTTCAAGATACAATAGACATGTAAAGTTACAAGTAAAATCTACATATATAACTAATAATGTTCGTAAGATAAAGCAAGACTATGAACAGAACAAGCTCCACAAGCTACTATAGAGATGGACAGCCAAATGTGCTACTTTTAACCTATTTGATTATTTGTGGGTCAACGTGGGTTATGTTTATCCCATCAAATAAAGAAACATAGCTAAGAAAATGAACGAATCAAGTGAGTTGAAATAACATAAAGTTCATCTTTAATATTGAAATCGAAACATCTTTTTCAAAGTTTATACATTACTATGATAATAACATATTTTTGGGTTCATTTTACCTCTACATTAGAAAATTCTAATTAGGTACCACTCAGCAGTTTAGCACTAAACCATAAATTTATCATAACTATAATCAACCTATCAACAACTTAAATATTATATATTTTATAATAATAATAATAATAATAATAATAATAATAATAATAATAATAATAATAATAATAATAATAATACATAATAATAATAATAATAATAATAATAATAATAATAATAATAATAATAATAATAATAATAATAATAATAATAATAATAATAATAATAATAATAATAATAATAATAATAATAATAATAATAATAATAATAATAATAATAATAATAATAATAATAATAATAATAATAATAATAATAATAATAATAATAATAATAATAATAATAATAATAATAATAATAATAATAATAATAATAATAATAATAATAATAATAATAATAATAATAATAATAATAATAATAATAATAATAATAATAATAATAATAATAATAATAATAATAATAATAATAATAATAATAATAATAATAATAATAATAATAATAATAATAATAATAATAATAATAATAATAATAATAATAATAATAATAATAATAATAATAATAATAATAATAATAATAATAATAATAATAATAATAATAATAATAATAATAATAATAATAATAATAATAATAATAATAATAATAATAATAATAATAATAATAATAATAATAATAATAATAATAATAATAATAATAATAATAATAATAATAATAATAATAATAATAATAATAATAATAATAATAATAATAATAATAATAATAATAATAATAATAATAATAATAATAATAATAATAATAATAATAATAATAATAATAATAATAATAATAATAATAATAATAATAATAATAATAATAATAATAATAATAATAATAATAATAATAATAATAATAATAATAATAATAATAATAATAATAATAATAATAATCAAAGAAATGAAAGAATACATCCAATGAATAAAATATGATAAAATAATAATAATAATAATAATGAAATAATAATAATAATAATAATAATAACAATAATAATAATAATAATAATAATAATAATAATAATAGGACGTAAAATATATATCTAGCAAACCAGGCCCATTTCAAACAAGTGATCAAAATACCCAAGACTTGTGACAAATGTAATCAATTTATTCTCTATTATATATCATTTTCATTAATCTAAGATTAGATAGTATATCACAGTTGCAGGTCGTCTACTCCATAAAGTATAACTTAAAAACCTGACATGCTGCAGCTAGTGTTAAATAGATAGGACTAGCCAGAGTCCCAGTGGTTGATCCAAGTCCAGGAAGACTTCTGTCCACGTGAGTAAAATGGAATAAGGAAGCAATACATGAAAATGACCTTGAGTTATCATCACTCCAGGTATTATTAATGACCATAATGTTCTAACCTACCAAAACAAGTCGCAACTTCCCCGACAGACAACTTAAATGATACTCCGTATAAGTTTATATTATGCATCATGACATTCATAGATGGAAATGCGGGGAAAACAAAAATGATTATCAAGTCAAACCAAATCTTTGATCAGATTGATAGTGGCAAAATAAGCATTAGGATACCTTCCAATTCATTGGACAGCTTCCACTAACATGCGGTTCTCAATATGCTTCTGTTATTAAGTAAAAACAAAAATGGCTTGTGAACATCACCATCATTAAACCCGCAAACAAAGAAAGGTAACTAAAATGTAGCATGACATACAACATTCAGTAACATTTAAGTCAAAGATAATGTGCTTTGAACTACCAAAGATCTTGGGAATTCTTCATTCTACAACTTCATCTGGCTTAATTGCCTCAACTTCTTTTAAATTTTCCAACGAAGAGATGCGTCCATCCAGAGATTTATAGATGTCATTCATCTGAACCACGAACAGATGACAATTTATCAAAACTTTAGAACCAGTCACTAATTAAATAGCAAAATAAATGTCTATGAATCAAAAGGACCAACACATTGAAAGCCATCAATGTTTGGACGGTCCGGATTCAGAATTTGTGTGCAGGGAAATGTTGACTAACACATGAAATATTTTTTATGGACCACATAATAAGATTTTCAATGACGTATTGACGTATGGTTCATGGTAAGTGCCCAACATTTAACACTATGCATAGAGGATCCCATGAACAAATATGCATACACGTATTCAAACATATATCGTTTTTCAGTGTCTTAGTTATCTGTTTCATTACATAAGAGAAGAGTCTTAGCAATTTAGTCCAGTGAGACAGCATATTCACGGCATATACCACAAGTTATCACATCGATTAAATTTATTTGCTCGCTATGTCAAAAATACTATAAGCAGTTCAACATTAGTATCAGAATCAATCGTAATGGCTGAATCTTAATCTAAGCTTAGCTAAAGCCAGTAACTTACTCCTAAACAAAAACTAATAAGTATCATAGTTCAAGATACCCTGAATTGTAACAATTTAAAAAGTGATCATCATCAATATATATGTTATATAGGTATACAAACTCAATGATACTGTCAACAATCAACTCAAACATTATTAGCCTTGACATGATCTTACATAATTATCCCTAAGTTCCTTGAACTCATACATACTTTAGTAAATTTATATGAATGTGTTTTCAAGACAATCACCAAAAAGGAAAGCCAACAAAATAAATCTCATAACCGAAGGCAGGTGTGCCTCAGGGTTAAACTACAATACTTTTTCCCATATGTCATTTATAATTCAAAATTAGAAATGTTTATTTTAAGCCTCATCAAGTTTATGCGAGTCTCCCTGAATGTCCATCTTGTGGAAATTTTTTCCTAGGAACACTTCTAGTCAAAAATTGGCAAATGTGAACAATACATACATCGATACATGCATACGCACATTCACGCATACAAATATATATACTTCCATTGACATAATGGTATTGCTACTTATGAAAACAATACACACCTCTAAACCATCGAAAATGAGACGAAGGTATCCATCACTAAAGAATATAAAGTTATTACTCATTAGGCAAATTATAAGATTAGTTCACGTATATACATGCACTATATTTTAGGGGTAATTTGCAAAAATCAACCCTGGGTTATGTACTTACGCTTAATCTCTTGATTTCAAAACATGAACCTTTTGGTCCGAAACATCCAAATTTCTATGTATTCAGGTCCTTCAAGACGGAATGCTTTACCATAGTCTGAAATATGGTATGTGTATTTCACTTGAAAAGAAAATGACGGCAAAATTTTCAATTATCCAAATAATGTAAAGATCAGAAACTAGAAAACAAGGTATAAAACTGAACAAGATCCAAAAAAACTAAACGCTTTGCTTCCCAATCCTTTATCATAGCCTTTCCCAGTCCCCTAGTACTCTAAAAGTCACACAATCCCCTTTACCTTCCATCGCCCAATTATCTACCACTTCTCCAAAAAGATATTAAATAGGATGTAGCCCCAAGTCCCAACAACAATAAACAACAAATCATGTTTTCCTTATTCATCATCTTTATATTCACTTCTAGATCAATTTTTAATATCAAATTCTTTAATAATGTCTAACTAGTTTGTTTTCCGACAACATAATGAAATCAATCTTAATTACGCTTCTCTTATTGTGAGTTTTTATAAAATATATTACTGAACACAAAACTGAAATAAACAATTGGCTGATATGCACTTGTAATCCTATTTGTAAGTTCTTTGGGCGGTGGCAAACAATGCAGGGTTCGAGAAAAATGAGATTTGGGTTTTGTTTGTTCATCAACACTTTGCACGTGTTTAATGTCATGCGTGAATCCAAATCCTACAAGGTTTCATCATGAAAGGCCAAATTTGTTGGTTAAGTTGGATTCCTGAGTTCCAACGTGCACACGTGAAACCTAATGACCAAACTCATGTATATATAGCCCAGAAAATTTTTATTGATAGTTACTAGTATTTTTAATTTAGTAGAACTCAGCAAGATAACTTATCTAAAAGTCCTAAGATTTTACAATGTCACAAATGGCAAAATTATATCCACCTAAGTTGCAGTGATATCAAGCCACATAGGTCATGATGACTTAAGCTAACTCGAACCAATCAAGTAATCAACTAAAGAGTAAAGACACGAATCACCAATTGATTTAGAAAGTTCCAATCGCATATCACTTACTAGAAGAAACTTAATGGTCCAATAGAGTTTTTATTATACACGTAGCCACCTTATGTGATATACTGATATGGTAAATTTTCAAACACTCGGGAAAACAAAATGCTCAAGCTTTGCACGCCAACTATTTCAGTATTGACGTTTAATCATTTTATAGAAACACAAAATTTGGGATTGGTAAATTTTCAAACACTCGGGAAAACAAAATGCTCAAGCTTTGCACGCCAACTATTTCAGTATTGACGTTTAATCGTTTTATAGAAACACAAAATTTGAGGCATAATTCCTCATGGGCTCCTTAACATAATAGTTCAAGAGTATCTATCATCACTGCTCAACAAAGTTTCAGAAATGATTTAGCAAAAGCTACTTAAATGTTCAAAATACACCTACATTCTATCAAGAGGTGGGCAAAAAGACACAAACCTTGCAGTGTGCCACAAAGCTTTAGACTTAGATTTCACTCCAAGCTTATATTGTTATTATATGTCCTATCTTATTGCATAAGTACTTACAAATCACTTTATAGAAAACTAAATCCGAGGAACAGTTGAGCAAAACAATAAAACCAATCATCCTTCACTACAGTCTACAGTCGACCCTAATATCTTTAGTTCTTTACATCCAACATCCAAGTATGCTGTTGTGTAACAGATGCAGCTCAACACACAAACTTTTATATCAATCCATCGGAAAACAAGGACTCGATATATACAGTTTTCGTATCTATGATAATATCTTATAACATTCATTTTAACCTAATAAAAATGTTGGTGAGGTTCACGAGATCACTATCCAATAAGTCAAAAAAAATCAAAAGGATTATGGTAACAACACTTTTCTGCTGCACTATTTCCCCCGAAACCGATGCCCCCTGTATTTTCAGAGCACGGAAAACCTTCCGACATTTCTCTCCATACAAACAAGCTTCTCAAAATATATAATTGAAAGCATACTGTATAATCTAACTCGCCGGTTTCCTCACAAAAACTTCAAACCCTGACATTTCCCCTAATATATACTTACAATGAAGTGTATGGCTGATCAACTACCTTAGGGTTTTGATCTACTCCTATATATACAAAATCATCTACATTTATAAATTAATATTACATTACTAAGATCATACACCAAAAGTGAAGCAAGAATTACAATAGCTAAACATATATATTATAATGGAAATAAATTGGAAAATGAAAATTAGAAAATAAAAAAAAGTGGAAAATAATACCTGTTGAGAGATTGATTGATGAGCGATTTTGTAATCCTTGTGAATAAAATAGAAACCGCCGGCCGATGCCACCGCAGCTCCGGCGAAGAACGACGCCAACCTAACCCTCAGAACGTATCCCATTCCTTTATTCTTCTATATTTTTTTTTCCGATTCCGATTTGTGAGAGATTTTGCAAATTGGGGAACTATGTATGTAATGGGCCGATTTATTAAAGTAAATGGGCTTTGGAAAATTTTTTTGAACCAGGTGTCCTGTGTGGGCGTCACGTGTGGATGTGTAACTGTGTATAGTTTTCTTTCGACAGGTGCCGATCGGGTATCACACCGAGGTGTTTAGACTCTGTTGTTTTAAATGAGTCCACGCTAAAGAGCCTTTTCATCCAATACCTTATAGGAGGAAAAACCTCTATTAATCCGTCCGAAAGCACGATTAATAGAAGTAAAAACTCTTCCCTCCTCCGGCCTCGAACCTGAGTTTCCCAGGAACAAGCCTTCATTGAAGGGATTCCTATGCCACTGGGCTATCAACCCAATGACAAACCTAGGGTTAAGATTGTTAAGTGGAGTGACTTACAAACTTAAGGTTGCATAATGTATGCATCAACCTACCCAGCAAAAAACAGCAAAGCCTGTCTAAACCGGGCCTAACTATATGGCTTCGAAAGAACCGAATCGGTTCTACTTGGCACGCCTCGATTGCTTCAAGTTGATTTCGAAGGCCAGTACATAGCCCCACTTATCGCATGTCAAACCATTTGTGTTTGATTTATAGCAAGTTGGTTTTTGATTTTCTGATTTTTGTCTAAACTCGGTTTTCTAGTTTAAAATGGACCAGCTTTGTTTTTTTTTTTAACAATAAATTTGCTAGAACTTCAAAATAATGGACAATGTCAAATGTAATTTTGTTAACATAACCAACCATATTGTCTTTTATCAAGCAATTCACAACCAAAATATTTAAAGTGTTTATTTTTTTTAAAAGTTAATAATAGCAAAAAAAAAAAAAAAGCAACATAATTCTAAGTTTTTGTGAGAATAGTGTGTCATGTAATATACTCGTATATGGCTTAAACATGTTTTTATTCCTATCAGTTAGATAAAAATATAAAAAAAATAAAAAATAAAATTTAAAAGAATAAATAAATAAAAAGAACATTCACTACCACATATGAAATTACACATTCTAAATTCAAACGGAGTTCCAATGATCTTTATCTCCCTTAGCATGCAATTCTAATAATCTTCTTCACCTATATCGTCGTTTTCCTTTTTAATTGATACTAGTTTTAGACCCATGAGATAATGATTCTATATAACCAAACTCTCTATTGTCATATATAGATATTAAAAAAAAGGACAAGTTTGTTGGAGGAGTAACTTTCTTCATGATTTTATTATCATGGTGAAAATGTGAGATTATATTCATTAAAGTAAAAAAAAAAGAGTAATGGGGGAACCCTAGCCCCGGTACCACAATTGGATACCCATCGACCCACCCCATATGAGCCATATGATGCCGGTAAAATACCTCCATCCTAATCCCCACATGATCTGGGCACCCCGAAGGATCGAACCCGCGTATTTAAACTTCACATATGGGTCTAAGCTTCATTGGTAACGGGTACCTTAAAGAAATTATTTTTTATACCCAGCAGGGATCGATCCCTGAGACCTTTGAGGTCACAAAGTATTTGATTTGTGGTTGATTATATTCATTAAAGTAGGTTGTTGGGAAACATTAATTTCGAATTTAGTAGTCAAGAGACTGAAATTGATCAATACATACATACATCTATCAACAACTTGCATAGATATTGTTCATGGTACTTTCTCATTCATGATTTTGACCCTTCATTAATTATACTCCTACTTTTGGATTCAAGTATTTGATGCCCACAATTTGTTCTTTACTTCTACATCGTTTTATTTACCGACCTATGAAACCACGTACATTCTGGTGTGTCAATTAATACAAGCTAGGATACCAATATTTTTAAAAGTTGGAGTGTAATGGATGTTATCTTTGCAAAGAATCTGTGGTTTGTTTCAGTCTTTTAAAATCCACTTTTTAGTTGAATTGGTTTGGTAGTTAAAAAACGATTAAACCGGTTGAAATGGTTTTAATCAGATTGATTAGTCATACATTGCATGTATATCCATTAAAAACTAACTAAAATTTACAATATAAAACGATGTTATTACGAGTATTATAATTTGAGAAATACTTTAGTCTATATATACCACATATAAGCTTAGACGCTATGCTAGTAAGGTTAGCTGATATTGAAGCCCAAATTAAAATCATGAAATTTGAGCACCATTAAAAGACTTTACCGGTGACTATCAATTATGGATATTGCAATTCATTATGGTTCGATGGTTATATATACTCCAAGCTAGCCTAGTAACCATTTGGAAATTTAACCACCCACATATATATATATATATATATATATATATATATATATATATATATTCAATAATATATGATCAAGCTCATATATGATGAATATATATAGTATATGTATAGCTCTCCAATCAGTTTTCCAACTAGCTGTATTACCCGACACTAGAACAGGCTCAAACATGCTGCTTCATCATCGGTGGATCCATATTAGAGTTGGCACCAAGAAAATTGCACATTATTTCATGATTTCATCATCAGCAAGAAGATTTGACTTCTTTTCATAAATATGGGGTTGACATTTTCCCAAACGGCTCATTTATGATGCTAAAGTATGCAAGAGTTTGACTTTCAGCATCCATGACGGGGCTTATGTGTCAAATTTAGTAAGTCAAAACAAAAAAAAAACTTAGATGATGATGATATTGCGAAAGTTTAACCACCAAGCCACATCCACATACTCTCTATGACCGTTTATCACATAACATTACACATTTTTAACATATTTTCGAGTTCTAATTAAACAATCCTACGCACATTTATATTCACAAGAACTAGCACGGTACCTGCGCAATGCGG
Source organism: Erigeron breviscapus (assembly GCA_034093135.1). NCBI lineage: Eukaryota > Viridiplantae > Streptophyta > Magnoliopsida > Asterales > Asteraceae > Erigeron > Erigeron breviscapus. Next base: position 271,521,132 of record CM067167.1, read on the forward strand.
AGATAGTGAAAATGACGGTTTGATGGTGACGGCGACTGGTAGTGATGACGGCGTGGTGGTGACGATCGGATGGTGTAGGTTGATATAAATGTAATTAATATAAAGGTGGTAGTTGATATATTTTATAAGATAAGAGCTTATGGTGTAAAATTAGTTCATTAAGGGCACTTAGATAATTTCTTATAAGTACTATAGGTTGGTTCATTAAGGACAAATTGGTCATTTTCAAACTTTTTTTTTTCTAACTTTCCAACAAGATGCTATAATTTTTATAATGGAGTAAAGATTGGAGGAGCGATCACGGTTTTAAACCTTTTTAACAATCCCACGCGAAATTTTTTTGAAATTGTTCACGCTTTGAGCTTGAATTTGCCTTTTTTTTCACGGTTTGTTCACATTTTACCACCCGTTTTATGTTTTTTTCACGATTTTAACCTTATAAACTCTCATTAATTTTGTTGTTTTACCCACGTGACTCGTCATCTAAGCTAAGGGAATAAATGATTACTTTAATTTATTAGGAAACATCATGAAAATAGAGTTTGGAGATTGAAAAACAATATTATAACAAGTTATATCAGATTAAGAAAATAGTTAGTCGATTATGTAGAATAATTTTTAATAAAAAGAAGATTACTGAGAACTTTGAGATGAAACATTTACAACATTGTTTTGTAGGTAAAATTTGCATATCTTTATCATTATCATATCAAATCCAATATACAATATTTGTAACATGGCACTTATTATGGATTAATCAAAATAGTATTAGTACTTTATACTATTAACCTTAAAACATTTTATTTTTTTATATTTTTATCACACACCTAATATTTTAGACTCCAGGGTTTTATAACTTTTTTCGTAATTTAAAATATATATAAAGTATTATCAACTAATAATTCGTGAAGTTATCCTTAGAAAGACTAATTATTAAGATTTTTTTATAATTTATTGATAAGTTTATTTTACAAAAATCGCTACTAAATACGAGATATATTCTAATATGACTATTAAATCAATTGCAACAATCACCATAAAAAATTTACGGATAGTTTTCAAAAAAATAAATTTTGCTTCCATCACATATTGCGGATATTAGAGTACTTGTATATAAGAAAGAAGATTATGTATAGAATGAAAAGTTTTGTTCAATAAACTTGTTTCTAATCAAACTAATCCTTCTCAATCATCAAATTGCTAAAAGATAAAATTAATAAAATGCCGTTCATAAATAAATAAGATATGTATTTTTTTTATTTTTTATTTTTGGCATTTAGACCAATTTGGAAGATTTCAGTCTCGATTGTTGAGACCATTTACTTGGTTGCAGAGTTGTAGTTGCAACAACTTGTGACATTTATAGGAACTACATCTTTCACATAAATCTTTCCCAACTTTCAATTTCATTTTCATTCTTTGATAATTATCACCACCACTACCTATTTAAATTTCCCATTTCTATTTATGTATCTTTTATCTTTATTTCCTTTCGCGTCGTCGTCACTTAAATGACCATTCTTCTTTGACATAATGTAAATTAATAGGACCATGAAAATGGATATAAATGAATTGACTTAAAGATCAGAACTAATTAAGCTCGTGCAATAAGAATATAAGATTATTGATCCATGTTGAGCGTCAAATGTTAACCATTTCGTAATAATTTACTGATTTAGCCCGTGCATATCTATGGCCCAATGGACCGATTGTATTAGTCATCTATTTTATTTTATTTTTCTAACGTTGCTAAAATTATGTACGTCAATTTTTTATTTTGTAAAATGAATATTTGTACTCAGTGATGTACCCATTAAATTTCCGACTATATGATTTCCAGGGATAAACAACCACCATAAGTTAGTGTATATAAAGAGTCTCATGCATGTTTAAATCATGTCATTTGTAAATATTTTTGACGTGGACAAAGTAATACTAGAACCGGGCATAGAAAAAAAAAACCCGGTTATGCCATTACATCCAAGTTGAAATGACATGTCATCCACGGCAAGGGCGGATCCCGGGTTCCCCGTTTTTTCGCTTAGTAGTGGTAATTTATCGGTATTTCGTTCGAAAACATATATGATTACTAAGCCGGCCTCCGCAGATATAATCTTCAAGATCCGCCGTTAATCCACAAATAACTCAAACAGGAAAAACCCAATTCATTTACCGGTTGAATTTTAGGATAAACGTACAGATTATGTTATTATCTCTTAGTTGGACATTTTCTTTTGATTCAAGCTTGAAGTTGCGATACCATTTATTTTAGTAGTCTTGAATTTCAATTCGCTGACAGTGTAGACTGTAGAGGGTATTCCCGATTCCGCACGGGTAAATACGTGTCTTTTTTTTTTCTTTCCTTTTTTCTATTTTAAGATAACGACAAAACTTTAACAGTACACATTTGATTTTAACATACAGGGATTAATTCATAAAAAATTGTGATAGATCGATTTATTATCTGAAATCTGATCAAATTCGATGGATTTTATGAGTTTAGGTGAAATGAAAGCTTGACTTAGAACGAAGAACTCGAGAAAGAAAATGGATTAAACAAATGATTTGTCAATTAAACAAATTACTACTACATAAAAAGAAGGATTTGTATACCAAGTCTTAGAACATAAAAAGACCATTCCTTCAAGTTAATCATACTCTAATATCACGATCGAGTTAGCAAACTCCTATTAGTAGTACTACTACAAACATCTCCCTAATTAGTCAAGCAAACCACAAATTAACTTACAAACACACTTAATGATCTAATAACAAGCACATAAAACTAAACACTACGATAATACAAATCTTGATTGATTAATTAGCCTACAAATCGAACTGGTATGAGCTAGAAGTTCATTGAGGAAGCTTGTATTGATGAAGTTGGCGAACGTTCATAGGAGAACATATGCTTTCATTGCCATTTAACATATGTTGAGCTATGATGAAATTTGCTGCTTGTCCAGGGTGATATGAGTCCCAAAACAGATGCTTAGATCGATCTTCGCAAATATTTGAGCTAATCTCGCTTACATCTCCAACGCGGAAGCAAAAGAAAGGAGGAAAGGATACTCCACAGCAAGGATCCATCACATTCTCGAATCCTAGGTGAAAATTAACCAACTTTTAACAAATAAACATAACAATATAAGCTTGATTGGTATTAGTAACTTATATATTAGGATGATTAATACCATAGTCGCGATAATTTTGTAGCATCCCGTTTATGACATCATAGGAATTTGCATACACGAAAACAGAACGCGGGCCGATCTCTTGATTTAAGCGTTGTACGGCCAAACGTAGCTTTTGATTGTATCCGCGGATTAGCATATTCATTTCTTCATGGCAGGTTCCCATTTGTAGAAGGTGTATAGCACGAACAAAGGGTATGCAACCAAGGGGTCCTATGTCTACTACCACAATCTTTCGAGCCCCTAGTTCATGCAACCGCTTTTGCAAAAATAAAGTATATCAATCCAAATTAATTAATCAACAAAGTATGATTGGAATATGTCACAAAATAAACAAATCTAACAGGTACCTTGAGATGTGAAGTCATATTGGAGACCATGAGGTCTTGTAAAGTGGTAGGGGAAACATCATAGTTGCCAACGAAGGGAAGATTTGGCAAGTAGTAGGTTATAATATCATTTGATCCCGTCGTGACCGAGAAGATTGCCTTCCTAAAAAGATGTTGTACACCATCTTCCCCCATCTGCTTAACCATTTCAGCCCTGGTCTGCTTAAAACTGTCAATTTGTTTTCCTAAAGGAATTCGCGCAACCTGCACAAGTTAATTACGAGTAAATGACTTTCATATTTTGTAAATGAAACATTTCTTAGCTGGTCTTCCCTCGATAAACAAATCTAATAAGACTTGGAACATCATTTCAGTACTACTCTTGATTCCAAACGTCAAGCCTGTGTCAAATGGGCTATAAGTGGCGATGAAATTTCAAAATTTTCATCTATAACACAAGACTAATTTCAAAACCCTTTTCCACTGAAGACAACAATTTTATGGAATCTCTTTTCACTCTCTAGAAATAAAAAATTTAGAAAGCGGCAAGACCGAATTAATAATGGAAGTTTATACCAACTATGTCAACAATGGTGAAACCGTTTGTGTATCTTCCGGTGGGTTTTCCACCAGATGGCGTGAAGTCGATGCCATAAGGTGAGTAGTCGGCCTTGGAGAGGCTTGGCAAGTAATTATTGTTTCCAGCATCGACAATGGAGTCCCCGAATGCAAAGTTAGAGTAGAAAGAAAAACAACCTGATACATGAATTAAAGACGAAATAGCAAAAACAATGAAGTGTAGTATGCTCATGTTGAATTGGTTTTCAATAATTAATTTAGCATATACTATCTTACTAGAAGATGAACTGATCAAGTAGCTAGTGAATTTATAAACAGTATATTGCGTTACGTAATATAGAATTTTGATGGTTGCATGACATTGAGTTAAGGAAGTTTAGTAAAACATACATGCTGCATGACGACCATATATAAAGGAATTTAAAAGGACGTAGTACATATAATTGAACAAGTCTAAACTATGAAATGGTCTAGATATCATATGCACATCTCATTTGTATGGATCTACTATACCGACCACCCAAGATGACGGGACCAATATATCCCAAGGAAGGGACGAATCTTAATTTGCAGATGGCTGACGTATACTTCTAGTAATTGGTGACAGAAATTAAGGGTGCCTCTATACACATATCCATAAATTCGTCAAAAACACTCGGTTCTTGACAAATATTCCATTATACGTCTGTATTACCACTTTATCATACGTACGGGAAATATCAATGTATACTTACCGTATGGTGAAAGTTTGGGTGTTTATTCTTAATTGATCGAGGTGTTTCTATAGCAGGACTCATTATTAATTTCTCCACATAGTTATATTAAAGGATAAGAAAATATGATATTCAAAAAAGACGTGATGAATACACATAACTTAGGTAAATTTACCACAATTATTATGATTTAAAAACTTGTATAACATGTTATAAATTTTATATCGTGTGATAAATTTATCAATTTAATTATGTGATCGATATTAACATCACCTGCGATTGCATAAGGTTGAGCATACATACAATGAGTCCAATATATATTAATTACGAGTAAATGACTTTCATATTTTGTAAATGAAACATTTCTTAGCTGGTCTTCCCTCGATAAACAAATCTAATAAGACTTGGAACATCATTTCAGTACTACTCTTGATTCCAAACGTCAAGCCTGTGTCAAATGGGCTATAAGTGGCGATGAAATTTCAAAATTTTCATCTATAACACAAGACTAATTTCAAAACCCTTTTCCACTGAAGACAACAATTTTATGGAATCTCTTTTCACTCTCTAGAAATAAAATAAAAAACCTATATGTAATTGTAGTGGTGAGAAATCACCCGACGTGGATGGATTATTCACTTTCAAGTTTTTAAAAACATATAATGGAAAACTTTCCAAATGAAGTGTAGTATGCTCATGTTGAATTGGTTTTCAATAATTAATTTAGCATATACTATCTTACTAGAAGATGAACTGATCAAGTAGCTAGTGAATTTATAAACAGTATATTGCGTTACGTAATATAGAATTTTGATGGTTGCATGACATTGAGTTAAGGAAGTTTAGTAAAACATACATGCTGCATGACGACCATATATAAAGGAATTTAAAAGGACGTAGTACATATAATTGAACAAGTCTAAACTATGAAATGGTCTAGATATCATATGCACATCTCATTTGTATGGATCTACTATACCGACCACCCAAGATGACGGGACCAATATATCCCAAGGAAGGGACGAATCTTAATTTGCAGATGGCTGACGTATACTTCTAGTAATTGGTGACAGAAATTAAGGGTGCCTCTATACACATATCCATAAATTCGTCAAAAACACTCGGTTCTTGACAAATATTCCATTATACGTCTGTATTACCACTTTATCATACGTACGGGAAATATCAATGTATACTTACCGTATGGTGAAAGTTTGGGTGTTTATTCTTAATTGATCGAGGTGTTTCTATAGCAGGACTCATTATTAATTTCTCCACATAGTTATATTAAAGGATAAGAAAATATGATATTCAAAAAAGACGTGATGAATACACATAACTTAGGTAAATTTACCACAATTATTATGATTTAAAAACTTGTATAACATGTTATAAATTTTATATCGTGTGATAAATTTATCAATTTAATTATGTGATCGATATTAACATCACCTGCGATTGCATAAGGTTGAGCATACATACAATGAGTCCAATATATATTAATTACGAGTAAATGACTTTCATATTTTGTAAATGAAACATTTCTTAGCTGGTCTTCCCTCGATAAACAAATCTAATAAGACTTGGAACATCATTTCAGTACTACTCTTGATTCCAAACGTCAAGCCTGTGTCAAATGGGCTATAAGTGGCGATGAAATTTCAAAATTTTCATCTATAACACAAGACTAATTTCAAAACCCTTTTCCACTGAAGACAACAATTTTATGGAATCTCTTTTCACTCTCTAGAAATAAAATAAAAAACCTATATGTAATTGTAGTGGTGAGAAATCACCCGACGTGGATGGATTATTCACTTTCAAGTTTTTAAAAACATATAATGGAAAACTTTCCAAATTGAAATTTTCGATTTTATCAAAACTTTGGAACAAAAATGGTTTCATCCCCAATGGTACGTTGCCATGAATTTCTAATTAATTTCTAAATAAATTAATCTTGTTTAATTTGATCAAGTGTGTGAAAATTGTAATGTGTATGAAGGTTGAAGATAAAGATTAGCAAGAAATACACACAGTTAATTTCTCAAGATATTATCAACCAGCTAATATCTATTTTACGAGCTGCCTAATTATAAAAATAAAAAATGTATATATATATAATCAATTTATATTCTAAATCCTTTGATTTTATGTAATGTGCCAGTGACAACGAACACTAAAAAGTTGTAGACGAATTACGTTTTTCTATTTTTAACAACA
>CM067167.1:271533166-271583283 GCA_034093135.1 Erigeron breviscapus
AAATATTTTAAATAGACTAACGACAAGCTAGGATCGAATCCTAAAATTATCTCCGAAATACAATAACCAATACCAAAAAGATACTAGTATAGTATACGTATTTTATGAATCTCAAATATTAAACGTGTACTTTAAAAATTAGACTCTATGATTTTTGTTAAATGTAAAAAGGTTACTTAATACGGTAATTGATAATGATACTTTACATTCTTCTCAAAACAAATAAATATTAAAAATAAAGGTTTAGCAAATATCTACGTAATATTTCTGAATAAATATATTCAATAGTCCAACTTTTCAAAAAAATATAGTCAATGTCGTGACAGTTGAATTAACTCACCGATTGTCATCAAATATACGGAAAAAATAAATAAATAATCGGACTGATATGCAATAGATATATGAAAATAATCGGACTGATATACAATAGTTATATGATTGTATGATTCATATCGACCACAAAATCAAATATCAAATATAAATACGAGTTTCTCACAAAAATTTTTTATCTTTCTTTACTGGCTTCCTACAAAAACAGTAGTCCATCTTATGTCTTTTTTTTTAACATTTATAATGAAAAACTATTCACTGTACTCCTGATTTCCTGACCAACCTTATTGGCTCATCTTATGTTGTCACATGAGATGATTTTAAAAAAAATAACATTTTTTATATGAATTTCATATTTGTGGATGTTTGAATACATAAAAGTGTATATATTTATAAATTAGCATTTTTATAACTTCTAATCAGTTTTATAAAAAAAAATCTGTTACTTTCCCTATGTTAAAAAATTTAGATAAATATATTACCCTTTCTAGAATTTTCCTTCAAAATTCTTCCATTGCTAAAAACGATAACTTGCCAAATTTCTCAAATTCCTTTTCATTGGAAATAGTTCGACAGAGAAAATAAATGAACAATGTTGATTAGAGTTTGCAAACTTTTTGATACAAACTTCATACATTAGCCAATGGGTTTAAACCCCACCGGCATTCTGAAGTCCTGCAATGATGTTTGGATCCTGGGAGACCAGGGTTCGAGTCTGAGCAGGCGAGGTTTTACCTCCAATTTAACGTCGTGCTTCTGTAGCGGTTAAATTGGTGGGTTTTCCCTCCCCTGTGGTCTCTGACTTCGTGGATCGGTCGCTAGTGACTGCCTGCCCGAATGGATGTAACGGCTAGCCGTCCCGTGACACGAACGTTCAAAAAAAAAAAACTTCATACATTAACTTTTTGAATGAAAAAAAAAAAAACACGAAAATGAATCTGTAATTCTGTATATATGATTTTATCTTCAAATAAGTTTTCCCAAAAAATGCCCTCGTATATTTTCCTAAATAAATTTTGAACACTAGTGGAAATGGTGATTGCCACTTCACAATCCACACATTACCCCACAACCACATTCTGTAAATTAAAAATATAATATAGCGGTTTCAAGTTTGTGATGGTTTTATTAAATTTTCATGTATGTATAGTTAAAAGATGTCCAAAAGTAAACATGGACCATATATATATTGTTTGGAAAGCATGGTGTCACAATCAGGCCATTGAGTTGGTTAAATCGTACGTCTTTATGATATTAATATATAGAACCTAGTTGCAAACATGTCACATTCACTAAATGAGGCCATTACGTGTCCCTGGCCTTTGTATATATATAGATTCATTCATAATTTCTTCATCCACAATAATAAAAATAATAATCGATCACTAAGGATACATTGGTCATTTTCATACCAATGAAACCCACCTACATATATATTATGTAGATCAAATGTTGTTAAGACTAATATGTTTCCTTCTAGAGATCAAACGACTTATTGTTAATTAAATATGATTAATATAACACGTTTGTCTAATAATTGCAGGATTAAGACTTATTTGATAAAAGGTTTTTGTTGCCACACACATAATGCCGCATGGCATACCCTTCACAATATTATATGTGGGACTGCCGGAATGATGGAAGAATATTTGGAAACAGTTCAAAACAAGTTAACGTGTAGCGTTAACATTTTTCATGGTATAGATGACGAGCTCATCCCGGTCGAATGTAGCAACCACGTGAAGACAAAAGTCCCCCGGGCCAACATTAAGGTTGTAGAAAAGAAAGATCATATTACAATTGTCGTGGGACGCCAAGAAGCTTTTGCTAGAGAACTCGAAGAGATTTGGAAGAATTCTAAGTTGTTACAAGGGTAAATAAAAGATCGATGTAATCCATTGATAATCAAGATGGATGAATACTAGCTTTTAGTAGCGTTAGTATATATATATATGCAATGTATGATCTGGCCAAGAAATTGCTTGTTTGATCTCTTTCTTGTTTTTTTGTTTTATGGTACGTAATTAAATGGAATTTCATCTCACTTGTTTCACTAAGCAAAGGCGAAGTGCGATAGCTAGCGGTCATTACTTGAATTCATGTTTATAATTTAATACGGAATGTATGGAATATATATGTTTGTGAGTTTATACTTAATAGTATTTGTTTGAACTTAATATTTTGTTTTTAACCTTGATCTCCGAGCTTTGGATTAACATTTAGGTGCACATATGTACCAAATAACAATAGATAGGCTCTTAATGTGAGAGACTTGAGACTTTAAGATTTTCAGTTCAAAACTGAATGTGAAGAAAATGTATCCCGTACCGAAAACAAAGGGTTTTTTTTTATATAAAATAGCCAAGTTTCTTTAAGAAAATTAGAGATGAAAATATAAGAATACAATCAAAACATACCGTACGTTAGAATTATTTTTTGAACATATGTAATACTAGATACCATGTAAAATTAATAGTCACACCCATAAGTTACTCTACGTACGCTCTCTTAAATTTCATTGAATTTTCTTGTTTAGTGCCTTTTTTGAGCCATTATATCATATGTTGGAGAAATTGCATTTAGTACTTATTTCCTATTATATTTTTAGAAATAATAATTGATAGACAAAACCAATATCATTAAGCTAGTGGTGATATGATAGGAACAACCTAAGCATTAACAGCCGGTGGCTAGAACAAACCTCATTAATTCGAATTACAACTATTTTCCCAATTTTGGTGGCAGCATTTAATTTTCAAATTTCATAGTTATTTCGTTTTGATGATTTTGTTACACTTATAGGATTCCTTTGTCGCAGTTTTGTGTATAATTTCAGAGACACACCTTCGACCCCACTCGGAGCTAGCATTAACCTTTTTCAAGATAGATTAGTGGTTTACTTATTAACATTTTTTACAAGAGTTTTTATGTTTCATTTTCTTACATAACTTTTGGGGTCAGCAAGAGAATCTTCATTTGGATGCCTCGCATATTTTGAACAGCCTAGATTAAAAAGCCTTATCCGGTTTGATTAACACTCCATATGTGATTAACCAATTTGACTTGTCTAAGTTTGCAATTAAGTACATTTTATATCAGAACAAATCTGTGATCTTAAATCACGGGGTTATCATTTGGGTTTTAATCCCTAATTACCATTGTCAATGTTGTTTTTTTTTTTTTTCAATTCAATGGACAAGGGTATAAGTGTATAACGACTATGTAAAAAAACGATGCAATATATTTCGTTTGGTTGATTGGTTCTAAATTTTTATTGAATGGGCTCTTCTTAGTCCATGTTCGCCAGAAGCCCAGAACAGAGGAAATTATGAAGATTTGATCATAATCGTATTTAGAGTTTACAAGAAACACTAATATTATAAGGTTTCATAACACCAAACTTATAGCAAGGTTCTTTTTAGCTTAGGTCTTTAAAACTCGAGTGTAAATTAAAATGCATTAATTTTTTTCCCACATAAACAGGTGCAACTCATATACTACCTCCCTCCATATTTAAATGTCATGTACGGTTGCAACATGTTACAAGCATCCTACATCATGCACTGGTATAACTAGTACAAGCATATGACTCACAAACATGTATATATAATAATATAAATCATTTTGTTCCTGTATAAGTCATATCATAATCATAATACGAAATAAAGTAATCTAATTAAATCATGTGACACATGAGTACAATATCCCCCTTGTTTATTCATGAAAGCAATATCGTCTAACTAGTATTTAAAACAAGCTAGTAATGAGAATTTACGGCTTCGAAAATATGACCTTGAGAGGGTATATATAGTACGTGGTTGGTTTGAGCAAAAATTATCATCTGCCCTGTGATGTCAAAATGGTCCAAAGCTATACTAATTAGTCAATTATAAGTATATATATGTTTGTTACCTATACAATATTACATTAGACAGGCACAATGTATGTTTTAAGTAGTGATCAATAATGTTCACAACAAACGTTATCGACAGTTCCTTTGGGAGACATTTTCGTAACATCCCATACGCAAGTTATATGAAGTAATGTGTCCAACTGCCTTTTTTAATTAAGAGCTTTATATATGTCAAAGGTTGAAATGACTAACATTTAAGTGTTGCACACTTTCGTGTATGATTAACGATAATTGTACGGGATATGTTAAAACAGTAATTGATAGATAAAAAACATAGTATCACGAATGTAACAACTATTGTACTTTGGCAAGTCATGAAAGCCTGGAGGAGATAGTAAATGATATATATCTATAACACGAAGGACGGACAATAAGTTGAGTTGTACTAGAAAGCCATCAGCATAATACATAATGTTCATAGTCATAAAAGAGTACGTATATGAGAATCTAGATTCTAGACTACTCTATGTAAATTAAAGCTATAATTTTTATTTTTATTTTTTTGAAACTCAACTTAATTAGATCTTGAATCTCGATCCATATAATGTTTAGACTGTACTCAACTTAATGTTTAGAGGGGAGGGAGTGGTCGCGGGGTGGGAGTTTGCCGCTAGCGGGCCCACGTGGGTGCACCGCCGCCCGCAGGAGAGAGAAAGGCAAAATCGGGGTAAGTCACCGATGGTGGGAAGAAGGAGAGAGAGAAGGTGCGTGATTGGTTGGTCAAAAGGATGGGGGCCCACCACTAACGGCCATATGACCGTTCAAAATTAAAAAAAAAATTATTTATAATTTTTATTACCTTTTACTTTATAAAACCAACACCATTTCACCATTTTTAAACAACAATATAACATTCTTTTCCATTTCTTCTCCTTTTTCTTTCAAATTATATACCAAATCTCTATCCCTTTTATAAAAAAAAACATGTCATCCGATTCTTCGTCCGAGGAATTAAACCTACTTCTTCCGACGAATCCACGGGCAGTTAGTTGCAATTTTTGCTTATAAGCACATAAATATCTTTAAGACACCGCAAGCTCTAGTGAATTCCGACCCCGTCAAAGTATAGATCGTCGTCGGGATGTTGGTCTTCAAACTCTAATGAACGATTGGTTCGTTGAAGAACCAAAGTATGACGACGCTTATTTTCGTCGCAAGTTTCGTATGGATAAAAGTATGTTTTTATCCATAGTAGACGACATTGAAGCAAACTTCCCATATTTTCAAGAAGGATACGACGCTCAAGGCAAGAGAAGTTTCACGGCGATACAAAAGATCACGTCGGCCGTAAGACAACTCGCAACGGGCAACGCGCCCGATGAGTATGACGAGTACTTATGCATGGCCGCAAGAACTTCACGTGAAAATCTTGATTATTTTTGTGATGCCATCATTAAGTTGTACGGCCGAGAGTACCTACGTAGGCCGACTCAACACGATGTTGCACGCATTTACGAGGCCCATGAAGCTAAGCATCACATTCCCGGCATGCTTGGTAGCATCGATTGTACCCATGTCGAATGGAGGAATTGTCATAGAGCGTTGAGAGGACAATATACGAGAGGTGACTATGGTGTTCCTACTATTATGCTTGAGGTTACGGCGTCAGGATTTGTGGATTTGGCATGCCTTTTTTGGAGCGTCGGGGTTGAACAATGATCTCAATGTGTTGAATCAACCCGACTTGTATCTTAGGAGATACAAGGAACGGCTCCAGACAGCTCATTTTATGTGAATGGACGCTTTTACAAACGTGGCTACCATCTTACCGATGGAATCTACAACAAGTGGGCGACCTTAGTTAAAGCATACCCGTATCCTACCGACCCAAAGGAAAAGAAATTCAAGAGGCAGCAAGAAAAGATGTGGAGCGAACATTCGGTGTGCTTAAAGAAAATTGGAAGATTCTCATTCGACCTCTCCGGCCTATGACTAAAGAGAAATTTGGTCAATATGTCTATGCGGTGTGTATTTTGCATAACATGATCATAAAGCGCGATGGAAGGGCGATATCACCAGTTCATATCATGGATCCGCCGGTGGAAGCAGTGTATAACGGTGATGTATACTGATGAGCGAGATTTGTTAACTTAAATTCCTAACAAGTTTTAAATTTATTTATTACAAGGTTAACTTCTCTACTACACTCACTCATGGGCAGTGGACCCGATCGTTTAAAGTATAGCAAATAGGTAAGACCAGGATTGTTTTCAGGGACTATGTCTAAGAATGCAGCTAGGTGTAATTCTAAGATTGTTGGGGGTTTGTGACCGAGTTGTCACGATGCTTAAACTAATAATAATAAAAGTGTAACATCCGCAAATTTGGACCATTTGACTTTGTACGTAATTTGACTAGCGAATTAAATTGTTAAAATAGTTTCATTTATTTAAGATAAAATAACTAGTGATGGACTTGACGGGTCGATTGTTCAACTTATTATGTGAAACGACGTTATGCGGTATGTGAATTTATCTAGACATGCTATCGGGTCAACCCATGGACTAGACCCATGACCCATTGACCCAACTAGTTACCCAACCCTTATTCTCCACCTTATCCATCCATTCCACCACCCATCTTCTATCTCTTTTTCTCTCTCATTAAACACACTCACAAATCTCTTCCTCTATCTAAATTATCATCATCATTTATTGTTGTTTAAGTTAAATTAGTGCAAGATTAAGCATCATCATCATCTCATCATTATCATATCCAAATTTGAAGTTTCTTGGTACAAGAAAACTCACCATCTAAGTCAATTTCGGGTTTGACTTTGAGAGGAGCTTTTGGTAAGTAAAACTAACTTCAATTCTCCATTTTTATGCTTGAAATCATGTTATTAGACTAGTATAAGAATTATTGGGTCAAAATTTAAGCTAAAAACGATTTTTAGTTAAATTAGGGTTTAATATTGATTAATTAGGTCAAAGTGATTTTCATAATGATTTGTTAATAAAGGATGGATTTATGAAAAAAGGGTAAGGTTAAGTATGTTTAAGGTTGTGTAATTTGTGACAAAATTCGTTTGGAAGCTCACTAAACCGATCCTTAAGTCAAGAAATGGAGTTAAGTGTTTTGTTTTGGTCGAAAATGGGTTCTGGGCTGCTACAGGTCGATCCTCCTGGGCTTCAGCGTAGCTTACGGCCCAGCTAGGCGTACCATACGCTGGGCTTACTTCTTGCGGTGTACCTTACGGCCCAGATGGGCGTGGCTTAAGCTGGAATCCTCCTTGTGGCGTCATTTACGGCCCAACAACCGTATATTACGCTGCCTTCAATTTACATTACGCCAATTGGTCCCTGTTTACGCTGGAACATGTGCAAAAATACAACTTTCAGTCCCACCGTATCTTACGGTGGAAATACCGTACATTACGCCACTATCTATTCTTTTTTTTATTATTTTCTTTTTATTTTCTTTTATTTATTAATCTCCTAGTTCCTAAATTTATACTACTAGGGTCGAGACAAGCCTTCTTTCGAGTTACCCCTCGACTTCTCTAGTTTCCTACTCGAGCCACAATCATCGTAGAAGTTAATGGCCATCCTAAAACTTAATGTAAAACTCAATTTACAATAATGACATGTGTATTATTTGTAATAATAAATTTTGGTCGCGATGCGATTCTTGAATGACTTTAAATTATTCCAAGCTATTTCTTAACTCCTTTAACGATGGAAAACAAGTCTTGAGGGTCACGTAAAGTTGTAAACCCACTTTCCCATAAACTCTAATTAGGGGTTTGGCACAAATTAATAACGTAAAATATAAATATATTAATATTAATAAATATGCATATTGTAATTATAGGTGGTGGACGTGAAGTGAACGTTGAACGCTTATAATCTCAACTTATATCGATATTAACTTCTCATTGCCGATCAAGGTGAGTTCCGTAGCTCCCTACTCAATTGAGATTCGGGCTGAAAAGTGTACACATACGTGCTTGTTTGATTGTTTGGTTGACTTGATTTACGGCTTATTGATTGTTTGATTGATTGGTTGATTGGCTTGAGTTACGATTTGTCTTATTGCTTGTTGATTGTGTGATTGAGTGTTTGATTTGAGATATGGTTTGAGTGATTATTGATCGAATGGAATGGTTTGATTTATCGTTTGATGGATTTACGCATACGATTGTGATGTTCTGAATTATTTAGGAAAGACGTACATACTTGGAAGTCGGTTATGCCTTCAAGGGGTTTTAGATGTGGTGGGAAGACTGCGGGTGACCCTATATATAAGCATCTAGGACTCGTTGAAAGTAGAATCTTCCTAAGTGTATGTACGTATAGTTTTGGTTGGTTTGATGGTCGATGATTGATGGATTTGTGATTGAGGTAAACACGCATATGGAATGATATGGATATTGATGAGATGGATATGTACATCCAAGTGTATAGATGTATACACTTGTGTTGATTTGATGAGACGTACATGACTCCGGGTATATAGACATATATACACCGATGATTTTGAGATGCCACATTGTTCATTGGGATGACATGTGAGTATCGTTGCATTGATGACTTGAAGGTCACACTTATGATATACATTATGACATTGACATGCATACGGCACATATCTTGGTATTGACATCACTTGTGCATATTCATTACACGCTTATGAAGCACTATTGACATTGGCATACATTTGGTACATTTATTGACATTGACACACATTTGGTGCACTTCTTGTTATTGATATTACTCGTGCATGTCATTATACGTTTACTAACTATCTTGTATAGTTACTTGTATGATTACTTGTGTATGACGAGGTGTTGCTATGAGCAAACCTATATTACGTGTCATGGTTGTATAAGGGCTACATGTAAGTTATTACTTGCCTTTATCTTGCTCACATTGTGATTATTTGATGATGGTTCCTTGTGATCCATTACTACGAACTCACCAACCTATTGTTGACTTGTGTAGTACACTTTTCAGGTAATCAAGGGAATCCGAGACGTGTTGGTTGACTGTTGCAATTGCTAGGGCTTGGACTTACGTGGATCCGTGATTCATTCGCCCTTTTATGGTTTCTTGTTCTTTATGTATATTGCATCTTGAATGTTTGATGTTGGATTCACCGAATCCCTTTTATGTCATATAGTTCATGTTCTACGATAATTCCATGCATACGCTATATCTTTTCAGTAATATCCTGAGCCTAGTTCGGGGTGTTACAGAATGGTGGCCCATGCAGGTCGTAGAGAATTAGGCGGTTTGACCTAGACTACGGCTTAAGTTAAAACTAATTCAGCTACTCATAGCAAAACAAATAATACCAACAACTATTAATATGAATAAATCCATAGTAATATTTATACGATAAACAAGTCTTGCAATTAAGTAACTTAACAATAATAATAATAAAAGTACGGAATAATAAAGGGAAGATCAAACAAAAAGGATGGAGAATTGTTGATGTCGAATTAGTGTTGCTTCTCGATCGCTTTTACGGCTGCTGCTACTCGATCACTCACACACGCACAAAAGTCCAAGACTTTTGTGTTTCTTGCGGCTGCCCTCACGAACCAAAACACCACCACGTATTCTCCTCCCTAAATAAACTGTGACCTAACCCTAAATTAATGTAAGCTGCCCTCCTAATGACCTAGTAATAACTATATATATAGTTATTGATGTTGTTGCTCGCCGACCTTCACAAGCAAAAGGGGCTTCGGCCTTTTCTCTCTTTCTTGGACGCGGCTCACAAGAACAATGGGCCAGGCCCATTTCTTCTATCTTTTCTTTTGGGCTGCTGCTTCTTCTTTCTTGGGCTCTAGTCCACGAAATTAAATGGCCCAAGGCCGGCTTTTCTTGCTTCTTGGCTGGACACTACACACGAGTAGAGGTGCAAGAAGCGGTTAACCGATTTTGGTTATTAATTTTAATATCCGGTTTCGGTTATTTTCTGAAACAGTAATAACCGATTACGGTTAACTTGTACCAGTTAATAACCGGTTTATAGGTTTTAAAACTGGAACATATCTAACCGATTTCGATTAATAATAACCGGTTAACCGATACCGGTTAACCTATTCGGTTTTTTTAACCGCCCATTATAATATTGAGAAAGTGGTGAACAATGGGGAAAAACAATCATTTCCGACAAGCCTGAGCGACGAACCCATATTCCAAATAAACATCATTTTCTAAACACAACAAAATTCATCATCCCAAATCTCAAAAACAACCAAAAATTGATGTTGGATCGGATGAAAGAAGCATTAATCTATATATAGTATAGATATATTGAAAGCTTACGAAATCATCTGATGGTGCGATCTTTCCGGTTATATATCAGTGTATGTATATAATATGATTGATATTGATATATATATATATATATATATATATATTAATCGGTTAGTGATGGTTTCTGGATAACCTATAATCGGTTTTTACTATTCCGGTTACTAACCGGTTTCGGTTACCGGTTACAAATCGGTTCGGTTCGGTTAATCGGTTTTTTCTTGCACCTCTACACACGAGACCACCACCACTTTTATTAGTCCGTAATATGTGTTGCAGTCACGTATCATCTAGTCGAGTCCAATATACGGCATCCTCTATGAACCTGCGTTAATATTAAATCTAATTAAGTACCATAAGTTCACATTTATAAACTCATTTAAGCATTAAAATACGGCCAAAAGATATGGAAAATAATCACGAAATGGACGCTCATCATATACGACGAGATACAAGACGAGGATGTCCATCACCGTCTTCGATTTGACCTCACGGAGCATGTCGCAGCTCAAAACTTGCCATATCTTAATGAGTAGTTTGTTTGTTTTAAGTATGTCGTAATTTGCTTTTTTTAAGTATGTCGTAATGTTTTTATTTTTAAGTATGTCGTAATGTTTTTTTTTTAAGTATGTCGTAATGTTTTTTTTTTAGTATGTTGTAATGTTTTTTTCATATTTTTAATAAAATGTGATGTTTTAATAATTTTAATGTTTAGTTTATATAGTTTTTAAAATTATATAGTATTAAAAATAAATGAAAAAGAAATGAAATGGTATTAAAAATAAATGAAAAGAAATGATGAGGTGGAGATTGGGGGAAGATGGGGGAAAGTGGCGCCAGTGATTTGGAAAAGATGGAGGAAGATTGAGAAAAATTGAGGTGGATGATTTTGATTGGCCGTAAACTTTGGGGGATTGGTGACCACTCCCTCCCCCCTCAGACTTTTGCTCTAGTGCTATTTTACGACAGTGTTACGTACATATGGTGTATTGGTGTACACATTAGTTTTTTTATGTATAGTGTTTTTTAATATTACGGTAGTATTTCTTCACTGAAATAGTCTAAAATGGTTCAACGCTTCGATTGGCAAGCCAATACATACAAATTACGTACTTAACCACTTTTAAACGTATAACACGTACATGTTTATTCAATTTTCCTGAAAAACTACTTCAGATTTTTCTCAAGAAAGTACTAATCTATTTTATTTAGTTTGTTTTTTAATGGGAACATCTATACACACATCTACCAATTCGGCATAAACATCCACTATACACGAGCATGCTCTTATACGCATGGACGGATTTACTATGGGGGCAGGGGGTCTGCCCCCACTCCAATTTTAGTACAATGTAGTTTTTTAGAATTTAAATGGTATATTTGTAATTTTTTCTAAAAATAATAAAAATAAATAGAAAGTAGATACAAATATTATCTTCGTTACCGTAAGCTTATTTTTTAGAAATAATTGGTCATCGAAGCATTAATTTTGAGATAGACCTCTCTATTGGAAGAATAAAAAACTTGAATTGTTTTAATTTTTAATAGAAAAATGAAGAAAAGTTAAAGAAAAAGTTTTTTTTTGTTTGGGTATCTAATGTGTAATACATTAGTTATGTAGGAAAGACATATATACGAGCTAATTATTTCATAAAAAATATATTTTTCGGGTTTCGTGCATTATGATTGTATATGTTTTCATTTAATAAGATCTTGTCCGGCATGTGTGGTCTTTATTTATTAAAAATACTGGTATTTTTAAAATATGAGTGTTACACCCGGTATGGAGATCGAAATTCTTTTGAGGGTTCATTTTCTATTTCCGAGCTAGGACCCATTTTTTTTTACATTTTCGGATACGACTCTTATAAGAATAACCAAGGTTGTAAAAATCGGTCGGATCGGCCGATTTCTCGAAATCGGCTCGTGGATCGGCGGGGTGGCGATTCGATTCTGCCGGAATCGGACCAAAACTAGGTCAACGGTGGTCAACCACTCATAAATGGTCAAGACTCGCCCAAATCGGTCAATAATCGGGTGATACGATCAAAGAGCGGTAACTCAGTAGCTCGGCAGTGGTAGTTGATGATGGTGGTAGCCGCTGGACCACAGTGATCTCCAGTGGTGGTGATTGAGGAAGAAATAACTAGAGAGAGACTAGATCTGTAATTGACTAATAGAGAGAAGAAAAGGAGGACAACTTACATATAAATAATAATAATAATATTTAATATATTGTACATTTGTACTCCGTACTATATGGTTGCCAGCTTTTACTTTTTGTTATATGTCACTTGTTTTAATTATTAACTTAATAGACATAAAATTGCTTTGGTAAACTATATATGTTTAGTAATATTAGTTGAGAATATATTTAATTTTTCCAGATTTGATGTTATTATATTACTTTTTATAGACAATTATGTTTTAAGTTTGAAGTTTATTCCATATAATTTCAAAAACTATAAATTTTCTATATAAAAACCCGATCCGGATTCTCCCCGATTCCGATCCGAGTTTTTAAAAACTCGTGACCCCCCTCGCCGATCCGATCCCGAGTTACGAGTTTCCCAACCTTGAGTATAACAAACAACTTTTAAAATTGCCCCCTCGCTAAAAATGTGCTGGCTCCGTCTCTGCTTATACGTAAAGTATAATCGCTTTGACTAGAAAAGTCAAAATACCATACGAGAAGTATGCATTGATATTTATCGTATAAAAACATACGGTGATTATGCTGAATTAGGGTGTTCACGTGACCCTCTTTTTAATTCAGAATGGCCGGGCTACTACAGTTTACAAAAACATAATGTATTTCACTATTTTGTGTAAAAGTTTGATTCATATAAAGCCCACTTGTACTTTAAAACCAAACAGGTCAATAAAGTGGGCCTGGCTATTACAAGTAACTATGGGCTAGCCCAGGTGCCAACCCCACCACCTGTTTCGCCCCTATTTTCTTTCTTTTTCTTTTACTATTTCACTGCACCTGAATGTCTTTAGGAAATGTAATTCCTTATGGCCTTATCCCTTATATCAATACAATAATAAATAAATAAAACAAAACCAAAAATAAATAAATATGTAAAACATGATAAGTAAAGAACAACTAATTATGAACAAAATTGAACACGGCCATATAAAACTGTAAATTTGGGTATTAGGTGTAATAGTGAAATGTAAATATTTTTGCCTACAATGGTAAACAAAACACACGTATAATGAACTGTTTATTTATTTATTTTTTGATATAGTAGTGTAAACTGAAGGCCTGCATCTATAACGAAATCTATATGGTTTTCCAAGGTATTAAGTGGAAGTAGGTATATAATCCATATATATATTTGTCACAAGGACACTAGAAGTAACTAGCTAGTATTTTAACCTTTTGTACTGTATATATTTTCATTCTTCACTTGATAATGAACCAATTTGGCGCGCGGCAGCCATCCAGGCTATACGTTTTCTCTTAATTTTCATTTGTTTTTTTGTTTTATTATTATCTCTTTTAGTGTTATAATTCTTTTTTCTTTTCAGATTCTTTTTATACTAGTAAGATTATCCACGTTTTGTAGTAGTTTTGTCATGTTAATTAGTTTTTGCTAACAAAAAATTATTTAACATTTATCTTAAACATAAAAATTAAAGCAACAATAAATATTTGTATATAAAATCTTGCTTTTTATGTACAAAGGGAATGATCCAACAAAAGGGTTCTTTTTCCTAAATACAAAACCAATATTGTTTTTCTGAACCATTTTTTGGGTCTTATAAGTGGGGAATTATTTCTATCTCTTTTAATTTATATATATTTTTATTTTGAAATAAATTGTTATTTACTGTGTATTTGCTAAAAAGTTAAGGTGCATTATATATTTATACACTTACCATAAAATTCAAAGGTAAGTTTTTGATATGGAATGTACAAATATTTTATGCACGTTAAGTGTAATCCTAAGGGCTGCGTTTAACATTTTCCAATTATTAATACTTTTTTAAAGATGTATATCTACCAATAAACTAAAATAGGATTGAGATATTCTTAAAACGACACGTGGCGTAATCCTTGATCGACACGTGTCCTTTTAATTTATTTATTTTATTAAATTAGCTTTTTTAGTTGTATATAGATTCAATTTTCTTATTAGACTTAGAATTAAACTTTAACTCTTGGCTTATAGATACAAAACACATTATAACCTTATTTGATTGATCGTTTTATCATTAATAAAATTGTTTCTTTTTCTTTCTCAATTCTTCAACTCCTATTGCTTATATTACTTATAATAATAAGTTATTAACATGAATACTTAAAAAAATTTGAGTTTACGATTTGAAATCACAAGGATATTTGCCGTCATTCACTATGCTTACAAGTTCCGATTTTGATGTGATGGTAAAAATTTAAGGTATATCCAAAACTCAAATTAACATATATTATATTTATCATTGCTGTTTATTATAAATAGCTTTTGATGATCGGTTTACTTTAACCACAATTTATTTCATACTCACGAATCATGTATGTGGCATATTCGAATTTCTTTCTGATACAATTTATATAGCTACCGTACATCGTACGGGTATTAAGACTAGTAAATATTATTTTTTTAAAATAAAATAGTAGCGTAACAAATATGATACAGAGAGTTGATAACATTTATAAAATAAAAAAATAAGAAAAATACAGGTATAGCGAAACATGATTGTTCAATCAATTAAAGACGAGTGACCGCCCAGGTTTATAAACGGAATCCATAGCCCGTAGATGCCACAGATGTTGACCACACTCTGCGCTAGAGAGTCAATGCCAAGCTAAAAGCTAGCATTACTTGTATCTTATGCATCAAATCTTGTACCTCTTTTTGTAAAATCAAATTAAATGCTAGTATAGTAGTAGTACTACTGAATGATATAAAAATGATGACAGTCGTCTCACATCTTCAAGAATTCATGACATATTGACACTACAAAGCTTCTGTAGAACACTGACTCACAGATGGAGAGATTTTGACAGCTCTCTTTCCCTTATTGTTTTCCAAGATCAAAATGTTATTTATTTGTTTACATATCTACATACGTACTGTATATATTTTGTTGTTCAATTACATTATTGTTACACAATATTCATCAATATCATCTTACATATCTAGATAGAAGATCTCACAAAGTTGTAAACATTTTATTGAATACCAAAAGTTATAGTCACAAATTATAGGGAAACAAAAGATTTCACTCATATAAAAAACATACTTACAATAATATGTAGGGAAACAAAAGATTTCACTCATATAAAAAACATACTTACAATAATATGTATTTATATACATACGTTTAAGAATGTTGTGAGATGATACTCGTCGAACAGGTATGGTAACTAAACTATTTACACCTCTACTGCTACTTTTACCTTATCTTGGTCGGAGGTCCTTATGGAAACACTACTCTCTTTACCTCTGGGTAAAGGCAAGACTGTATACATTTTACCTTCCCCATATCTCGTTTCAGGGATTGGGTTCTTTTGTTGTTGTATAATTAAGAATGTTAACATGATTACTTCTCGGTTACATTCAAAAGAACATGCATTGATAAAAGTTGATTTCCAGTCTCCCAATGAATTTTAAATTTTGAAACTATGAGCATGCATAGGTTTTCATGGCAAGTGATCAAGGGTAACCACCATTGATTAAGGTTCAAAAGGAATGAAGAAGCAAAGTTTGTCAAGAAACTGTTGATGAATAGAGTGAATATTTAGGTGAGGAC
Source organism: Erigeron breviscapus (assembly GCA_034093135.1). Lineage (NCBI taxonomy): Eukaryota > Viridiplantae > Streptophyta > Magnoliopsida > Asterales > Asteraceae > Erigeron > Erigeron breviscapus. The sequence continues at coordinate 271,549,436 of CM067167.1, forward strand.
AAATTAAACCAAGCTGTGGCATACAACAAGGGTCACCACTCCAATCAAATCAATCAAAGGACTAGACTGTGGTGATGCCAAATTCTAGGGTTAATATTATAAGTGAAACATGTCAATGAAATCAAGGAAAAAGGAGGTTTTGCATCAATTTCACATCTATTAACTAGGGCTACTACTACTGCTAGTAAATGACAACTCCTTTTTGTTCACTTGCTTCAAGATACAGCTATATATATATCATGTCTTGTGTGTTTCCATTTACACATGCACATTTTTTATATATTACAAGTAATTTACAGCAGTTACAAATTACACTTAATTTAGTCCCTTGTGCAAGCAGTAACATTGGAGTTAACTGAAAAATCTATACTCCTTTCTTAAAAAAAATAGACCTCCTGTTGAAAATTACAGAGAGAGAAAAAGTCAAAAATACCCCGCATTAATACAGCACACGCTAAAAACAATACACATCCACCCTAAACAGATTTCACAAACAAATTAGCATATGCGAGCCGGGTCTTTTAATTGAGAAGCTTGAACCATGGTATCCGTCGCAACGCGCGGTACCATGCTAGTATAATTTAAAAACTTACTAGTGAAAATTAATGTGATCATAAGATATATATATATATATATAAAAGAAAAAGTTACTACAAAAAAAATGATTTAAGCAAATTTTGTGAGACTAATAACCAAACCCCATGTTAGTGATTACAATAAGATTGGGGTCCAAATATTTATATATAGAGTGGGGGCATGGGGAGTGGGTGTATATGTTTCTTAACTCATAGGCCATACAAATATTGGACATATATATATGCTAGCTATCAAGCATTGAATTCATAAAAATATTTTTAAAAAGTTAATTAATAATAAAAATGTCAATTTCCCTTTATATATTCTATAAGTTAAATTTCATGCTTAGTAAATTACTGTAAATCTATATACCATGAAATAAAAGAAGAAGAAGAATATAAGTAAAAAAAGATGAAGTTTCAAAGGATGAAAACCCTAAATCTGAAGAAAAAAAAGCCATCATGATACCAATCATAAGGTAATGATGATGGGGGTTGAATGTAAAAAAAAGAAAAGTCAAATATTTGCATCGTGTAAAAAGGAGATATCTAAGGGGTAAAAAGAACATCAGAAACAGCCATAAACACACAGATCAGAATCTTGAATTTGAAGTCATCACACAAACACTTTAGAATCTAACAAAGTAATGATGATTTAAGAACTTTTCATAATATCTTTCTTTCTGGGTATTTGCAGAGTTAGAAAGTATATATGCTCATAGGAAAATTCATCATTACACAAATATTGTCCTTTATATGTGTATTTAGAGTAAAGACTAACCCATATCAATAGTTTTTATGCAAGAAAGATTGTCCTTTTAAGTACACTAAAAAATTTCAAACGAATACAAAAACAAGTGTTTGCAACCAAGATCGAATAAGTAGCAAACCACTTCAATGATCAAGACACTAAACAAAGCTCAAAATTAATACTAAAGATTAAGCCACCTCATAGATCAAGTCTTTATGCAAGAAAGATGGTAATTTACACTAACAACTCAAAAAAAGAAGAATTTAAATGGAAGGTTAAAATCAAGAAGAAAGAGTGTTATTTACACTAAAGCTCAAAATAAGGAGCTATACAAACAAATACAACAATAATGATAATCCTGTGTATGGAGAGAAAAAGAAGCTATATATATGAACTATTATTATTAAGAATAAAGATGATGAACCCACTTCAAAGATCAAGTCTTTATGCAAGAAAGATTGTTATTTAAAGTAGTAACAACTAATAAGACAAATAACAAAATAAAGGATGGAATTAAGAATAAAGATTCTGAGTCTTGAAGCAAGAAAGATTATGCTTTACCCTAACATCTCATAAAAAGAACTTAAAACAAAGATTAAAATTACCAACTTCATAGATTATATATATATCCACTTCAAAGATCGAGTCTTTATGCAAGAAAAAGTGCTATAATTAATTTACACTATCAAATAATCATCATAAATATAGGCTAAAAGAAAGGTTAAAATTAAGAGTGAAGATTAACCCACCTCATGAAAGATCGAATCTTTATGCAAGAAAGATTGCAAGTTTGTGAGAAGAAAAGAAGCAACAATTGGGGGGAATGAAGCCTGGTCCGAGAACACCAGATCCAATGAGCAAGTTTCTCTCTTTTAACTAACTAATTATTATAAATCTAGAACTCATTAACCAACAAAGACCATTGATAATTGATCCGTTGACTAAAACTAACTCGCTGTTCAAAAAAAAAAAAATTACTCAATTATAACAACATCATATATATGTATTTGTATAACTATATAGAGAGAGTGAGATATAGAGAGAAAGATCTGTAGTTTCTAATGATCTCGAGCCAAACAACATTCCCCTCAAAAGAAATAGCTTCTTTTTCTCTTCATATATTTTGTATATGAATATAAATATGAGAATAATGGTGAAGAGCTAGGGATGGAGAGAAGAGGTAGATGATAAATAAAGGGGTGAGAAAAGAGAATTGAAGCTAGATGATAAATAATAAAGGGCCGGGTAGTTGGTTTAGAAAAGGACAATGAGGGACTCATTAACCCAAACCAACAAACACCCGCCTATCTCTCTCTCTCTCACTCTTTCTGTGAATATATGTTACATACATATACTGGAATCTGGACCACCATGTATTCATATGAGACATATGTATACATTAAATAATATTTTGATAAAGGCTTATTTCTATTTTTTTTAGTTTGGTTTAATTTAATACAAGATACATAAAATGAAAAGTCATATTCAAATAGTGAATTTTCACCACCAAGTTGTTAACATCTTTGTCTCTGAAGACAGAGGTCAATGGTTTTCATCCTCATGTCTTGCAAGGCTGGAGGTTTTTTTTATCTTAGATAGAAACCTGAAAGCAGTCTTTCTACACCGTCGTGATAGGGGTAAGATTGTCTACATCTTGACCTCCTCCATACACCGTGGTATGAAAACCCAAACCCTTAAAATTAAAGACGGCATTAGATGCTTACTACTTGTTTGTAGATTGTAAACTCAGATATTTTTTGTGTGAGCAATGCATGACCATTAACATAACACATTTTTGCTCATCTGCTTAGCAACAACCATAATGGCCTATTGGTTAGATCGTCTCATGTTTGAAATCGCCCTCTTTTAAGTAATTATTTTGGGGGTAACAAATTAAAGAGGATATATAAGTGAAAAAGGTCACGAAAATACCTGTCCAGGTTACATCGCAAAAAAACCTGTCAACCTCATGAACAGAAAAAACTTATCCATTAACATGTTTATTTTGGCTCTTAAACTTTTTGGGAAGAATTTTTATTTGTTGTTTCCAATCGATCATTTTGTTAGACAAAGGCGGGATTGCTACCGTTAATGTTCGTCTTTATTAATGTTAAACACAACCTTTAGGGCTGCACTTAACGTGCATAAAAGTTGTACTTCCATATCAAAACTCACCCCTTGAATTTTATGGTAAGTGTACAGCTATTTAATGCACCTTAAATACAGCTATAAGGACTGTGTTTAGCAAAACCCAATAAATATTTTAGAAAAAAATTGTTCTTTTAATTATACCTTTTGTTTTCCCTTAACTAAAAAAGTATCAAAACATTTTTTTTAAGTAGGTCAATAAATCTTAAGATCTAATAATATCTTTATTTTAAGAGGGTTCTCATTAATTTAAATATCTATACTTATTTTATAAAAAGAATACCATCATATTTTTGAAAATGTTGAAAATGTGTAATATTTTCACCTAACACTCTTTAAAATATTTTCACCAACACTACCTCCTTAACATTAATGATTAAATTACAATATCAATCTATCTCCATTAACCCCTTACACATCAATTATCTACACCACTCGACGCCTTTTACACCATCAACAGTCGTCCCCACCACCACATCGTCACCGCCGCATTGCCCGAGTAAGGTGCTAGTAATTCAGTGTATTTGTGTGTGTGTTTGTTTGAGATCCAAATCACGTTTATTGTTTGATTTTTTTATTATTAGTTAATTAAATATCTAATAGATCATTCCTATGCATGACAAAATTTTCAAAAGGCGAAAAAGAGGAAAGATTCTTTAATTGTATTTTACTTTTCATTCTCAAATGCTTTTCGACACTAACATTCAAACTATGTATAATTTCAATAACTATAATATTTTAATTAGTAGCCCATAAAAAGTACTCGTAATAGTTTCTACAAATAATTAAACTAATTAATTAATCCCGGATTAATAAATCGGCGAACCACCTCCAAATTTTCAAGTTACCACATCATTGTTTCGTATCAAATGCGGAGTCAAGTTGTCATAATAGCACCCATGATACATCCCTGGATAAATATTTAAGTTCTGGGCGTCCTGTAGATTTTAAAGACCATGTAAAAAAGTATAGATGTATATATAATATAGACACTCTTCAACGCAGCAAATAGAGAATGAACTGATCATGATTAAAATCTGGTTTAATTACAAGAACAACAAAGAACATAAACGATTACATTGAAAGAGATTTAGGGTTTTGAATAACGGTAAAAAGGGCTGCATCAAAGAGGTGAGATCTACAGTGTCCATAAGGAGATATTTATATTGCAACCCTATTCGAATATTACACATCTGGTCCTTCATCTTTGTCTTTCTTCAATCTGCTCCTCCTAGCATACTTGATCAAATTATCCAGCTTCAGCCCCTCTCTTTTCTTTAATCAACACTTGAGGTCCATTTCCTACACAACAACATTTTAAGTAAGCAATTAATTTGGTATTTTAACACCCTCCCACAAATTAATTGTGGAAGAGATCAATCAGTCCAATTCCCTTTGTGTGTTTATCATGACAAGCAGAAGTTAGACCTTTAGTAAAGACATCTGCCAGATTTCTTTCAGATTCAATTTTTACAGCTTCTATCACTCCCAGGTCAATTTTTTATCTCACAAAATACAAGTCAATCTCAAAATTCTTGGTCTTTTCATGAAAAACAGGATTGACACTGATTTGAATAGCAGCTTTGCTATCAAAGAAGATAGGAACAGGTCCTTCATGTCTAATACCAAACTCATTTAGAACTTTTAGTACCCAAATAACCTCACAAGTGATAGCTGCCAGAGCTCTAAATTCTGCTTCTGCAGATGATCTAGAGATGGTAGGCTGTTTTTTACTTTTCCAAGAGATGGGTGAGCCACCTAGGAATTGAGTGTATCCAGTGATACTCTTCCTGGCAGTCACCCTCTTGGCCCAATCAGAGTCAACATAAGCAGTCAAAGAGAGATTAGAATTACCTTTGATGTGTATACCTTTACCTGGAGACCCCTTCAGGTACCTCAAAACTCTTAAGGCAAGCTTGAAATGAGAGAGATATGGTTTGTGCATGAATTGACTCAACACATGAACAACAAATGCAATGTCTGGTCTAGTGAGGGTTAAGTATATCAGCTTACCAACTAATTTCTGGTATTCAGTAATGTTTTCCAAGACACTGTCATTAGGATCATTACAGCTAGGATTCAAATTTGAGTCAATTGGTGTTTGAGATGGCTTGCAGCCAAGTAAACCATATTCAGTGATAATATCAAGACAATATTTTCTTTGAGTCATGCATACACCTTCACTAGTGTCATGAACTTCAATGCCTAAAAAGTATCTTAATTTACCAAGGTCTTTGATAGAAAACTTTGACCTTAAAAAACCTTTGCACTTATTAATCTCACTAATAGAATTTCCAGTTATCACCATATCATCAACATAAACAAGGGAGAGCCAAGAAAATACCATTCTGATTCTTTATATATAGAGAATAATCACTTTTACTTTGACTAAAACCATAATCAACAAGAGCAGAAGTTAATTTTTCATACCACTTTCTAGGAGCCTGCTTAAGGCCATACAATGATTTAACAAGCTTGCAAACCCTAGGGTCAATAGGAGAGAAATAGCCAGGTGGAGGTGTCATATAGACATCTTCCACAATCTCACCATATAAGAAGGCATTGTTAATGTCAAGTTGGAAAATAGGCCAACTGTTATTAGTAGCAACAGTAATCAAGCATCTAATGGTAACCATTTTAACAATATGGGAAAAGGTTTCATCTAAATCTACCCCTTCCCTCTGACTGCAGCCCTTAGCCACAAGTCTGGCTTTATACCTATCAATGTCCTCATTGGACTTATATTTGATCTTGTACACCCACTTACATCCAATAGGTTTTCTGTTAGGAGGAAGGTCAGTCAAAATCCAGGTCCCATTTTTATGCAATGCCTACATTTCAGCATTCATTGCATCAACCCAAAGAGGGACTTTGCAAGCATCAGAGAAACAAGAAGGTTCAAGTTGTTTGTTCAAATTAGTCACAAAACACATACTTTCAGAATTCAATTTAGAGTAATTCGCATAGTTAGAGATATTGTGTTTGGTTTTATTATTCAAAATGAAATCAGCATACTTTTTAGGAGTTCTAACAACCCTATTTGACCTTCTTAGATTAACAGGATTATCAACCAATTGAACAGTTTCATCTAAAACAGGGTTGCCCTCAGGAATGATTATGTTCTCATCAAGTGTGGCACTTGTGTCAATCTCATCAACAGTTCTTGATGAACTGCCAGGATGAGATGACCTCCTCTGATCACCAGTAGCCAAATGATGGCTGCCAAGGTGGAGAGGTGATCCACCTTCAGTAGTAGCCAAGGGACTATCAAACTGGGCAGATCCAATGCCAACACTAGAATTCTGTTCTCTCCTTTCATCATTGGGCATTGAGAGACTTGGATGTTTATTATTATCATAAAACTGAATGTCAAAGAAATTTAGGTGATTAACTTCATTTTCAGAAAAATGATTATTGTTGTGCTGATTATTTTTAAGAGGAAATATATTTTCATAAAAGATCACATCCCTTGAGTAAAGGATGGTTTTATTCTCAAGACTGGGTAACTTGTAACCTTTCTTGGCATCAGCATAGCCAATGAGTATACATTTCTCAGACCTGCTACTAAACTTATCTAAATTATTTAAAACAGTTGCAAAAGCCAAACATCCAAAGACTCTTAGATGGACAGGTTAGGAGAGTTTTTAAAAATTTGTTCAAAAGGAGACTTTCCAGAAAGCACAGAAGTAGGTAACCTGTTAATCAAATAGGTAGCAGTCAAATACATTCACTCCACATATTAAGAGGTATCCCCCCTTGAAACATAAGGGCTCTTGCAACATTAAGCAAGTGCCTATGTTTCCTTTCAACAATACCATTCTGCTGTGGGGTATAGACACAAGAAGTCTGGTGTATTATGCCATTTTGTTTTATGAAGTTATTCATTTTATGATTCACAAATTCACTCCCATTATTTTTTTTCTGGTAAAAGGCCGTCACCCCTGGTTATAAATTTTATAAATCACAAGAAAGAACAGGCAACATGGCTGAATGCCAGTTGACTTAAACATTTACATAGTAAATGCCCTCACGGGCCCCCCACAGATAATAAAGGGGACCCGTGATGCAGGAAATGAATCAATTGAGTGGCTGGACAGACCTAGAACACCCAAGAACAATCAAACTAGCAATATAAACAAAAATGAAAACAAAGCTAGTAGTCTATCTTTATGAACCAAATATCTTCATGAACTGAGCAGTATCACCTTCATCGCATATCACTTCATCACTATCAGACTCATCCTCAAAATCATCAGCAGTAGGACCAATAGGCTCAACTAAGGAAGTACTAGCCTTATCAGTATTAATCTGACAGTCATACTGATTCCGAGTCTCAACCTCCTCTACGTCTGCTGGATCTGAAGATGCTGCTGCGTCTGGGTCTGGGTCCTGCTAGGACATACTAGGGGCTGAGAGGATGCTGGCATCATCTGTGTTTAAGGCACATAATGCCTCAAACGGGTTACCAGTAGTGACAACTGGTGCTGAAGTAGAAGAAATATCCTGTTGAGGAGCAGCACGTGAATCAGAGTGTGTATCTGTAGTGACCCTGATAGGTTAGGATGAATCTGTAGATGCTGAGATATCTGGAGCAGTCATCGGAGCCTTGCCTTTTGAGTTGGCAGGCCTATCTGGTCTCTTAGGGACATACTGGAACTTGGGCTTAGGAATCTGAATGCCCGATGCAACTTGGGCTTTCTTGGCCCTTCTTCTTCTCTTCTTGGGCTGCTGAAAGCCCTGCTCATCCTGTATAACCTGTATATCTTGTGTCTTAGTACATGAAGTACCTGCCTCATTAGCTGGAGCAGATTTGGGTGCCCCAGCTTCCATCTCCTCAGCAGACTTAGGCCTGTCAACACAATCAAGAAACTTGTGCCCAAAAACAGCACAATGAGAACATCTATCCGGCTTCCAGAGATACTGTAATCTAAATTTCTGCATTTTACCCAACACAAGTGCCTCAACAAAAGCTGGAATATCATGATCAGCATTCACTTTAATCAACACCCTAGCAAACATAGCCCTACCCGACTTTTTCTCAATCATTTCCTCAGTAAATCTGTCCAAAGCAACGGGTATACCAATAACACTAGTGATGTGGCTCAAAATATCATAATCCCACATAGTAGATTCCAAATCATAGACATTAACCCACATATGAACTGAAGTGGGTCTAATCTTATCCTTCTCAATACCAACCTCCCATTTCTTTAACAAAACAAGAACATCATTAAACAACCAAGGACGGTTATTAATGACAAATTCCAAGCCCTCAGCACTATCAAACTTAAAGTAAAATCTACCCTGATTATTCAAAACCACATCAACTAAACCATACTTTTTCCACAATCGAAATGCATGAAAACGAACAAATGGAAAAGCAGGTCTCTTACCAACAAAACAACAAACTAAAGTCAATAACCACTGCTCACTTTGTTTAACAATGAGATCGTCAAGAATAACAACATGCTTAGTACCTATCTCAGTGAAAACAGGAGGAATAAAACGAAGCTTACCAGTCCTACGAATGTTTGCCGCTTCTTTGAAAAGATTGGCAAATGTAGTAGGTGTTTGATTTCCTTTAGGACTAGTATTAGCAAAGTGTTGATCGGTAATAGGTGGAACCCCATTTTCATCCAAATTCGGCTTTTCAATTACACCAACAGTAGTGTCATTAATATCATGACCTTGCCAAAGACTTTGTCTCACATTTCCATCATCATCTAAAAGCTCAGTGGGTCCCGCAGCAGTAATGTTAATGCCATGAATATTATGGGAAGCACTATGTATACCGGTTGCTTTTGTCAAAGAATCCAAAAAGGTTTCAACATTAGCCGAATTGTAGTCAAATTTTTGAGTAGCCTCACCATGCAAACCAATAGAACTTGTACCATATTTTTGACCCACAGTGGACGTAGCATGGGCAAAGGTAGCACCATTATTTGTCAAACCAACAAATGGATTAGGAGAATCCGAAAATGTTGATCCAACTCATTTATTCGGAGCATGCATTCGTTGTTCGAGAAAAGCACTCATTCGATCAAGAGACACCATGGGTATCGTGTTTGCAACCCCCCCAGTAGGCTGGGCAGTAGGTTCGGGTGGTCCAGGAGGTGTCATCGACTCACCATGCAAAGGAGGGGGTGGTGGTGGCATCGGATTAACAAAGGAAAAAGAAGGGTTTTGACTTTCGTGATCGACCCGAGTAGACTGCAAAACCGATTCTATAGAATGACCCGACCCACCAGAAGGTTGGGCAGGCTTCGACGAACTATCAGCCACCCCTTGGTGGTCGGCCGGATTAGCTGTAGCAGCCATCGGCGGTGGAAACGAAAAACATGGGCGACTAGGGTTTTCTGGTAAATTAGGTTTTTTGTTCGATCCCCCAGCCCCCAAATCGTTTCTCCAGTCAGAATTAATCAAAGTAATCCCGTCACCATCGATATTCGCTGCCATGGCCTCCCCCTGGTGGCCGGCAGCCACCCCAGCAGTAGCGATCGGCGGCGGTTGATCGGAATTAGGGTTTAAATTCGATTTTAATTCAGAAAGCGGCGCAGATCGATCAGAATGAAACGAATCAGCCACATAAGATGAAGAAGATGATGATCTTAGGTTATAATTAGAGCGAATAACACTGGAGGTATTCGAATCAAGACCGGTTTCTTTTGGGTTGAAACCGTCGACTTTCACCTCTATTTTTTTCGAATTCTTTCCAACTTTCCCACGATCTTTTGGTGATTTTCTTGGCATGATTAGGTGCGGAATTGAATAAGGAACATGAATTGGGAATCAAAATAATGATTTCGATTGTGTTTTGGCTTGAAAATAGGGAAAAAAATGATCGGTTTTTTGCCTAGGATAAAAATCACCACATTAGAGAGAAAAAACACACATTACACCTTCTTCTAACCCTAACACAACTTAATTCACTCCCATTATCACTTCTGAAAATTTTGATTCTTTTGTTAAATTGATTTTTCAACAGATTGTGATAATTGACAATATTTTCAAAGACTTCTTCTTTGATTTTCAAAAGATATACCCACACAGCTCTAGAATAATCATCCACAATGGTAAGAAAGTATTTATAACCTTCCTTACTTTGAACCCTGTAGGGTCCTCATAGGTCCAAGTGAATCAAGTCACCAAGGCTGGTGGTCTTATGATCACTCAAAGGAAAGGGTTCTCTAGTCTGCTTGGCCTTATGGCACACTTCACAGTAAGAACTATGGGTGATGTTGTCAAGTTTCAGTTTATTTTTCAAAACAGAAAGAACTTGGTCAGCAGGGAGACTAAGTCTACAATGCCAAGTATGCTTAGAAATGTTGCAAGTAAAGGAAGAATTAAAACAAGCCATATTGCTCTTACCACAATTAAAATCATCAAACAAGTAAAGTCCATCACATTCATTACCAATCCCCACAGTTATTCTGGTTCTCAAGTCTTGAACATAACAATGGTATTCATCAAACCCTATAAAGAATTTGTTGTCTCTAGCCAAATTATGAACAGAAAGCAGATTGACACAATATTCAGGAACAACAAGCATACTAAACAATACAATGTGTTCAGTTAGTTTCAAATCACCAATTTTAATAACTTTAGCTTTAGTGCCATTTGGGTGACCAACATATAGACCAAGATTGGAAACATCAACAACATTAAACATGTTCTTATCAGAGTTTGTCATATGTTGATTAGCACCAGAGTCAGAAATCCAACCCTTGGCAGCCTTTTGAGAAGTGTTTACATGATTAGAACAGAAAAAAATTTCAAAATTGGAATTAAAAAGGGCATTTGAGTTGAAGAAAGTAAAACTACCTACCATATTAGCCTGGGGTGAGTTATGCAAAGTGTTTTCATTGATCATTTTCAACAGTTGATTAATTTGCTCAGGAGTAAGGGAGCAAAGATAGGGTTGGCAGGAACAGAACTGGAGGATGGTGGATAAGCAGTAGAATTTTGAAACTCTGCAGCATGATTACTAGAAGGATTTTTCATAAAAGGAGAGAAAGAGTTTCTTTTAACAAATCCACCATTGGGTCTGTAAGAACTGCCACCATAACCAGGAGGATAACCAACAACCTCATAACATTTCTCAATTGTGTGACCAAGTCTATGACACTTAGAGCATTTTAGGTTAGGATTTGGTCCCCTTTAGGCGTCAAAGTTTCTGTTATCCAAAGGTCTTCTTTTATTTTCAAAAGATTTAGCAACAAAAGCAGAATTTTGGGGTTTGGGATGAATCTCAACAGGTATGGACCTATGAGATTTCTCCCTTGAAATGATTGCAAAAGCAGTTTTGACACTAGGAAGAGGATCCCTTGTCAGGATATTGCTTCTAATGGGCAAGTAGATTTCATCCAAGCCCATTAGAAACTGCATAAGCTTAATTAACTGATGATGTTCCTGAATTCCTTTAGCAGCATTGCAAGTACAAACAGGTAATTTAACCAAAGAATCAAACTGTCTCCACAAAGCATTCAATCTATGATAATAATCAGCAAGAATGCTACCATTTTGAGTAAGAGACTTGATTTTATGATGAAGATTAAAAGTTATAGAGCTATCAACTTTATCATATGTTTCTTTAAGTTCTTCTCAAACCAGAACAACCTCTTTAGAAAAGATTTGACCCAAGTAAACATCATCAGACAGAGAGCCCAGAATCCAAGAAAGCACAACAGAATTACATTTATCCCATTGTTTAGCAAGAACTTCATTATCAACAGGTCTTTCACAACTTCCATTGATAAAACCAAGTTTATTTTTAGTTTCCAAAGCAAGTTCCATTGCACAAGCCCATATTTTATAATTTTCAGTGCCTTTCAATGTCAAACTAATTAGAGGAACACCAGATGTGTCACTAGCATGCAGATATAGAGGATCACCAAAATCAAGACTGCTAATAAGAGTACCAAACACATTGACCCCATTTTCAAATTCATTACCAACAGGTCTAAGATTATCATCCACATAATCATCCATGATAACAGATTTAACAGAAAACACAGCTTTAGCAGATAAGAATCAGATTCAAAGACAAAAGAACACAGAGATAAGACAAAGTAAACCTAAAGGATGCAGGAACAGAGGCCAGATTCAAGAACACTCAAGTGTCTTGACAGGTATGTTCAAAAATCCTCTCTTCTATCAAGAAAAGGTTAGAAACAGAACAAATATTAATTAAAACTCACATAAAACTTAATCACAACACGAGAAGAATCAATAACAAGCTCACAATAGACAGACATACTCATCTTAGAAGAAAATAGCATAGATTAGCAAGAAACTCATAAGAAAAAGAGAGATCCCAACTGATAGGCCAAACCTTTCCCACTCAGAGCACTCTAAGTGAGAAACAATTTGCTACTAGAAGGGTAGGATAAGAAACTTATAGTGGGGTCGCCAACAGTAATTCCAATGATCAAGAAAGGGACATAATCAAGGCAACAATATACTCCAATAATACCAAGTATCAATCCAGCTAAGGATTGATAAGGAAAGTAGGAGAGATATGTCAAACAAACAAACCCTAATCTAAAGAGATTAGATCTGATTTTGACAAGAGACTGCTACAAGTGTTAAGATCCAAGATCTATAAAGATTTGAACCCTAACACGAGCAGATAAGAAAAGATTAAATAATAAACAAAAAATATTATCAAAAAAGATTTTGATATAAAATATATATAAATATATGTATATATTTTGTATATAACGATGAGAAGCAGTATCAAAAAGATAGATATATATATATTTTTGAGACTAAGTTCTGATACCATGTAAAAAAGTATAGATGTATATATAATATAGACACTCTTCAACGCAGCAAATAGAGAATGAACTGATCATGATTAAAATCTGGTTTAATTACAAGAACAACAAAGAACATAAACGATTACATTGAAAGAGATTTAGGGTTTTGAATAACGGTAAAAAGGGCTGCATCAAAGAGGTGAGATCTACAGTGTCCATAAGGGGATATTTATATTGCAACCCTATTCGAATATTACACATCTGGTCCTTCATCTTTGTCTTTCTTCAATCTGCTCCTCCTAGCATACTTGATCAAATTATCCAGCTTCAACCCCTCTCTTTTCTTTAATCAACACTTGAGGTCCATTTCCTACACAACAACATTTTAAGTAAGCAATTAATTTGGTATTTTAACAATCTGCATGCAGCAACTATAAAATAGGCCCCCTATGAAAAATTTTGTATGTTTCAATGACAATCTTAGTTAAACTTCTTTATTATTGGGCACAAAGTTAATACTCGTAATAAATAACCCGCCGCTTGTTATAAATAATGGATCGGGCTTTATTGGGTTGGATTCTTGGAACTATTATATACGCATACACATTGTGTTTTAAAATATACATGTCACGTACTTATACATATTGAGCCCATCTTAATAGCTCATGTCGCGGATGCTCAAATCCACTCATATATGTTTAAGTCTTGCTTTAAAAAAATACATATAGAAATTATTTATACATTTAACCACTTAATATATTTAACACTTAGTAACTAAAAAAAATGGCCCCGGGCAATTCTAATAATCAAATAATCTTGGTAGAAATATACATCCATAAAGTGCATGTTTCATGGAAGGACTCCACCCCATTTTAAGTAATTGATCAAATAAAGAGATTAAAAGAAAACTAGGACAAATTTTTTTTAACAGCTAGCGAAAAGAAAAATAGGACATGATCATAAACGGAAGTTTGCAAGGGACAAATAATGAAGGTTAGAAAACATAAGAAAGATGTACTTCCACTTGCAGTGCAGTGGTTGGACATAAGACAATAGTCTCTTTGTGATAGGGGAGGTCTCAGGATCAAACCTTGAAAGGCAGGTTTTATCCCTAATTAGTGTCGTGCCTTTGGGCGGCTAGTTAGGGGGTTTTTCCTCCTACCGGGTATTGGAGGGTGAGAAGGTATGTAAAACTAGCTTAAGCTAGAGCCTTCGCTGCGATAATTAATCCACACCTTTCAAAAAAAATAAATAAATAAAAAAGTGGGAAAAGTGAGCACTTGGAAAGTGGAAAAGCTGACTTAGCTTTTTACCAAATCCAAAATAAATGAATTCATTATTGAAAACTCCATATTACTGTACTTAATTAAGCTATACATACATATTTATACATATAAATATAAATATATATTTTTTTTATTCTCTGCACACAAGAAACAAAGCAAAAAGCGAATGGAGATCCATATGTGCAACACCAATTTAATAACCATTTACAAGACAACAACATCAAAGATCAGATAATTAAACACTGTTTTGGTGGACATGTGTTGAATGTTGTTGATTATAGAATATAGATTATGGGGAAAACTTGTGCACTGCAACAATGTCCATCAAAGGAACTGTCGCGTCACATTCAGGGGCGGTACCAGGGCAAGGGGGGCAATGCCTTTTTCGAAATTTATATTTTGTCATGTATTTTTAAATTTTTAATGGATTTTTAAGGTTCCGTTTGGCTGTAGAAGATGTTTTATGATTTTTCATTTCTAATTTTCTAGAAAATAAGAAGGTTTTTATTTTCTAGAAAACAAATAAAAATTTTGAAAACGCGTTCTAATTAAAAAATTAGAAAACATGTTATGAGGGGAGAGGGAGGGGGAAATGGAAAATGGAAAACAAGAAAAAGATGTTTTCAAGTTTTCCATTGAAAAATGAAAAACATTGTTTTCTAGTTTTCTTGAAATATTTTAGAAAATTATGATCAGAACGCGTTTTCTGTTTTTCATGTTTTCTTGGAAAACAAAGATGGAAAACAAGGGGTCTTTTACGCAACCAAACACGCCCTAAAATTTTCTTATAGGTTTTTAACATTTTGCCCCCTTTTAGATTTATTTTTCATGAATTTTTTAATTTTGTCACTTCTGTAAATTTTTTTCTAGTGCCGTCCCTGGTCACATTCATGGCAATAATTTTTTTTCTCCATTTAATCACATGGGGAGGGTGTTTGTGAGGTGCAGCAGTACCCATCATTAACCCATAAATTTATTAATAAACCAACCATATGAATATGTGCTTTTGGTAGAAAACATATTCACAACCAATATATCAGTTAGTTGTTTAATGTTTAACATATTATATGTAACGAATTATCCAAAATTAGTTGATAGAAATCAAACACATTTTTTAAAATGTTCAAATAATACTAAGTTTGACTAATCATCTCTACTCTTTTATAAAAATTCTAGACCCTCTCATTTTAAGGTTAGTTACAAAAAAGTTACACTATAAATGACCTAATGGCACTTAATGAATCATTTTTAATGGAAACAGTTATTAGAAATTATCTAATTTACCCTTAGTGAACTAATTTACACTCTAAACCTTTATCTTACTAATTTACACTCTAAGCGTTTCTCTTATAAATAAATAATTGAAACTACACCACTCGATATTGCCACCACCATCAATACTCGCCGCCATCAGCACCTGTCTCCCTCACCACTAGAGTGTCGCCATTATAACCACTGTCGTTGCATTGTGTAGGTATCGTGTTAATTAGTGTTTAAGGATTGATCATGACTATATACGGGTCGCACACAACAACTCATCTAAATAATATACACCTAATTAATAATTTATTAATATCATATAAGTATACAAAGTTAACATATTCTTTATATATAGATGTGGTAAGATGACACCTAAAACAAAGTTTGAGAAAGACATTTTTTGGACACGTTTCAAGTAAAATATGATTTAACAATCATAGTTTTATTTACATTTATTTATGTGTTTAATTTTATTATCATGTTTTTAACTGCAAATTAGATCATTGACGGGCCATATTATCCCACTCATCTTCTGTTGGAATATGATCACGTTAAATAAACGCATGTCCGGAAAATGTTTAAGCCTACGGGGTCACACATAATGAACACTTAGATATTCGGTTATATGTACATATTGTATCTACATATTTATAATCACCATAATTGAGAGAAATGATATTGAACATTATTAACTAGATATGTTAATTAGAATTATTAATTAATTAATAAATATGAATTTATTAATTATTAAATATTAATTAATAATTAAATGTAATTATTAATTAAACCTAGTCCAAATCAAATTATAAAATATATTAGCTTGAAGGTTAAGTTATTAGGGATATATTTATACCCTATATATATCCTAATAATATATACCAAACTAATATAACTTATAAATATAAAACCCTTGTGGCTAGACGTGGGCATAGGAACCGAACCGGTTCCTCAGGAACCGGTTCTTGAGGAACCGGTTCTTGGTCAACGTTGACTGGAACCGGTTCTTCAAGAACCGGAACCGGTTCGGGACCGGTTCTTGGTCTTGAAAACCGGAACCAATGGAACCGAAATATAGGTTCGGAATCGGTTCGGTTCGGAACCGGTTCCTCAGGAACCGTTTTTTTTTTCTTCCAGAACTTAACGGCCGTTAGAGGTATTTTTTTCATCGTAAATCGATTTTGGGCCACTTGATTGTTAATACATAGAGCCTTAAGACCTAAAATACCTTCATAATGATAATATCTAGTGAATTAACACAAAAACTCCAAGTTATTTCACAAAAAACACTTGAAAAAAATTAAAAACTCACTAATAATTCACTATAATTCATTTAACGGCCGTTAAGGCCACTTTTTTTCATCGTAATTCGATTTTGGGGCACTTGATTGTTAATACACCGAGCCATAAGACCTTAAATACCTTCATAATGATAATATCTAGTGAATTAACACAAAAAACTCCAAGTTATTTCACAAAAAACACTTGGAAAAAATTAAAAACTCACTAATAATTCACTATAATTCATTTAACGGCCGTTAAGGCCACTTTTTTTCATCGTAATTCGATTTTGGGGCACTTGATTGTTAATACACCGAGCCATAAGACCTTAAATACCTTCATAATGATAATATCTAGTGAATTAACACAAAAAACTCCAAGTTATTTCACAAAAAACACTTGAAAAAAATTAAAAACTCACTAATAATTCACTATAATTCATTTAACGGCCGTTAAGGCCACTTTTTTTCATCGTAATTCGATTTTGGGCCACTTGATTGTTAATACACCGAGCCATAAGACCTTAAATACCTTCATAATGATAATATCTAGTGAATTAACACAAAAAACTCCAAGTTATTTCACAAAAAACACTTGAAAAAAATTAAAAACTCACTAATAATTCACTATAATTCATTTAACGGCCGTTAAGGCCACTTTTTTTCATCGTAATTCGATTTTGGGGCACTTGATTGTTAATACACCGAGCCATAAGACCTTAAATACCTTCATAATGATAATATCTAGTGAATTAACACAAAGAACTCCAAGTTATTTCAAAAAAAAACACTTGAAAAAAATTAAAAACTCACTAATAATTCACTATAATTCATTTAACGGCCGTTAGAGGTCTTTTTTTCATCGTAATTCGATTTTGGGGCACTTGATTGTTAATACACCGAGCCATAAGACCTTAAATACCTTCATAATGATAATATCTAGTGAATTAACACAAAAAACTCCAAGTTATTTCAAAAAAACACTTGAAATAATTAAAAACTCACTAATAATTCACTATAATTCATTTTTTTTCGTCGAAAATGCATACTTTTATTATAGATCATCTTAATCTTCAACAAAGTTCAAAGTCTTCAATCAAATACAATGTCTTCAACCAAATGACAATGTCTTAAACCAAATAACAAGTCTTCAAACAAATACAAATTCTTAAACAAATTAAATAACAAGTCTTCAAAGTCTTCAATCATCATTGTCTTCATCATTGTCTTCAAAGTTGTCTTCAAATTGTCTTCATTTGTCTTGATTGGTCTTCTTGAAACAAATACAAAGTCTTAAAACAAATACATAGTCTTGAAACAAATACATAGTCTTCAAATGGTCTTCATCTTCAATCTTCATCAAGTGGGATTGGTTGAGCTTGAGCTTCATCAAGTGCAATCTCTTCATCGGAAAGTGATAAGGATGTACCTTCTTCAACTTCTTCATGGTGAATATGTTCTTCAAGGTCCAAAGTATCTTCAAGGCTTGATAAGTGTTGTTTACGGGCCATGGCGTCCAAGTGGTCTTTATAACAAATACACATCTCCAATGATGCCGGTGTAAGTTTTGTTCTTCTTATGGACAAAACTCTTCCACTTTGTGAAAATGCGGATTCACTAGCAACCGTTGAAGCTTGAGCGCTTAGTAAATCACGTGCCATGATAGATAGAATGGGAAATTGATCTTCCCTTTCCTTCCACCAATTCAATACATCCACATTCATGAAAGCATCAACTCCAAGGCTAGCCAAAAAGTTTGTTCCGATATACCTATGATACTCGGTGTTCTTGTTGGAAGTTGAAGCCTCATTTCTTTGACGTTTGGTGGTTGTTTGGATAACATAATTGTATAGGTTTATCTTGGAATCCTTGCTTTTTTTGGTAGAAACAAAGGGAGAAGGAGTAGTAGAAGAACTTGAGCCATATCTAGCTTCATAAACCTTATACAATCTTTCAAAATTCGCATTAAACTCACTTTTTGCCGTTATGGAAAAGTTTATATCATTTTCATAACACTCCAAACTATCATTTATTTTTTCAATAAGTGCCTCAACGCCGCTAACATTTAAAGTGGGGTTCATTGCGGCGGCACAAGCAAAAATTGGTGGCATTTCCATAAAATATTTTTTCAACTTTTCTCTCATGCCTTTCACCATGCGTTCATATACACCATTATCCATACACTCAAATTCTACCAATTTTTCACCAATTTCATAAATTTGGTGAAGCACCAAATGACTAGTAGAATAATAAACCCCCGAAACCAAAACCGTGGCATTTTTAAACACTTGAAGTAAATCTACTAAAGTTTGAATAATTTCCCAAAGGTCAAACTTAGAAGATGCCAAACGGTTGTCAACTAGATCATCATGAAAATGTTTCAAAGTAATTTTTTGACGTAAAGCACATTCAAACATTGTAAGAGTCGAATTCCATCTAGTAGGACAATCCCAATGAGGTGACAAATATATCGAATCGGTATCTTTACACAATTTGATATACTTCTTATGTCTAGTCTTACCCCCCAAAAATACCTCCTTTAACATCTTAACAAAGTTGTTCCTAACTAATGCAATTGTAGCGTCACCCAACCCGCTTTGCACAACCAAGTTAAGAATATGTGCAACACATCGACCGTGATAAAAAATACCATCACAAATAGGAGTATATTTTATTTTCAAGTGGTCAACCGCTTTTGTATTATTACTTGCATTATCAAATGATATTGAAAAAATCTTTTGCTCAATTTTATAGTATGCAAACACATCTCTTAACTTATAGTATAGATTTTCACCGGTATGAGGTTCCTCAAAATTTTCAAAAGCAATTGTGCGTTTCATCATTTGCCAAGTACTAGGATCTATCCAATGAGCCGTAACACATATGTAAGAACCGGGCAAACCATGAGGAGCACTCCAAACATCGGTTGTCAAATTTAAGCTACCCTTTAAATTTTCAAAATCCGTTATAAGTAGTTTTTTAGCCAATTTCCAATTTTTCATACATGTACGTTTTAATGTAGAGCGAGTTAGAGTAGTGTACCTTGGTTGGAGTAAGTTTTGAAATGTGGAAGTGACCTCCGGATCGTCCCAATGGTTGAATGGCCAAGCTTTTTTAATGGTCAAGTTGGAAAGTCCTTCACGAACCGCCTCCGTCGAATAATGAAAAATAGTGCCATCATTTCCTAATGTTTGTTGACCTTGTGAGGTGGTACCCCCATCTTGTGCTTTTTTCACCGCACAATGAAGTCTAACATGTTTGTCCAAAGTCGAGTTTGCACCTTTAAAGAGATTGTGACAATAATTACACCGAGCCTTAACAACACCATTCGACAACTTAACCAATTGAAAGTGTTGAAATACGGGAGCCGTTCTTTTATGATCCGTTATTATTTCCACCACCGTTGCCGCCTCACTTGTGGAACCAATACCGGTAGATTGCGTTTGTGAAGCGGAACTAGACTCCATTTTGTGAGAGATTTGATATATATTATATATATAGTGTATATATATAATATATATATATATTTTGTGATATATAAATATAAAATATGTAGAGATATAATGATTTTGGTAAGAGATTTATGAATACATAGTGTTTTTGTAAGATATATGGAGTGTTTGTAAGTGATGGAATGTGTAAAAATAAGCCTAAATGATGCTACATATATATACTAGTTGTATAATGGCAAAATGGTAATTATTGGGTGAATCTAACGGCTCCTAACGGTCAAAAAGGACCAAAAGTGGCAGATTCTAACGGCTAGTAACGGCTAGTTTGACTGGGTCGGTTCTTGGGACCGGTTCTTGGGATCGGTTCTTGGAACCGGTTCCTGAGGAACCGGTTTGGGACCGGTTCTTTGAAAAAAATGTGGAACCGGTTCCTAACTGCCGGTTCTTGAGGAACCGGGACCGGTTCCTGAGGAACCGGTTCCAATCGGTTCCGGTTCTCGGTTTTTTTGGAACCGGTTCTTTGGAACCGGTTTTTTTGCCCACGTCTAAGTGCGATCTTTTGCTGGGGAGTCGACAAAAACTAAGGCTTTTAGTTTTCATTCAAAACAATAAAGTATAATATAATTAACTCTTTGTTTTGGGATTCGACGAAAAGAAGAACAGAGAACAAGTTTTCTTTTGTTCATTCGAACAAAAGTAAAAGTCAAAGATTGGCTTTAAGGTTTTGGTGATTTAAGATCTAGCAATCTCCAGATATTGTTCGACGTGTCGTGTGTGCGATCGTAGAGGGGTTTTATTTTAAACCCTAAATATTAAAAATCATTTTCTTTATTTGTTTTTTAATTAAAATCGGTTTTAATAAAAATAAAATTAGGGTTTTGTTTTTATTATTAAATTCAACCTATTTTATATTAATGGTTAATTGAAACCCTCTATGCAAGTTTTGATTATGTTAATTGGCATGTTTATTTGATATAAATTGCATGTATGTATATTGACGATGTACCCCCCGAATCACTATACGAAAGACATATTTTACGAAGCACCTGCACGAAGGGCTTATGCCCGGAGGTGTCAATAATAATTAAACGGTTATGGATAATCCTAAATCCTTTCCTAAATTATAGCAAATCATATCCCAATTATAAAGGGATAAAGATGGCAAGCAAATCGGATAATCATGACAATGATATCCGAAACCCTAGAAGGCTAAAACCCTAGCTTTCTCCCTAAGTTACCCTCTCCTATATAAGGAGAGGTAACCCTCATTCAATTGGCATGATCACAAATCAGCCGACTCCCACACATAAACCCTAATAAATCCTAAACACTCATAGTTGGCGTAAAGGGGCATTGCTCCTACCTTCGGGGAATCACCAACAAACCCTTAAACCTCAATCATTCATCCATGAACGAAGCCCCTTGCCGGAGTCATCATCAACTATGCGGTTTGGTGCACAATCATTTGGCGCCATCCGTGGGACCACACTGATTCATATCACAAAACCCACCATTTAACCACACCATGATCGAATCCATGATTCGTCGTGCCAAACTAAAAACATGATAGATCACCGCAAGGGAAAAACTCCAACGAAGAGATAAATCTTTCTTCTATTAGCCGACAACCCGAAGTCAGATCTGCAAATATATTTATTATTAATTAATTATTGGAAGCTAAGCTAAAAGGTACACATTCACTTATCTTTGTTAATTATTATATTGCATATACGATTTATTCCGCTGCGTACTCGTGATTGTTTATGTGATTATTGTGCATGAATCCTAACAGTGATATCACGAGCCTAATATGTGATATATTAGTTACAAAGTTCAAAACTTGAAGGGGGGTTTAGGGTTGGTTCGATTTAATTAATAATTAAATATTAAAAATCGTTTTCTTTATTTGTTTTTTAATTAAAATCGGTTTTAATAAAAATAAAATTAGGGTTTTGTTTTTATTATTAAATTCAACCTATTTTATATTAATGGTTAATTGAAACCCTCTATGCAAGTTTTGATTATGTTAATTGGCATGTTTATTTGATATAAATTGCATGTATGTATATTGACGATGTACCCCCCGAATCACTATACGAAAGACATATTTTACGAAGCACCTGCACGAAGGGCTTATGCCCGGAGGTGTCAATAATAATTAAACGGTTATGGATAATCCTAAATCCTTTCCTAAATTATAGCAAATCATATCCCAATTATAAAGGGATAAAGATGGCAAGCAAATCGGATAATCATGACAATGATATCCGACACCCTAGAAGGCTAAAACCCTAACTTTCTCCCTAAGTTACCCTCTCCTATATAAGGAGAGGTAACCCTCATTCAATTGGCATGATCACAAATCAGCCGACTCCCACACATAAACCCTAATAAATCCTAAACACTCATAGTTGGCGTAAAGGGGCATTGCTCCTACCTTCGGGGAATCACCAACAAACCCTTAAACCTCAATCATTCATCCATGAACGAAGCCCCTTGCCGGAGTCATCATCAACTATGCGGTTTGGTGCACAATCATTTGGCGCCATCCGTGGGACCACACTGATTCATATCACAAAACCCACCATTTAACCACACCATGATCGAATCCATGATTCGTCGTGCCAAACTAAAAACATGATAGATCACCGCAAGGGAAAAACTCCAACGAAGAGATAAATCTTTCTTCTATTAGCCGACAACCCGAAGTCAGATCTGCAAATATATTTATATATACGTCGATCAAAGAACATAGATTAGTTGTATTAAATAATATATTCCTTCGAAACACTCGACGATTATTCTGCCTCACTCTTATAAACATTCGCGAGGTTAATATATATTATTTGTATGACTTTGTCATACTAAATAGCCACCGACCTTTTGCATTAATTAAAGTAGATTCATTCATATTGATCGGCTATTAAGAAGGAGACGTGGTGTGCTGAATGAAAAAAAAAAAAAATCTTCGGACGATAACAAAAGCAATAAAACCAATGTTTTGGTTTGTTGATCCAGCCGACAAAAACAATCTACAAAGTCTTAATATAATAATAATAATAATAATAACTTTGTTTTAGTTTTATAGTTTATGGCTGAAAGAATCAAACACTTATTCCTTTTCTTAATTGTGTTCGATGCAACTAAAGGAGAAGGCAAGGTTCCAGCTTTAGGTTTTTGACGATTTAAGATCTAGCAATCTTCCAGTATCATTCGAGGTGTTATGAGTGAGATTTAACACCTTATACGTTAAAGAACGGGAGAAGGCCACATAGTAAAAAAAAAAAAAAGAGATCAAGACAAAGGCCCTACTCCACAACCCTACCAGATCCAGACAAAAGGCTCGCTCTACAGCTTTCCATCTAACAGATCCAGATAGAGGACCTAACCCGAAGCCTTCCGCGACCTTCGGAAATCTCCGATAGCATTCAACAAGCTTCGGAAACCTCCGACAGCCTTCCGCGACCTTCGGAAATCTCCGATAGCATTCAACAAGCTTCGGAAACCTCCGAGTCTCCGACAACCTTCGATGATCTTCGGACACCTCCGATAGCATTCAACAAGCTTCGGAAACCTCCGACAGCTTTTGACGAGCTTCGAAACCTCCGATAGCATTCAACAAGCTTCGGAAACCTCCGACAGCCTTCCGCGACCTTCGGAAACCTCCGATAGCATTCAACAAGCTTCGGAAACCTCCGACAACCTTCGATGATCTTCGGACACCTCCGATAGCATTCAACAAGCTTCGGAAACCTCCGACAGCTTTTGACGAGCTTCGAACACCTCCTACAACCTTCAATAAGCTTCGAAGACCACCTAAAGCTTACAGAGACCTACATTAGCCTTCGTCGAGCTTCGAAGACCTCCTACAACCTCCAGCGGCCACCAGAAGCCCTTTAGTGAGCTCTAGGAACCTCCGACAGCCTTCGGCGACCTTCGGAAATCTCCGACAACATTCAGTGACAAGCTTCGGAAACCTCCGACAGCCTTCCGCGACCTTCGGAAATCTCCGATAGCATTCAACAAGCTTCGGAAACCTCCGACAGCCTTCCGCGACCTTCGGAAACCTCCGATAGCATTCAACAAGCTTCGGAAACCTCCGACAGCCTTCCGCGACCTTCGGAAACCTCCGATAGCATTCAACAAGCTTCGGAAACCTCCGACAGCCTTCGCGACCTTCGGAAATCTCCGATAGCATTCAACAAGCTTCGGAAACCTCCGACAGCCTTCCGCGACCTTCGGAAATCTCCGATAGCATTCAACAAGCTTCGGAAACCTCCGACAGTCTTCCGCGACCTTCGGAAATCTCCGATAGCATTCAACAAGCTTCGGAAACCTCCGACAGCCTTCCGCGACCTTCGGAAACCTCCGATAGCATTCAACAAGCTTCGGAAACCTCCGACAGCCTTCCGCGACCTTCGGAAACCTCCGATAGCATTCAACAAGCTTCGGAAACCTCCGACAGCCTTCGCGACCTTCGGAAATCTCCGATAGCATTCAACAAGCTTCGGAAACCTCCGACAGCCTTCCGCGACCTTCGGAAATCTCCGATAGCATTCAACAAGCTTCGGAAACCTCCGACAGTCTTCCGCGACCTTCGGAAATCTCCGATAGCATTCAACAAGCTTCGGAAACCTCCGACAGCCTTCCGCGACCTTCGGAAACCTCCGATAGCATTCAACAAGCTTCGGAAACCTCCGACAGCCTTCCGCGACCTTCGGAAACCTCCGATAGCATTCAACAAGCTTCGGAAACCTCCGACAGCCTTCCGCGACCTTCGGAAACCTCCGATAGCATTCAACAAGCTTCGGAAACCTCCGACAGCCTTCGCGACCTTCGGAAATCTCCGATAGCATTCAACAAGCTTCGGAAACCTCCGACAGCCTTCCGCGACCTTCGGAAATCTCCGATAGCATTCAACAAGCTTCGGAAACCTCCGACAGTCTTCCGCGACCTTCGGAAATCTCCGATAGCATTCAACAAGCTTCGGAAACCTCCGACAGCCTTCCGCGACCTTCGGAAACCTCCGATAGCATTCAACAAGCTTCGGAAACCTCCGACAGCCTTCCGCGACCTTCGGAAACCTCCGATAGCATTCAACAAGCTTCGGAAACCTCCGACAGCCTTCCGCGACCTTCGGAAACCTCCGATAGCATTCAACAAGCTTCGGAAACCTCCGACAGCCTTCGGCGACCTTCGGAAATCTCCGACAACATTCAGTGACCTTCAGGAACTGTCGGCAGCCTTCGGTACCCTCTTTTATCAAAGTAAATTCGATACAATAACTTGTAAAATTGGCGAACAAGGAGTACAGTCTAAAATCACGACCTTAGCAGTCCATAATATTAGACTGGGGGCTAATGATGATATATACCTCACCTTCGATGACGTTGCGCGACCAAGTTCACAAATCTCTTTAACACTTTCTCTTAACACGGAGCTCCACTCAAAAAGGTCACACCTGCAATCTCCCTCTACAAAGCTCAAGACGTGAGGTAAAAACTCTCCAACCAAACTATATGGGCATTAAAATCCCAAGGTATGCACTAAAACCATGATCTTTTATATTTTGCCTAAAGGTGTATATAGCTTGTATAATGGTCACCTACGTGATAGTCTAAACCATATACCACAGCTCACCCACGGCTTAATTCGTAAGGCATAAGCCTCATAAATTACCAACCCTTAAAAGTATTGACATACTGAAATATTCCCGTCAAGATAAAGCCACGGACATGGTTTCCTACTCTTCGTAGATCAGATAGCCTCCGTAGAGCAAAATCATCGGGTATAATACTTTCCCTTCATAAGATAAATGACTTGAAATAGAATAAAACTCTAAAAGTAGGATATCCTCTATAAGGTCTATTTCCCAAAAATCAATCTATGCATCCTAGAAAAGCATATCTAATATATACCCATACGATCTAGATACATGCAAAGTGCATAAAACTATACACCCTAAGGAAAACCCGAAACCAAAATATATCAGAGGCCATGAGCCTACGGTCTTGTATAAAAAGTCTTATCTGAGCTTAAGAAGGTCGAGACTACACTCCCACCTCATAAACCTTTTAAATAACGCCCCTCCGCAAGCACGGAGGTCAACATATACACACTTTGTCACTACCCTTAAGCCTAAGAGGCTTAACGATACACCTCCCTATAGATTCGGAAGATCACACATAGACTACCGCAATAATTTCCTTACAACATCCGAATATCCAAGGATTTACCCCATTACCAACAACACCTTCCACAATGCATAAGTCGAAGAAGTCCTCGTCTCATTCTCATTGACACACCTAGGGACTCAGACAAAATCCTCCAACACCTTTTACTAGAAGAGCTTACCCAAATCATTACCTAGGCCCTAGCCTCGCAACTAAAACATCAAACAAACTCCATCCCCAAAAATAGGATATTACCCAAAAAAACGCTCAAATAGCATATAATTAAAGCCACAAGGATACAATCCTGAGGTTATAGCACGCAGAAAATGTGAGACATGGAACATCGAAGGTGGTTGCCTTCGGAACCATGCACTAATATTCCTAAACCTATAGGAACGTAGAACACTGAAAAAGAACACACTTCAGAGTCATAAAACGAAGGGGATACCCCTTCGAGAAAACAAACAAAAACTAGAAACCCTTTAAAACAAAATCAAACACTTCAAAGGAATATTATATTCAACACAAAAATGTACAAAATTGTCATAGCAGATACCCTTCACTCAATACGGAGAATACCTCATGTAACCTAATAATAATAATAATAAATAAAGAGGCCAACGAAAAATCGGAAGGCAGTGCCCTCCGCAATTGGCCAAACATTGGTCCTATTGAGACCACAACGTTTAATGATATTCCTAAAGCTGAAAAAACGGTGCAACCTAGCAACCATATAAGTCTTTATTAGATATTATGCTAACTCTTTGATCTCAGCTCACATTTGACAGTTGTTTAAATGGCGTAATGGCTTAACTACAAAGTTTAGACAAGCTTCGTGATGGTTAATATATGGAGTTGCTCATATGTGAGTACTAAGGTTTAAAGAAGGCATGATATAAAGGTCTCACCCTCGAAGGGACCATTCCACAAAAATCACGTATATACGACCTAACAAAGGTTTGAATTATTTTGTACACGACAAAGAGACCTACATGGCCTACGTCGTAAAACTCATGGCCCGAATAAGGTCAGAAAGTGGTGAACACACCCTCATCTTTAACCATTACGAAGGGTCGCTCCCTATCGTATTACCTATTTTACTGCGTACGTATCCATTTACAATAAAAGACATGCTACTAAGGCTCAATATATGTTTAAAGGGACGCCTACATAACATATAGCCAAATCGTAATTGGAAGAACAAAACTTCCATAACGAAGCATGCACGAGCAAAAAGACATGGAAAATACGAAGGTGGTTGCCTTCGATACCATGCAGAGTTTTACCAAACTCACCCTAAAAAGTGTAAGACATGGAACAATCGAATGGTGATACCCTCGATACCGTGCATATACAAGAAAAGACCTTAAAATTTCCAGCAAACTTCTACACGACCATACGGAGGCCATATATGCGCCCCCGAAGGTCCAGAGACAACTCTCAAAGCAATAAAAAGGTAGCTCGGAATGATGATCCCTTCGTAATATATCTTCGAAGCCTAAAGAAAGGACTTCCGAATATATAAAGAATAATTCATCACCCGAAGCCCATAATAAAAAGCTTGAAAGAGTTAACAAAGGATAGTAGCCTACATAAACCACTACCAAAGTCAGAAAATAGAAGCTGAGGATTCCTCGGGAACTTTGAAGAAACCTCCCATAACAACAAGGAGGATACCTCTAGCACCTTCGTAGATAATTACAAGAAGAGAATAGTCATCCAAAGACACCAGAATCAACAATAAATGAAGAACATATCCCACGTAACTCTAAAACATCAGCGATGCCTTCTCCACATAACGAGAAACAGAATTCCTAAAGTTTGCAACACCTGCCCTACATCAAAGGACAGAATCATAAGAAGATAACCATGTGGTCTACGGATCAAGGACACAACCACATGACAAGTAAGCGTAATGGTACATCAAGTTCATCAACGCACGAAGTTACTCAACAAAGCGACACACATAAAAGTCTCATCGAAGTAGAACAACCTGACGCAACGGAAATATGACCTCTGATATGAAGGATACTTCACCGGCTGGTTACATTATGCATAACAAAAGATGCGGAGATACATCCAAATTTACACCATTACATCACCGAATCATAAGCATAGCACTTCATGATTACCCACACCATAAATACATTCTCAATTTCCTCCGTTACAAGACTCACTGTTCTCCGTAAATCCACGTCCGCTCAAAAGTGAGATTCGAAGATCAAAGGTCCATAAACGAAACAAACGATTTCTAGCACAGACCATATCAAGAGCCTCCCTGAAAGTACCTCATCCAAAACCTTACAAAGGTCCCGCTTTCTCAAATTTCGATCAAAACCACTCATACAAATCAGATATCCACCTATCGCCTCGGTTAATGTGTCAAAATTCAACAGATCGCCCACCACCTTCTCTCATTTGACATAAGTCACCCTTCGCAATTTCCTTCCATACAAAGAAGGAACCCTTTTATAAAAGGACAAGCTTTTTGAACCAGCTGAAGGGCTCGATTAGGCAATCAGAAAACCCTAATTTTATCAGGAAAGTACGTATCCGTAAAAAACTTACGTTGATTGGATGTAACGAAGAAAGATGTGAATTTAACACCTACCTTCGTCATTATTGATAAAAGGAGTAAGAAGAGTTACCTAGAAACATGGCGATCAAGTGAAGAAAGAAGAAAGGAAAGTGCATTTAAAGGGACAAGAAGCCCTTATTACAAGATCACCTTCGAAGCAATATTCAGAATCCGTGCAATACAAAGAGCATGAGAATATAGTCTAAAATCATAGCCTTAGCAGTCTATAATATTAGACTGGGGGGCTTGACGATGTACCCCCCGAATCACTATACGAAGGACATACTTTACGAAACACCTGCACGAAGGGCTTATGCTCGGAGGTGTCAATAATAATTAAACAGTTAGGGATAATCCTAAATCCTTTCCTAAATTATAGCAAATCATATCCCAATTATAAAGGGATAAAGATGGCAAGCAAATCGGATAATCATGACAATGATATCCGAAACCCTAGAAGGCTAAAACTCTAGCTTTCTCCCTAAGTTACCCTCTCCTATATAAGGAGAGGTAACCCTCATTCAATTGGCATGATCACAAATCAGCCGACTCCCACACATAAACCCTAATAAATCCTAAACACTCATAGTTGGCGTAAAGGGGCATTGCTCCTACCTTCGGGGAATCTCCAACAAACCCTTAAACCTCAATCATTCATCCATGAACGAAGCCCCTTGCCGGAGTCATCATCAACTATGCGGTTTGGTGCACAATCATATCTTTTATATTTAATGTTGTTAAATAGAAGTAAAAATCATAAGGAATTCATGCAAAATTCTTTATGATTATTACTTAGATATATAGATATAAATTGCTTACCATAATGGTCCAATAATTAGGGTTAATTATTTGATAATTGTGTGACTATGTGAATTTTTCGTGTGATTTTTTCTGCTTGACACCAGTTCACTAAAAAACTCATATAAAATCAACCGTAATGAGTTAGAAGCTGAATTTTGGACTGTAAATGCCCAACTCATAGGGCTACAACTTTGTAGTTCTTCTCGAAGCTTGATTCGGACCAGAAACAGGTATAAACAGGTCGTGAAGCTGCTGGAAATTTCCAGTCAGCATGTTTATATGTATTTACTTGCTAATTGTTTGTTTAAAGGCTTACGCAATCAAGGTAACTTGATGTATATGGTCCTCTTCTTTGAAGGGGGAGCCGACTTAGACATATACATTACTCATAGTGACCATGTTTAGGTGGTCCACCATAACTCGTTGCATGATTAATTAGTTAATAGTTAGTAAGTTTATTATTTTGCAATTTATTGTGATATAAATGGTGATGCAAAATTGTTTTATTGAAAAGAATAAACTTGACTAAGAATTATCGAAATAAGATTTTGTTTTAATAAAATTGGTGTCTTACAACCAAGAGATACACCGGCTCACCCATTTGAACAAACTCTAAGAGAGGTATAAGTCGGAGTGCGCTAGCCTTCTAAAGGAGCGGGTTTTTAATTGCGTCTATCGCAAACCTTTGTTCCTGCGCTTCTTTGTGCGTTCAAATGGAGCTACCGAGCTCTTTTGTGTTGTTAAGACTATACAAATGATTTTATTAAACATTATGTTATGAAGATTTGCATGAGTCTTCATACATAAACTTTTGATTCACATCAAATGCATTACCCATTCAAAGTTAAGTCTTTGCCACCCACTTTGCTAAGAACACTTGCAAGTGTTTTTTGCTCTACGTGAGACCGTAGGTGAATTGTATCTAACAAGGTAAATTACTACTCATCGTGAGACAGTGGTAGACTATTTACATGTTCTTAATTGGGCGACTTAAAGCGAGTTAAGCGGTGAGACCTTGACCCGTGGCATAAGATGGGACAAAACATGTTTACAAAACACTTACTACCCCTAATAAGTGTTGTTGTAAGTCCCATAAATCTAGGAATTGCACTTGTAATGCAATTATTGCTCGTCACTTACCTTTTGAGTACGTCATTTCTAGCAGATCAACTGATGAAATGATGGTATGTCAATTGGATCCTAGCCTTAATGAAATTAATTGTTAAATGAATTTAACATGGGTAGATTATATTTCTTAAGGATTCATTATCGAAAATACCGATAATTGAACTTGAATCTGTTTTGTAAATGGCAACAAATCCTTCACAAAACATACACTAATCGGCTTTCAGGTCGATGCTAGGAAGATAAAAACTTTCTGAAACCAACTTCAATGACGGGTTTCGTCAGCTGAGAATCGTTCTAAGAGTTGAGGAGAAAACCGATGTCCTTGAAAATCAGATACCCGCTATCGCTGATGCGAGTGCCACTGCTGTGCAGTTAGAAGCATACAATACTCAGTACAATAGACATATTGAGGTTGCTTATTTGATGCTGGTAGCATGACTCCCGAGCTTCAAAAGCAATTCGGATTACACAATCCGTATGATATGATCAGAGAACTCAAGTCTATGTACGGACAACAAACTGGAGTTGAATTGTTTGAACCTGTTGAATCACTCCATAATTTGAACACGAGTATGGGAAACCGGTGAGCGCTCATGTACTCAAGATGAAGAGTTACTTTAAGCATTTGGAAAGGTTAAACTATGCGTATCCTCTGCCTATTACTATTGGCATGATTCTTAAGTCTCTTTCGAGGGATTTTGAGAAGTTTGTGCGCAATTACAATATGCACAGCATGAGCAAAACCATAGCTGAACTTCATGCCATGTTTATTGAGTATGAGAAAAACCTTCCCAAGAAATCTGAGACACCCCAAGTTCTTATGATCAAGGGGGGAAAGGTTCAGAAAGCCAAACAACCGAAAGCTAAGGGCAAGAACTTTGGTAAGGGAAAGCAAGGTGCTTCAGTCTCAAAACCTAAAAAGACCCCTTTGGCGAAAAAGGAGCATCTGGCTAAAAGACCAGGCTTGTCATCACTGTGCTGAAGTGAGACACTGGAAGAGGAATTGTCCTAAGTATCTAGCTGAGTTGAACGAGAAGAAGAAGCAAGTTGGTTTAACCAGTTCTTCAAGTATCTTCACAATTGAATTATATGTGTTGTTGTGATTCAAATGATAATTCAATAGCAAAAGAGTCAAACCTGACTTGGACTCTACCTATCTTTGGCATTGTCGTCTTGTTTATTTTGGCAAGAAACGCATTGAAAGACTTCAACGTGAAGGGATCTTACAATCAAATGATGAATCATTTGATGAATGCGTGTCTTTGGCATTGTCGTTGGCAAGAAACGCATTGAAAGACTTCAACGTGAAGGGATCTTACAATCAAATGATGAATCATTTGAAAAATGCGTGTCTTGTGTTTCCGGCAAGATGACAAGAAAACCTTTTCCGCATAAACCGGAGAGGGCTAAAGAGCTACTTGGACTTATACATACCGATGTATGTGGCCCATTTAGACATGTGTCAAGGAAAGGTGCTAGCTATTTCATCACTTTTATGAATGATTTCAGTCATTATGGTTATGTTTACTTGCTTAAACATAAACATGAAGTCTTCGAAACATTCAAAGAGTTTAAAAATGAAGTAGAAAATCAACTCGATAAAACCATCAAGATTCTTCGTTTGGATCGAGGTGGAGAATACTTAAGCCAAGAGTTTAAGGATTATCTAAAAGCTTGTGGATTTATCCAAAAGCTTACTCCTGCATAATAGTATATCTGAGAGGAGAAATCGAACCTTGTTGAACATGGTTAGATCAAATGATGAACCTTAAAACTCTCCCATTTTCATTTTGGGATTATGCTCTAGAGATTGTACGCATTCTCAATATGGTTCCAACCAAGAAGGTTGACAAGACACCACATGAATTGTGGCATGGAACTGTTCCTAATTTTTCTTAAAGGTTTGGGGTTGTGAGGCACTTGTGAAATGAGATACGCCTGACAAACTTGAACCTAGATGTGTTAAGTGCATCTTTGTAGGATACCCAAAGGAAACGATGGGTTACTACTTCTACTTTCCTACCGACAACACTGTTGAAGTATCTCGATATGCTGAGTTCTTTGAAAAGAATCCTCACTCAAGAAACCAATGGGAGGATTGTTGAACTTGATGAGACTCAAGCAGAAGATGTGTCACCTTCTGAAAATACTAGCAATCATCAACTTGGGGGGGGGGGAATGTTCAAAGTGATGAACCTCAAGTTGAAGATAATGCGATTCCAATTCGTAGGTCCTCAAGGGCAAATATTGAGTCTGAAGAACATGTATTAGGAGACTTAAATGAAGCTCCAAATTTCAAAGCTGCATTATCAGATCCAGAATCTGACAAATGGCTTGAAGCTGCGAATGAGGAAATGAAATCCATGAAAGATAATCGAGTCTGGAGCTTGGTTGATCTTCCACCTAATGGTAGAACCGTTGGGTGTAAATGGATCTTCAAGAAAAAGACCGACATGGATGGAAATGTACACACCTATAAAGCTCGTCTTGTGGCGAAAGGCTATACTCAGCTTTACGGAGTTGACTATGAGGAAACCTTCTCTCCCATTGCGGACATTAGAGCTATTAGGATCATCTTAGCCATAACAGCGTCTATGACTTTGAGATATGGCAAATGGATGTCAAAACCGCTTTCTTGAATGGTTATCTCTAGAGAGGAAG
>CM067167.1:271584283-271597584 GCA_034093135.1 Erigeron breviscapus
GGAAAAGAAGTATAAAATTAAAGACTCTCTGCTCAGCTCAGCTAGACATCCATTCCCTCCTCCTCCTCCTCAGCAACCAAGATCTGGAGTCAAGAGATCAGCTTCTGGATCCCAGGTTTCTCAGCTCCCCACTATACTCAGAATGGTTCCTAAGACTGATATAGATGAGGAGCCGCTGCTAAATTTAAAGATGCCTTTCAGAACTCTTTTTATGGAAGGTACTTATGATGAGAAGCTGGGAGGTTTTTGTTTTTGCAATGTCCATGGTCATGAGCTCTTCTTCAGGACCAATGAGATTGGAATTGCTCCCTCTTCCTTCCTTCTAAAAATAAGGAAGTATTGTGCTCAGACTTCCAATGATCCCAATTTCATAAAGCTGATCGATCAAGAGCTGCTGAAGCCTGAAAGACAAAAAGATGAAGCATTCATCAAGGCCAAGCAAGAGTCTCAGTGGGATTAAGTAGTCTTATAATTTTTGTGATGCTGTTTATTGTAAAGGTGTTTGTCATATATATAATATCAGCATTCCCTCATTCTACTTGTTATACTTGTAAGTTCAAGTCACTTCTACTCAGCTAAGTCTCCTCAGCGAATAGGGGGAGATTGTTGAGTCATGGATTCGCTGAAAGACTCAGCGAGAGACTTCGTCAGCGAGCTGTCAGCGATCAACTATTATCTTCGAGTTAAAGGATAAGTTCAATGACTCACCGCCATGTTTTGTAAGTCAAATATGGGCGGGAAGATGAAGATAAGGAGACTGGTCCCCAAGGACACATGTTGATAGATCAGAATGAAGACATGTGACCTTGTACCATTTTGGTACTAAGGCGTTTCTCCTTCATACCGTTTTGGGAAAGAAACAAGATGGTAACCAGAGATTCCTGAAGACCAGTCTTACACACCAATAGATGGTTGACAACCTTCATGTGTCAACATCTATTGGGTGGTCATACGATGTCTTTCCTCTTCTATATAAAGCATCACTTGACCTAGCCGCAAACCAGTTGGTTTGTGTCATATTTACACCTAGTGTGTTTTTCTCTCTTTGTATAATTGTTAAGTTTTGTGTGTGTCAAAACTTAACAATATTTTCTCTTTTCTTTCTTTGTAAACCGACCATGTATTCACCGTTTAATCAATACTACTTATGATTAAACATTCTTACTTTCTTGTCTTATGTTCTTAGAGTAATTTACATTAGTTGTTTAATTACTTAATCGTTGCAAACTTGGGACTTTCAAATTAGTATTGTTGTGTTTTACTCTAATGTGTGTGTGTGATTCGTGTTGATATTAGTATACAATAATTCATTACCTCATTTGCACGCCCTAAACTCGTTCTAGAGAAAGCTAGTTAAATCTTTGGCGGCTAAACAAAAAGTTCGTTGATAATTCATATTTAATAATGTACTAATATATTGTTTTATAGATAGATGGTTCAAGTCTCACCTTAACATATATATTATATAATTAAGTTACTTAATAATTTGTATAAAATGTGTGTTATTATCTATCTATAATCTATAATATAACTAAAAAAGAAGGTTGGAGGTACACTTGGCACCCCTAATCTCCCTTAAAACTCCCTCCTAGCTCTCTCCTTTTTTGTAGATTTTTTTTTATTTTTTATTTTCTTATTTAATAGATAATTATTATTTAAAACTTTATCATAAATCTTTTTTTATCAAAACAAATTTTTTATCATAATATTCTTCTCCTTCCTATCTTTAATAAACAAATCAATTTCAGGAAATTTCTCAACAAAAAAATACATACGGTTTTTTTATACCACTTTAATTTTAGTTTTGGTATTTGTTCGTGTTTGTTTATTATTTGATTAATTGTAATGTTATTGTTATTTTTCATTTCTTTTATTTAGTTGTTTGTTGCTAATTGTAGTTTGATTATGACTTATTCTTCTATTACAAAAGGGTTTATTCTTTTACATTTGTTTTGTTCATGTTTTGTTATTTTTCACCTGTATTTTATTTGTTATTTTTATTTGTTATTTTGATATTTACCTTTGATATATATCTTTTGAGACTATTCGTCCATCGGACGGGCCTGAAGACTATTGTTATTTTTCATTTCTTTTATTTAGTTGTTTGTTGCTAATTGTAGTTTGATTATGTCTTATTCTTCTATTACAAAAGAGTTTATTCTTTTACATTTGTTTTGTTCATGTTTTGTTATTTTTCATTTGTTATTTGTTATTTTTATTTGTTATTTTGATATTTACCTTTGATATATATCTTTTGAGACTATTCGTCCATCGGACGGGCCTGAAGACTATTGTTATTTTTCATTTCTTTTATTTAGTTGTTTGTTGCTAATTGTAGTTTGATTATGTCTTATTCTTCTATTACAAAAGAGTTTATTCTTTTACATTTGTTTTGTTCATGTTTTGTTATTTTTCACGTTTGTTATTTTTCATTTGTTATTTTGATATTTACCTTTGATATATATATTTTGAGATTATCCGTCCATCGGACGGGCCTGAAGACTAGTGTGTATATATATGTCGTTAATTACAAAAATATATATATGATATGAAAACCTATTTTCGGGTCAAATTCTCTTAATTACGTACGTACATTATATATCTGATTCTGAAATGTTATACGAATGCGTAACGTGACAATTTCACATCAAAACACTAGTTATGTACATAATATACATCGACAAGTTGTGCAATTATATTAACCTTTTCAAGACAAGACAAGACGATGGATGATATAGAAAATTTACCGTAGTTTGCTTTTTGCTTTGCGGTCTACAGGGTAAACATTACAACATAATTAAATGACCTTTAGTGACAAATTAGAAAATATACTTAAAATGTGGAGTTTTTTTCCCCAGTTTTGATCGTATATATGTTTGTGTTTTATATTAAGGAAGGTAAATATAAGGTTGTCTCATAGCTAAAGTTAAGTATGAAAGTTTTCACATATCAATTTTAATTTTAATCTATTAAATTCATGGGACACATGTCATTTATTTATTATACTATACATATTAAAATTTTGATTTTGATATATGAAATTAAGGTTTTATTTCTAAGTTCAAGTATATGAAACAACTTTATATTCACTTTTCCTTTTATATAATATTTGATGAATATTACATCAATAGAAACACATTATAGCTCAATTCATTTTATATGTTACATGAAATATTATATGACACAATAAACAATATTTATAGTTTAAAGTAAAGATGAAAGACTTAACATGTCAAATTAAGAAATTATATGCCTGCACGATGCGTCGGTGTAGTGGTGGTGGTGACGGGTGGTGTGGTGGTGGTGACGGGTAGTGTTGTCGGCGACGGTGGCGGTAGCGCGTGGTAGCGGTGTGATTATTAATGTAAAAGTATTTGTTGAATAACGGGTGATGTACCTATTTAAGAGTTAAGTTTAAGCTCATTGAATGTAAATATGAAAGTCCCAAGTTTGCACAGATTTGTAATTAACAACTAATGTAAATTACTCTACGAACATAAGACACAAAAGTAAATAAGTTTAATCATAAGTAACATTGATTAAACGGTGAATACATGGTCGGTTTACAAAGAAAGAAAAGAGAAAATATTGTTAAGTTTTTGACACACTAAAAACTTAACAATTATACAAAGATATAAAAACACACTAAGTGTAGAATGTGGAACACACCAACAAGAGTGCGGCTAGGTCAAGTGATGCCTTTTATAGGGTAAGAGAAGGCATCACATGACAACCCAATAGATGTTGACATATGAAAGGTTGTCAACCATCTATTGGTGTGTAAGACTGTTCTGCAGTGGTCTCTTTCTCCATCTTGTTTGTTTCCAATTTTGGTATGAAAGAGAAACACTGAAGTACCATTTTGGTACAAGGTCACATGTCTTCTTCCTGCTTGATCAACACGTGTCTTTGGGGACCAGTCTTCTTATCTTCATCTTCCCGCCTATATTTGACTTACAAATCTTGGGGTGAGTCATTGAACTTATCCTTTAACTCTAAGAAGAATGATGATCGTTGAGGAGTCGCTGACAAAGTTCAGCGCTGAGTCTCCTCAGCGAATCCATGACTCAACAATCTCCCCCTATTCGCTGAGGAGACTTAGCTGAGTAGAAGTTGCTTGAACTTATAATCATAAAAAGTAGAATGAGGGGATGCTGATATTATATATGAAAAACAAATTTACAGCATCACAAAATTACAAGTACAACTTAATCTCATTGAGACTCTTGCTTGGCCTTGATGAAAGCTTCATCTTTTGTCTTTCTGGCTTCAACAGCTCTTGATCAATCAGCTTTATGAACTCGGGATCAATGGATGTCTTGGCACAATACTTCATTATTTTTAGAAGGAAGGAAGAGGGAGCAATTCTGTTAGGACCTGTTTGGTTGAAACTGGCCAGTCTCCAGTTGCATCTGGAGACTAAGAAGATTTGTCCAAAATATATTGAAGTCCAGTTGCAACGTACAGTTAACGCAACTGAAGACTTCCTCCAGTTGAGATCTGACCAGATGAAGAATCCTTCCAGTTGAAGTCAAAGACAACAAGTGGAAGATAAAGAATGACAATGGCAGCGAAGCCCAGTTGACATTCTCCTCAGATACAAACTGGAGAGCATCAGTGTAAAGTACTTACAAAGCTTTACACTGATTACGAGGAAAATATTTTTATGCTTTATGTGCTATTACACGGATAAAAGGATTTATCTAAGTATAAAGTACAAAAAGGTACATAAAGCAGGTTGAGAAAAGTTACTTTATACTGTAACTTTTCACAGCATTTTAAGGAATTAAATGCTATTCCTTAAATGTTCTCAACCATATTTGTACGGCCAAAGTTGACATCCCAATGTCAACTTTGCCTATAAATAGAGGTCTTTGCACAACAAGAAAAAAACACTTTGCAAACCTGTAATATTCTTGGTGAACTTGTGCAATATTCTCTCAATCACAAAAAGGAACATTTCACAACTTTAAGTGTTTCGATTGTCAAGAGAATTTCCAAGTGTAGATCAATTGTATTTCATAGGTTGTTAGGATATTTACATAGTTTGTATTATCTTGGTTCCGCAACAACTTGTAATTTATTTAAAGTTAATAAATAAATTACACTTGAAAAATACATATTGTCTCATCAATTTACTTTACAAGTACTTTCTATTATTGCATTGTCATTTACTTATTGTCACGATAATAAGTAATCTATCCAGAACTTGGTATACACTCACTGCAACTGGTCGTCTCCAGTTCAGTGTTTATATTGCAAAGTAACCTCACCATTGACATTGAGGTG
Organism: Erigeron breviscapus; assembly: GCA_034093135.1. NCBI lineage: Eukaryota > Viridiplantae > Streptophyta > Magnoliopsida > Asterales > Asteraceae > Erigeron > Erigeron breviscapus. The sequence goes on from CM067167.1 coordinate 271,589,573, forward strand.
TCTTCAGGTAGTACCATCTATTGAGTTGGGACTTACAAGTGGTATCAGAGCTGATGAAGGTGTATTTTTAGGCTATTCAGATATTAGAAAGGCCTTTAGAGTTTATAACTATAGACTCCAAAAGGTTCACGAGACAATTCATGTCACATTTGACGAATCAAATGATGCAATTAACAAGAGACCAAGCCTTGATATTTCTCCAGTCGTTCCAATAAATTTTGGTGAAACTGACCAAGTTCATCGCTGAGTCTTTCAGCGAATCCATGACTCAACAATCTCCCCCTATTCGCTGAGGAGACTTAGCTGAGTAGAAGTTGCTTGAACTTATAATCATAAAAAGTAGAATGAGGGGATGCTGATATTATATATGAAAAACAAATTTACAGCATCACAAAATTACAAGTACAACTTAATCTCATTGAGACTCTTGCTTGGCCTTGATGAAAGCTTCATCTTTTGTCTTTCTGGCTTCAACAGCTCTTGATCAATCAGCTTTATGAACTCGGGATCAATGGATGTCTTGGCACAATACTTCATTATTTTTAGAAGGAAGGAAGAGGGAGCAATTCTGTTAGGACCTGTTTGGTTGAAACTGGCCAGTCTCCAGTTGCATCTGGAGACTAAGAAGATTTGTCCAAAATATATTGAAGTCCAGTTGCAACGTACAGTTAACGCAACTGAAGACTTCCTCCAGTTGAGATCTGACCAGATGAAGAATCCTTCCAGTTGAAGTCGAAGACAACAAGTGGAAGATAAAGAATGACAATGGCAGCGAAGCCCAGTTGACATTCTCCTCAGATACAAACTGGAGAGCATCAGTGTAAAGTACTTACAAAGCTTTACACTGATTACGAGGAAAATATTTTTATGCTTTATGTGCTATTACACGGATAAAAGGATTTATCTAAGTATAAAGTACAAAAAGGTACATAAAGCAGGTTGAGAAAAGTTACTTTATACTGTAACTTTTCACAGCATTTTAAGGAATTAAATGCTATTCCTTAAATGTTCTCAACCATATTTGTACGGCCAAAGTTGACATCCCAATGTCAACTTTGCCTATAAATAGAGGTCTTTGCACAACAAGAAAAAAACACTTTGCAAACCTGTAATATTCTTGGTGAACTTGTGCAATATTCTCTCAATCACAAAAAGGAACATTTCACAACTTTAAGTGTTTCGATTGTCAAGAGAATTTCCAAGTGTAGATCAATTGTATTTCATAGGTTGTTAGGATATTTACATAGTTTGTATTATCTTGGTTCCGCAACAACCTTGTAATTTATTTAAAGTTAATAAATAAATTACACTTGAAAAATACATATTGTCTCATCAATTTACTTTACAAGTACTTTCTATTATTGCATTGTCATTTACTTATTGTCACGATAATAAGTAATCTATCCAGAACTTGGTATACACTCACTGCAACTGGTCGTCTCCAGTTCAGTGTTTATATTGCAAAGTAACCTCACCATTGACATTGAGGTGTCTTCAGGTAGTACCATCTATTGAGTTGGGACTTACAAGTGGTATCAGAGCTGATGAAGGTGTATTTTTAGGCTATTCAGATATTAGAAAGGCCTTTAGAGTTTATAACTATAGACTCCAAAAGGTTCACGAGACAATTCATGTCACATTTGACGAATCAAATGATGCAATTAACAAGAGACCAAGCCTTGATATTTCTCCAGTCGTTCCAATAAATTTTGGTGAAACTGACCAAGTTCATCGCTGAGTCTCCTCAGCGAATCCATGACTCAACAATCTCCCCCTATTCGCTGAGGAGACTTAGCTGAGTAGAAGTTGCTTGAACTTATAAATAAGAAGTAGAATGAGGGAATGCTGATATTATATATGAAAAACAAATTTACAGCATCACAAAATTACAAGTACAACTTAATCTCATTGAGACTCTTGCTTGGCCTTGATGAAAGCTTCATCTTTTGTCTTTCTGGCTTCAACAGCTCTTGATCAATCAGCTTTATGAACTCGGGATCAATGGATGTCTTGGCACAATACTTCATTATTTTTAGAAGGAAGGAAGAGGGAGCAATTCTGTTAGGACCTGTTTGGTTGAAACTGGCCAGTCTCCAGTTGCATCTGGAGACTAAGAAGATTTGTCCAAAATATATTGAAGTCCAGTTGCAACGTACAGTTAACGCAACTGAAGACTTCCTCCAGTTGAGATCTGACCAGATGAAGAATCCTTCCAGTTGAAGTCAAAGACAACAAGTGGAAGATAAAGAATGACAATGGCAGCGAAGCCCAGTTGACATTCTCCTCAGATACAAACTGGAGAGCATCAGTGTAAAGTACTTACAAAGCTTTACACTGATTACGAGGAAAATATTTTTATGCTTTATGTGCTATTACACGGATAAAAGGATTTATCTAAGTATAAAGTACAAAAAGGTACATAAAGCAGGTTGAGAAAAGTTACTTTATACTGTAACTTTTCACAGCATTTTAAGGAATTAAATGCTATTCCTTAAATGTTCTCAACCATATTTGTACGGCCAAAGTTGACATCCCAATGTCAACTTTGCCTATAAATAGAGGTCTTTGCACAACAAGAAAAAAACACTTTGCAAACCTGTAATATTCTTGGTGAACTTGTGCAATATTCTCTCAATCACAAAAAGGAACATTTCACAACTTTAAGTGTTTCGATTGTCAAGAGAATTTCCAAGTGTAGATCAATTGTATTTCATAGGTTGTTAGGATATTTACATAGTTTGTATTATCTTGGTTCCGCAACAAACCTTGTAATTTATTTAAAGTTAATAAATAAATTACACTTGAAAAATACATATTGTCTCATCAATTTACTTTACAAGTACTTTCTATTATTGCATTGTCATTTACTTATTGTCACGATAATAAGTAATCTATCCAGAACTTGGTATACACTCACTGCAACTGGTCGTCTCCAGTTCAGTGTTTATATTGCAAAGTAACCTCACCATTGACATTGAGGTGTCTTCAGGTAGTACCATCTATTGAGTTGGGACTTACAAGTGGTATCAGAGCTGATGAAGGTGTATTTTTAGGCTATTCAGATATTAGAAAGGCCTTTAGAGTTTATAACTATAGACTCCAAAAGGTTCACGAGACAATTCATGTCACATTTGACGAATCAAATGATGCAATTAACAAGAGACCAAGCCTTGATATTTCTCCAGTCGTTCCAATAAATTTTGGTGAAACTGACCAAGTTCATCAGTCAGTTGTTTCACCAGAAGATGTTTCCAGTTATACTCAATTGGAACCAGTCAATAAGAAGAGCACCACCAGTGACACTTCGTTTTATCCCTCCATCAGTTTCAACTTACCACAGAAAATGGTGATTGGATCTGATGTACGTGCCACTCCAATATCAGCACCTGTTCAAACTCCAACTTCTCCAGTTCTTCAAGAAATGCCTTTTAATGAAGAATTTCATGATGCAAATCGTGACCTCATTGAATCTGTTGAGGATATAGAAGTAGTTTGGACTGATCCTCCTCCAGAAGCTGCTGCAACTGAAGAAGATCGCCAGGTGACTTACACTGATATTGTTCTACATCAACCTAGTCAATACACTAAATGGACTCGAGCACATCCAATTGAACAGATTGTTGGAGATCCAAGTAGTGGGGTTCAGACTAGAAGAGCCACCAGTGAGCAATGCTTAAACGTCACCTTCTTATCACTGATTGAACCGAAGAAGATTGACGAGGCTATGGCAGACCCAAGCTGGGTGGAAGCTATGCAAGAAGAGCTCATCCAGTTTGAAAGGAATAATGTGTGGGAACTTGTTCCTTGTCCACCAGGGTTAAAGAAAGAACCCATTGGTACAAGATGGGTCTACCAAAACAAGATGGATGAAAATGGCAATGTTGTAAGAAACAAAGCCAGGTTAGTTGCCCAGGGTTATTGTCAGGCAGAAGGCGTTGATTTTGATGAAACTTTTGCTCCAGTTGCAAGACTTAAAGCCATCAGAATATTTCTGGCTTATGCAGCCCATCTGCAGTTCAAAGTCTTCCAGATGGATGTCAAAAGTGCGTTCCTTAATGGAACATTGGAAGAAGAAGTGTTTGTTAAGAAGACTCCAGGCTTCATCAATGAGAAGCATCCTCACTGGGTGTATAGACTGAACAAAGCTTTGTATGGTCTTAGACAAGCCCCAAGAGCCTGGTATGATACTTTAACTAAACATCTTCTCAAAAATGGATTTCAAAGAGGTGCAATAGATAATACCTTATTTATCTTGAAAGAAAAAGGTAATATCTTATTGGTACAAATTTATGTTGACGACATTATATTTGGTTCAACTGATGATGCAATGTGTAAAAGGTTTTCTAAAATCATGTCATCTGAGTATGAAATGAGTTTAATGGGAGAATTAACATTTTTCTTGGGTCTTCAGATTAAGCAAAATGAAAATGGAATTTTTATAAACCAAGAAAAATATGTCAGAGATTTGTTAAGAAAATACAAATATGATTCAATCCCATCGAAAAACACACCTATTGCAGCACCTTTAAATTTGGACTCTGACTCAACTGGCAAACCAGTGAACACCACTGAATATCGTGGTATGGTTGGTTCACTAATGTATTTAACTGCCAGTCGACCAGATATAATGTTTGCAACATGTCTATGTGCCAGATTTCAGGCTAACCCAAAAGAATCACATTTGCAACATGTCTATGTGCCAGATACCTGAAAGGGTGTCCTAGCCTTGGTCTTTGGTACCCCAAAGGCTCAGGGTTAGATCTAATGGGTTATTCAGATTCAGATCATGCAGGTTGTAAGATAGATAGAAAATCAACAACCGGTGGTTGTCATTTCCTTGGAGGAAAACTGGTAAGTTGGACCAGCAAGAAGCAGACGTCAGTCTCTATGTCCATTGCTGAGGCAGAGTACATTTCTGCGGCCAGTTGCTGTGCCCAGATTCTCTGGATCAAGAACCAGTTACTAGATTATGGTCAAAAGTACACAAGGACCCCAATCTTTTGTGACAACACCAGTGCAATTGCTATATCTCACAACCCAGTGATGCACTCTAAGACAAAGCATATTGACATCAGGTATCATTTCATTCGTGATCATGTTATGAAAGGAGACATTGAAATACATTTCATCGTCACTGACAAACAGCTCGCTGATGTTTTTACAAAACCTCTTGATGAGAAAACTTTTAAACATCTCATCAGTGAACTGGGAATGTTAAATCCTTAAAATTGGAGATTTTGTTATGAACGCGTCAGTGACACTGATGAAGTTCTCCAGTTGAGGAGGTCCAGATAATCTTTGCTCGCCAGGCTATCGAACGCCTTCGTGATACTATCCTGGCACTAATCGATTTCTGGATCATCATTTTAGGGGGAAAGACTCAAAATAAATTTTCTTACCAAAATTCCTTTTGTTTGAAAATGGCAACTGGAGAACTCTCCAGTTGGAAACTGGCACAGGGCTAATCCTCCAGTGTACAGGTTCAGTCTTGTCTTAAAACTGGTAGTCAACCAGATTTTCATAAAGTTGGAAATTACTTGGTCAATATTTGTGACACGTGATGGTACTCGAGTGTTTTAACCCACTCAATATCGTCATATGACGTGTTTAAAGTCATGTTTGTAAAAGACAACTGTTTTTATTGGGATTATGAAAAGTTAGTGGGCGCGTGGGGTAGTTAAGACGTCGTAGCATTTAATGCTGACAAGGTGAATTAAATTTTTAGTTCAAAATTCAAATTACTTTTGTAAAATATCTACAAAATTGAGTTTTGATAATAAAATATAATTCTTGGTATTTCATTGGGATCATGATTTCATTATAAATACCCCTTATTTACTCCGAAACACATTTACTTTCTTTTTCACATTCTCTCATTTACTTCCAATCATCATCAAAATAATCTCATTCCTCTCTCTCTCTGCTTCATAAATCAAAACCCTAATTCCCAAATTCTCAGTTTCATATTCATATCTATCTATAATGGCACCTAAATCTAGAAGTAGGGATGTAAATCTGCTTACAGTCCCTTATAATCCATCTCAAAATGTCAAACGAGCCAGTGGTGCCCCTTCAAATTCAGCTTCAAGAAAATTAAATCCAAACAATCTCATGGCCAGTTTGAGAGGGACTCATGCCGTCGATACTTTAATCGGGAGAATCCAAGCCTTTCTTCGTGATTCTCCCCTCGGCGAGTCTTTTTCCCTCAACCCACGCAAGATGTAGCATGAGTACTTGTGTGAGTTTTGGTACACAGCAGAACTTTCAGAAGACTGTTCATCTATCTCTTTCACCCTCAAAGATGGATCAGTCCAGTGTACTATTACTGCAGAAACATTGAGGGATGCTCTGCACCTCAACTACTGGAGAGAGGGTGAATCTCCAGTTGTGATATCCCAAAATATTAATTTTCGCCAAGTACTCCTTGATATGGGAAACAAGGAGTGTTTGGAAAATGGGGTATTGAAAGTCAAAGGTGCTATGACTATGAAGGGCCTCTCACCATCCTGGAGGTACTTCTTCATTCACCTAGTTGAAAGTATGGGTGGGAGTTCTGGTGGATTGGACCAGATCAACTCCACACAAGCAGAGATGGCTTACTGCTTGTGGAATGGACTCAGAGTGGACTTTGCCGATATTTTATTCAGAAGCCTGGTGATTAAACTGAAGGGCTCCAGGGGATTATGCATCCCCTTCTTCAGGTATTTGTCACTATGTTTTCTACAACTTCTGGGCAGTGAGGAATATCACAATACTCAATCACTGTACACTGTCCCAGAGTTGTTGAGGAATCTCTACTCCCTAACATCTGTCGATGGGGAGGTTGAGATCCCTCAGGGAATGTTGCTGGCATTCTCTAAAACCGATGCACCAGTCCAAGGTGAGTCGGAAAGACAACTGGGCGGGCCTCAAAACAATGAGGGACCCACCGGTTTGTCTGCTGGAATTGTGACCATTGCCGAACCCGGGCAACAGTCTAACCCCTCCAGCTCCAGCATGTCTGTCCCCTTAACCATCTACCCTGGAGACCTCCCAACAGGTCCTTCAGGTGTTCCAAAGGCAAAAAGAACACGTCGCCCTAGGACTCAGTCAGCACTTGCCACTGACAGTAGAAACCAAACCAGCCCTCCAGTTTCCTCCCAACAGGAACCTGGAGAAAGTCAAATGGGACAACCACAAGCAGCCACTCTCGCAATTTCTGTAGGAGAGGGTGGTGAAGATGATACTGGGCTACCCCAACCCAGATTAGAGTTAGAGTCTGCACAAAGTGTCCACGGCCTATCTTCTGACACTTTCTACACGAACTGACGACGTCTCTGGCCAGTCACTGCTGGAGACTGAGGTTCCCAACTCTACGGCTGATGATGTTATGATTGTGGATAGAGCAATTATAACTGAGGCAACCCTAGTGACCTCTATCCCTGGTGAAGTTACCTCGGTAACTGATCCTCCAACAGATGCAACCTTCCAGGAAACTGGAGAAGGTCATCTGGAGACTGACCCATCTGGTCAGTGTAACAACCCTACTTTTTAAATATTATATATGAGCTAGTTATGTTGCCGTAGATCTCGCAAGCCATAGTTATACTTAAAGCTAGTAGATGATGCCCCTAAATTAGCAATCTAAAGCTATTGTTCATTTCTAAATGTGAATTATAAAGTACCATTGAACAAAATTTTATTGATGATCAATCAAATTATCAAAAAAATAAAAATAAATAATGTAAGTCTCACAAGTTGAGATAGCCATCAAAAATCCTTACGAAGGTCCAACAATTTGATTATTTAGCTAATTTAAGTAAATTTGGTCACGAAAATAAAATTTCTAATTCAAACATGTTATAAGTTCTTATGCGCATAAAAGCGTTTAAATCATAATAAGTATATATATATATATACATATATGCTTAAAATAAATACAAGTTTATAAACAAAGGCTCATGTATATAACAATAAAGAATACAAATATATATACATATACATATATATATATATATATATATATATATATA
>CM067167.1:271598584-271613302 GCA_034093135.1 Erigeron breviscapus
ATCACCGCTAAGCTCTTGAGGCAATTCTAGCCTATAAGCAACCTTCCCAACCCGTTCAAGAATCTTGAAAGGACCAATATACCTTGGTGCAAGTTTTCCCCGCTTCACAAAACGTACAACACCCTTCCAAGGTGACACTTTCAAGGTGAACTGGTTCTAACAGATACTTTTCTCTCAGCTGGTAGCAAAATTGAAAGGGAAAAGAAGTCCACATATCTCATTTCCCAGATTTCTGAGCATTTGCTTCATAAACATGCTTGGAGATGCGTATCATTTTGAGGGGCTTGAATCTTCAGCGACAGAGTTCTGCAGGGATCTATCAAAGCTTTCTACTTCAGATCCAGAACCAGAACTCTCCGCTGCAATGCTTCAGGTAACGAATAAAACTGAAACAGCACGACCGGCTGGCTCAGAAAGGTCACCGAGCGGGTCGCAAAAGAATGCGAGACCCATTGGTGCACCTGGTGGTCAAATGTTGAAGTTGTTTAAAACCCCAGCAACTTCTTCTACCCAACCACCAATTCCCTCCTCCACTGACCAACCTGAGGATCTCCCAAAAGATCCCTCAGGATCTCCAAAGGGCGTATTAAAATGACGTAAATTTAAGCAGTCCTCACAGCCCAAGGACACTAGTACCGAAGCAAACCCCTCTGGATCTTCCCAACAAGAACTAGAGGAATCGAGTCTAAAGGGAAACCCACAAGCAGCCATCTCCAAAACTTCTTTAGGAGGAGATGGTGAAGAAAATATAAGTGTGTTCGCCCAGCACACAATAGAGTCCGTGTCTGCACGCGCACCCCCTGTAACTTCACAAATCTTACACTCTTCTGCAGCACGAATTGATGAAGTCTTTGGTGTGACACCACCTGAGACTGAGATTCCAGACTCTACGGCCGATGAAGTGATTCTTGATGATGGTACGAGAATCATTAAGGCAATCCCCGTGTCTACTGTCTCTGGCGATGAAGCTTTGGCTGAGCAAACCAATAAATCTGGTAACGATGCATCTGCAGTAGCAGTTGTTGAACCAGAAGCTGGTTCAGGTACCAGTGATCTGAACCAGGGCATATCTAATCAGACTGCAGTTTTAACTGACCTCTGGGATGAAGATGAGCCACCTCAAGGGAATCTTGATTCCTTTGCTGACTTTGAGTTTGATGAGGGCTTACTGGAGGATAATCAGTCTTCTGGTTCTGAGCCAACCTTCGGCCTCACAAACGTCCAACCTCCCCAGAAATCCAAAATATAATTGTTGAACCATATCGCCAACCTGAAACTTCACATCAACATCCATATTTTCCATCTGGCTCTACACCTGCCTATGTCACTTCACCACGTTTTCAACCACAACTACAACACTTACACCCACAAATTCACCAAGTACCAAGGCCCATTAATTATGATGGTGAAACTGAAAAGGAGTTGGACTCTGCCACTGAATATGAGAGTCCAACTGAAATGCAATTAGAAAAGGCTTTAGATGGGCTTGGTAAACTTCCCTTTGTGGCTTCTGTTTCTACACAACCACCCCCTCCTTTGAGTGTAGAAGCACAGTTAGAGAAACAAAATGCCGAAGTCCAAAGCCTACTTATCAAGGTTGAGGACTTAACTAAATCTCTAACTGCCAATACTACGTCCCTGGCTGAAATGAAGGGTGCTCAGATGTTTATTGGCACTGAGTTCACCAAGGTTGATGGGAATGAGGGACTAGTAAGTGACCTTCAAGCCAATGTCTGATGATGCTATTGAAATTGAAAGAAAACATGAAAGGGATCAATATGAGCATTATATGAAGCATCGATCTCATTCAGCTAAAATAGTTGATATGGAAGTAACAAAAGCTGATGGATTGAAGCTTTTTGACTTGGTTGTTAAAAGAGAAGGAAGGGCAGCTGAAGAATCCCATCAGGTTTCAGTGCACGAGTTTGGGATTTCTGAGCATAGGGAGATGATCCAAATACTGAGGGGGAAGCCAAAATCTGCTTTGATTGGTGCATGGTTATCAAGAATACAACAAAAGATGCAGGCCAAGGTAGAGATTGAAGGCAGATTGTTTGGAAAGAAAGATCATTCTCCACTGAAGAGAAAACCTTCTGAGGCACCTTCTGGTTCAAGGCCTGGCAAGAAGTAGTTTTCTTTTCAGTTTATCATGTACTTGTATAAATATTTACAAATGTAACAAACACTTCAGTTTGTATATATATGTTACATTTTGTAGCCTATAAGTAGATGATAGGTTTAAGTTAGAAAAACCACAAGTAAAATTCTGAGACATCAATGATCTATAAGATGTACTTAGAAAATTTTTACAACTTAAACAAAAACTTGCATTTCAGACTTACAAACATGTATAGATAGAAGTCTGAGATGCATGCACTATTTCAGAACAAATAGGGGGAATTTGTTAGGTCGAAAATCGACCAAGTATAATTTGTTCAGAAATAGCTGAAACTCAGTGAAGAATACTTGTATAGAATTCTGAGGTCGCTCAGAATCAGTTCACTGAAGCTTCACTTCAGTTCAGATCAACGTATCAGAATACCGTTCAGAATGAAGTCAAAGACTGAAGTCTGAAGAAAGTGAATCACCTCAGATGTGGAGCTCAGAAACTGATTCCACCTGATCGAAGACTGAAGCATCTCAGTGTAAAAGTACTTACACACTTTTACACTGATTACGAGGAAGACTTTTTACTTTACATATCTTTACCCGGTTAATAGTTTTAACTAATAATAAAAGTACAAGGTAAAGTAAAGGTTGGGAATAAGGTATGATAAGTCACATCAATTGACTTATATACCTAAACCTTAAAAGTACACATGTAAGGAATTAGCTTTAATTCCTTAAATACTCCCAACCATATTTGTACGATCTGGTCCACGTCATCATGGACTTGGTCTATAAATATAAGTCTTCTCACAACTTGCAAATGGCTTGAAACCTTTGCATTGCAACTTGTGAGATATACTCTAAGTAATCCTTACGAGTATTTCCAAGTTATTAGATCACTTGTATTTCTAGGTTGTTTAGATATTTACACTTGGGTGTTTATCTTTGTTCCGCAACAACCTTTGTATTTGTTTATATATGTAACATCTGTAATTTTTATCGTTTGACTGTACTTGTAATTTGATTAACTACTTTAATAAACGAAAACATTGGGCCTAATTGTGTTCATTTATCTGTAAATTGGGCCAATTATAATGTCATAATTGGATTTCTAGAATTAAGCCCATGTTGCAAGACCATGATATTGGCCCATATGTGATAAGGAAAATATATTATAGACGATAATTGAGTAACTGTGTTAACAGGGAAAACGTATATACAAAACCTTAAGTACGGTAAACAGTGTCGGTGGCACAGTGTCGGTGGATAAACTAATAATAGTACAATTAAGACAAAGCCGACATACTTTATGGAAAGTATGAATATCCGTGAATTTATCACAGACCATGTTTGGTTCATTAGCTGAATAATGTTACTAGTGGACACCCGACATAACTTTATGTAAAGAAATAATACCCGTGATCCCTTTTGTTTGTTTACTTGACTACGAATTAACAATACATCTTTATTTTATAAATTGACAAAAAGACGACTGATGAAGGACATGATATCATAAGGTATTATGTCTAAAGCCTTAATAAGATCAAATTTAAAGTTTGACAAAATAACGTCAACTATTTGGATTAAATCACGGGTTAAACATTTAGCAAACAATGACTATCAATTAAATAATTATACGAATTCAGTCCGTGATTTTTGACATAATTCTTCTTCTGCTTTTCTTGACCACTACTTCCACCACCTTTATTCCTTTCATTTGTTTCTCATAGTATTAATATCTATTCTCCTTTATAAAACAAACTTCCCCTTCCCCTCCTTAATTTTAAGAACCTGAAATGACACATTTACCCTCCATCTTAATACATCTTTATTTCTATTTTATAGACTGTGACTAAAATGCCCTTAAAAAAATTCAACCACTATCTTTCCATCGCAGAAACACATAGCAAAAACCCTAACTCAAAATTCTTCCCCCTCCTCCCCCTTTCGTATCCCACACAACAATTCATCACATCTCCGACCGCAATGAAATTACTTTTACGTTAATAACCACACCATCACCGTCGCCGTTACCGCCGCTGCATTGCGCGGGCACCAATCTAGTGTTATATATGCAGTCATGTTTTACTGTCTCTTTCTTATCCCCTTTTATTTTTTCTAACTTCAACTTTCATTTTCTTCCCCTTTCTCCACCTACTTCCTCCCTCCCACTTAACATTTCTCTCATCAACTTTGTTTATGAACACATTCCACCATATTTAACCCATCCGGCGAAGGATCCGATAGCTTTTTTTCGTACCACATTTTTTTTGAATAGGTTTTTTCCGTACCAGATTGATGGCAACAATCATCACTCCTTTTTCGATCAGATCTACGTTTTCACTTTTCAGATGACGGTCTTTGAGCAAATCTACTTTTTTCAGATCTACGTTTTTAATTTTCAGATGACGGTCTTTGAGCAAATCTACTTTTTTCAGATCTACGTTTTCACTTTTCAGATGACGGTCTTTGAGCAAATCTACTTTTTTCAGATCTACGTTTTCACTTTTCAGATGACGGTCTTTGAGCAAATCTACTTTTTTCAGATCTACGTTTTCACTTTTCAGATGACGGTCTTTGAGCAAATCTCCTTTTTCGATCAGATCTACGTTTTCACTTTTCAGATGACGGTCTTTGAGCAAATCTACTTTTTTCAGATCTACGTTTTTCCAATCAGATCGACGGCAACAATAATTCTATCAGATGTATATAAATTTTTCATGTTTACAATTTCTTAGAGAGATAATAACTCATAAGATATAGATTTGAAAGAACATTGAATTTCTTAAAAAAACTGTTCTCAAAATTGTAAACATGTGATTATGAGGTATTGTGGTCCTGTCATTGTTTACTATACATGATATTTTGCATGGTGGAAGATAAATAAATATAAAAAAATGTATAACGACAATAGTTTTGCAATTTCCAATGGTATTATACATGGTCCCCAACCTAAAAGTTTATTTGAAGGAGGTGTACTAAAATAAGCCTCTTTTTTTAACTTCAAAATTTAGTACAATATCTATAACCCCTTATAAAGAATATTGACCTCTTCTATTTTCGGAAATTCAACACTTTTTTATACCCAAAATACCTTTATTTCTTAATCCTAATTCCCCTATACACCTAATCTATACTTTTATACTATTTAATAAATAAAACAACCCTCTCTTTAAAAGTTATGGAGGAATTATCTAAAATACCATTAATGATTAAATTACAATATCAGTCATTTATCCAAAATATCTCCATTAACCTTTTACATCAATTACCTTTACATCAATAATCTACACCACTCGACGCCGCCTCCACCACCAACAGTCGCCCCCACCACCACACCGTTGCCGCCACAACCACCGCCGCATTGCGCGGGTACCGTGCTAGTAATATATATACATACATCCAAAGAATTATAAAACAAAACAAATCATTTGTCAAATTGAGCTTTCTCCTTTCTACTTTACTCGACCGGCCACCCCACCTCACGATTTTGTTTTCCTTTTTTTTTTATCACTAGCTACACATCACTATCTAATCTAAAATAGATATAATATATATGAATGAGTACATAATCTAATAATAAAACCGAACCATTATTCTTGAATTCAACCAGTCACCAACTCCCCTTCAAAACCAAACCGTCGCCTTCTCCTTTTGAAATTGTTCGAATCACCTCAATTAAGATTGGTCTCCACCCTTTCTCATATATATATATATATATATATATATATATATATATATATCGATTGCAACATGAAGATATATATCAAACACCATCAGATTTTCTTCTCCTTCTAAAAACCCCACGGCTGTAAACATCTCACGGCCACCACCAAGAACTATTACTGCTGGTCAGAACCACCACCTTTATAACATGGTTGCTGAAATGCTATGCTGCTGCTGTTCGTTTATTGCTAAGAAACCACCATAACCACCAAATGAACTCCTGTTGCTGCTCGTTTTCATTCACCACTGGACCACCCTTGCTGCTCATTGTTGTCACTGCTTTGTTGTTGCTGCTAAGTTTCTATACCACGATCTTAGATGCTCTTGCTGCTGCTACAACTCGGTTTTGTTGCCAGCACCGAACCACCATTTTCACTGTTCATCATCTTCACCACCGAAGCAATTCACCATACTGCAACGGCTGCTGCTACTACTACTTTGTTTGGCTGCTAAACTTCGATGCCTTTCTCCTAAACTCGGTGCTCACTTAGATTCAGCACTATAAGTTCTGCAATATATAAATTCGGTGCTTCTCATTCGGTACATAAACTCGGTGCAAACTTTCATAAACTCTGTGTTGGATTTAAACTCGGTACGTATTTAGTTCACTGAATTCAAACATGTTTTCATCATCGTACAAATCTATATATATATATATATATATACACACACACACACACACACACGCATAGATATATATATATATAATATATATATATATATATTATATATATATATATATACATAGATATATATATATATCATTGACCATCATCATCTTTCTCGACCCAACAACAAAACAACACATTATAGCATCATTAAAACAGGTTATTTAGTCACTTATAAGCTTCCCATAACGAATTCAAAACAAGAATTTTAAATTATAATCTGACCGTTAACACCGTTAGATTTTCTGACAGTTTCAGTCCTAAACCGTTAGATTTTCTGACAGTTTCAGTGCTGAACCGTTAAACTGTTTACAGTTTTAGTTCTTCGTCCGTCAGTTTCTTACTAAACTGATGACTATACAAATGGGTTATTCTATACAGTTTTCTTTACCGAAGGCTAATACGTTTGGGCTATTCGGGTACATTTCAGACCGTTACATACCTCATACTGTTTGACAGGCGATTCAGGTGAGTTCCGTAGTTCCCTACTCACTTGAGATTCGGGCTGAAAAGTGTAAACTTATGTGATTACTTGTTTGAATTGTGTGATTAAATGATTGATGGTGTTGTTTGATTTTACTCACGTATGATGTGTCTAGTTGGTGACATTGAATGATTGATGGATTGATTGATGATTGATGGATAGTTTTGCTTTAGTGTTTGATGGTTTACGCATGTGATTGTGATATTGTAATTTATTTAGGATAGATGTACATACATGGAAGTCGGTTATGCTTTCAAAGGGTTTTAGATGTGGTGGGAAGGCTGCGGGTGACCCTATATATAAGCATCTAGGACTCGTTGAAAGTAGAATCCTCCTAAGTGTATGTACGTATAGTATTGTTTGGATTGTTGGATATATGTACTTGTTTATTGATGATTATGTTTATTGAGACGTACATGTTGTGTGCATTGGAAACTTACACCAAGGCAAGCTGTTTAGCTGTAAGGCCACCAAGGCAAGCTGTTTAGCTGTAAGGCCACCAAGGCAAGCTGTTTAGCTGTAAGGCCACCAAGGCAAGTTGTTGAACTGTAAGGCCACATTTTGAGTACCTTGGGTACTACATGTATACGTACATTCGAGTACTTTCAAGTACTTGATGCCAAGTATTGGCCATACTTGATGACTTGATATGATTAACACCACGATGTGGACGAAGTATTGTGATACTTGATGATTTGAGGTACATTACATTACATTGACTCGTACATAATGCACGCACTGACATTCATACATATTTGATTCATTGCATGACCTTGATGTGCATACATTACATTTATTGGTAATGATACCATTTGTACTTGACTGTATATGAACTATTTGGCATCATTTTTTGTTGGTTACTTATTTGATGAAGTTGAACGATATGATAACCTCGATTGCCTAACAGGTAATGTATACGGGTTTGTTATAATTACTTTGTTTGATGTTGTTATTACATATGATAATGTTATTGAGGATGGTTTCTTGTAAACCATTACTACGAACTCACCAACGTTGTGTTGACACTTGCTAGTACACTTTTCAGGTAACCAAGTAATTCCAAGACATGAAGCATGATTGATTGCTAGCTTTGGAACCCAGGCATTGGACTTATATGAATCAAGGATTCATCGCCTACTTTCACCTTATGCTTAGACCAATAGTCATCTGGTGATGTTATGTTATTGTAAACTTTGATGACAACTTGTTCCTTATACTTTCTGTACTTGAATTATCTTGTTTTTGGATTCACTGGATCCTTTGTTTGCATTTAGTTCATGTTCTACGATAATTCCACTGTGTGCTATATAATTTCAGTAATACTCCGGGCCCAGCTCGGTGTGTTACAGAATGGTGGCCCATGCGTGGTCGTAGAGAATTAGGCGGTTTGACCTAGACTACGGCTTAAGTTAAAACTCTTCATATAGCATGCATGGTTAGGAATTTTGTGTGCAATGTGAATTATGTGAAACCCTGAAAGTGTACATTGTGAGTTCGTAGGCAAGACCATTTATGTGATGACTTGAGAACAATGTGATGAACGGATGATGAGTACAATGTGGTTAATGTGTACATTGATTGAACTTGATTATGATTGAGATGGATTATTGTTATTAATTGATAATGGTTTGATGATTTAGGGCAAAATGAAGTTATGGTGTTAACTTGATATAATATTGTGGCAACCCTAAAAGAGCCTGATCAACTATTTTATGGTTACCCGGTATTATAACAAGTTAATGGCATCACGGATTGCACATGTTGGCTTAGAGTATAATAAGGAACCGATATGCTTAATGGAAGTTGATTGGGTGGAGGGTTAGCCGCTGGTACACCCTGTATACATACCCGGTCAATAACTAGAGAGCATATCGAATTCGGATTATACTTTAAACCACTTGTTTTAGTTGACTTGTTTTAGTTGCTTGGATTGTATAATGTGTTAAGAACTTGAACATTGAATGATATGTTATGAACTTGAAATAAAACGATATATCATAAATTTGAACCTGATTGATGTGATATAGTGTGTTAAGAGGCGTTTGTATGAACGTTGAGCTTGAGTTAGTAATTTAATGAATGTGTTCAAGAAAATGGCTGGAAAGGAGCAAACAGGATAGTAGTAGAAGATTATGAACTTAAGTGATTATATGCAGGAATCAAGTCCCGTAGATTTCACCTTATATTGGCCTTGTACCTAGAATAAGAATACATGATTTTACTAAGAGGTACTATTCGCTCATATAACGTAAGCAATGACGTCAAATGAAAATAATTTTTCAAAATGGCCGACAACAAATAAGATATATGGATCTTGATGGAACAAGATAAAGTAGGATGGCTTTATCAGACTATTTTGATATAAGCAATAATAAAAGTGTTAACTACAAACAAATTATATATAAATTTCGCAATAAAGAAAAGAGGGAAATAGACATACGAAAATCACTAATTGTTTATGTAATCCTACTTTATAGTTTGAGTAGCCAAATTCCTGAATCTAAGAAGATCACACATTTATCTATTCAATGCATACTTGTTAGTCCCATGTTTAACCCAATGATCCTTCAAGTCAATTGAACAATCGAGATCGTACCATGCTAACAATAATTTCTCTATGACCTTTGAGAATGTACTACAACCCATTCTTCTCCCCGGCAACCTTACAATACGACTTGGCCCGATATATGTTGGCAACGGATACATGGAAAGAGCAGTTGTACAACAAGTGGAGGTCCATCCCTCTGTACTCCACCCGCGACAGGTCCTAGGTATCCCTGTGCATGAGCATATCGGTGTTGGCATCTCTGATATGTTCATTTCTTCTCCAAATACTACCAAAGTAGTATTAGGTTTCACAAACTAGTAAGACCTTCTCGACCGTACATTTCTTTGGGCTTTCGAGGACGATACTTATGCGGATCTTTTCTTACGAGCTTCTCAAACTCTGGTCCGTGATTCAGTATCGTATTAATCGGTCCTACCATGTTCGAGGTTGAGACCTCATAATATGTGTCACTAATTGGATTGGGGGATAGTGTGGGCAAGTCTGACATTGGTCGCTTTCCTGGTGCCCTGTTACTCTCCTCAGAAGGTTCTGGTTGGAATGTTGGTTCGGGTTGGAATGTTGATTCCAACTGGAATGTCAGTTCTGGTGTATCGAAAAACCAGTTTTGATGAAAAGGTTCTATTAGGTTAGAAGATGAGGCCCTATGATGAATTGCATCAATAGGATTTGAGAACAATGCACTGACATTTTCTGTTGAGGGTTCTAGCTGTGATGTTGGTACTGTATTTTGGAGAAGCCAGTCTTGGCAAAAGTCATCAATTGATGTTCCCCATTCACTAGTACCAATCATCGGGTTTTGCCATGCGTCCATAATTCTCTTGAGTTCTTTTTATCTACAATAAAAAAAAAATTTGCCAGGCAACTGACATAACAAATACACAAGAAACATTCACAACAATATTATTCTGATTAAAGACCCATCCTTGACAAACTTAAAATTTTATTTGTAACACAAAAGTTATAACAGATTCCAAATATTCTATAAAATTTCTCTCGACTTCAAGCACTGGGAGTTCTGTCAGAGCTCGATCCCAGAATGTTGCTTCCTCCGACAACATCTCTTTTTCTTCTCTTAAGTGGTGGAATATTGGGATTTTCTTCTTCTTCTTCAGATGACATGGCAAAAATGGACTTCTCTCTTTGAGAGAGATTATCTTCTTCTTGCTGAGCTAAGGCTCTTGCAAACTTTTCATTTTCTTTTATTTGACGATTCACAAGGATAGATTCCTCCTCTGTTAAAAATTGAGATAAAATTCTTGCTAGCTTTTCATCTTCAGAAGTTTGCTTCTCAAAAAGGTGGACATCTTCGTCTACCATCACTTTGTAGTCTTCATATGAGATACCTAACATCACGGCCTCCCGCTTAATTCTTTTGACCCTATTTGTTTCAAGATTTTCAGGATTATCTTGAGCCGTTGGCCTTTTGCCTTTTGGATCGCTAGAAGAGGCACCGGAGTTTTTCATTGTCTTATGATAAACAAACAAATATTAACCATCGGTGGAACAATATTGTTAATTAAGCGAACATGAATTAAAAGATAAAAGTTTTATATAAACATATAAATAGATAGTATATTATCTAAGATGAGAAAGAGTACAAAAAGGTAGCTTACCAAAGAGAAAGTCGGAGATCTGTTAGAACACAAGCTGGCTGTGAACGGAATAGCTAAAGACAAATTAGCAGATGAAGAACTAAGTAAATAAAAGTGATAGAGAAAGAAGATTTAGTGTGCATTCTTCCTTAAGAAAACGCGTTTCTATTATAGAGGATGAAAAGGGAAGTGTAACCTGAAAGAAAAAAAAAACGGACAGGTGTCCATAAACTACAGAAATTTTAATCATTGCTACGGTAATTAGTAATTACCGAATCATATTTTTTAAAGATAAAATTTCTAAACTTTATCATCCCTTTAATCAAGGTTGAAAGGAGCTGAACAGTTTACTCAAAAGCGTATGCTATGTCGAGAAAATCCTCAACTTAATTAATAGCTTAATGAATAGACCGTCTTCCACACATCACTATTTTTATTCACTGCTTCTTTTTCAAGAACCATATCAATTTCTAATTCATCTTTTTGAACCCTAGATGAATTTTTGATCCAAACTATTGTTTCAGGAGTGATCCAGGTAATATTTGTTTCTTTGACCCGTGGATCGCCTTTAATGATTGAATTTAAGAATATGAGACAAATGTTATCAACAAAAAATATGTCGACTTTTCCAACTGGAGAACAGTAGTGTCTTGGTAAAAGAACTTCAAATTTGAAAATAAGAATTATTTGAAAGGCAAAAATTATGATGGGCGATCAACGATTAAAATATACAAATGAACTTGGTATAAAAATCGTATTAATAAAAATCTATCAAGACAAATATGGGAAATTCTTTTAACTGGGGAATTTCCCTAATCGACAACTGTGAGGTCCCAAATACGATGGTTAACCCAGAAGTGTATAATACAACAAGTCTAATAATCACTAGAATGGACTAGTATTACTTGTAAATAAATGCAAGAATATATAAACAAAGTAATACAAGACTTAAAGCAATAAACAAGTAAAGTGGAACATTATGTATTTTCAAGGTGTATTTTATTTATGATGTTAAATAAAATACAAGGTTGTGCGGAATCAAGATAATACAAATGAGTATGTATCCTAACAACCTATGAATTACAAATGATCTATATTTGTCAAATAACTCTTTTGGATCGAGATACTTAAAGTTGTGAAGTATCCCTGTTTAAGATCGAGAGTATTTAGACAAATTCACTCTAATGCTAAATGTATGCTTTAAAGTAATTTTCTCAAAGAAATGACTTTGTATTTATAGGTGCCGTACAAATATGGTTGCATGCATTTAATGAACCGACAAGAACATTAAATGCATTGGTTAAGGTACAAGGATAAAGTCACATCAATATGAATTTATTCTTTTAACCAAACACCTTTACACACGTATAAACTTTGGTAAAGAACAAGTAGAGTGTTCTTTGGAAAGTGTGTAAAGGCAAAAGTCAATTCCTCGAAATCAGTGTTCAGACTTGTAAGGTCTAGAACACTGACAATCCTCCAGTGTACAGATCTGGTAAGACTTCCAGTGGACTCCGCCATTTGTCAGTCTTCTTTATTCTGACTTCAGTCTTTGACTTTAGTGAGAACGTCTTCAGTAGAGTAGATCTGGACTGGGGTGAAGTCCAGTGAGCTAATCTGGAGAATGCTCCAGATTTCCTATACAAGTGTTTGCTCACTGGTCTTCCATTATTTCTGAACAAATCTTCAGAGGGACTCCAGATTCCAAATCTGGAGTAGGTCCAGTAGAACACGTTTCTGGACAGATCTTCAGTAAGGCTCCAGTAGTCGAGTCTGGAGCGAGTCCAGTAAATCTGGACCTAACAAATTCCCCCTATTTGTTTAGAAATAATGCAAGTGTTTTCAAGCTTAAATCTATACAACTTTGTATGCTTGAAAAACACAAGTTTTGACTTAGTCTAAAAATCTAAGTTACTGGAAAACACTTTATAGATCATCAGTGTTCCAGTTTCATCTTTTAATACTAACTTAGACTAAATCTAATCATTTACTTTTATGAATTAAAAACTGCAACTAATATTACATACATCAACTGATAAATAGTTACAATTTTTATCAAACGATAAATTACAATAAGTAAATGATATAAGAGTCAGACCCTTCTCTTCGATGTCTGTCCTGGAGCATCTTCAGAAGCCTTTCTCTTTGGTGATGGAGAAGATGGTACTGATTCTGGTGATTTCATGCCTATTGCAACTTCCATCTGTTGCTTTCTTCTCCATACCTTCTCAACCCTCTTCAGAAATGCTTTAACATCAGTCGAAAAATCTGTCTTCCCCCTGAACGTTAAGGCAATCTCCTTCAGTTCAGTCCATCCAAACGCCTGGACTGAAGTACTCTTTCTTTCATCAGTAAAGTTACCTTCCCTGGTCAACTTTATTTCAAACTTTGACATACCTTCATGATTATCAGCAAGCTTAATCTCTGCACCAGTGATCCTTCTAGCATCATCCCTGAAATTCAACATTTCATTATACTTGTCTTTCCATTTGGCTGTCTGGATCATTGCTTCAGTTTCCTTTGACACTCTCTGTTGTTCTACAGCAGACTGGAGTTGTTGACGATTGATTTTCAGAGAAGTGTCCAGGGAATAAATGTGCTCACATCTGCATCTTTAATTTCTTTGAGCTGTTTGGCAATAAGCTTAGGTAAGCCAGTCAATTTCTTCCTGTACTCTAACTCCAGAGCACCAGCATTTTTCCTTATCTTCTTCTGGAGGTTCACCAGTTCCTCCTTCCTCTGCCTGATAAGTTCTGGTACACTAACGCTATAAATTATTGAATCATAAATTTGTTCTTCTTCAGCGTAAAAGGAGCGCACATGAACATCATTCAATGCATTCAGACATTGATGAACTCTGGGGTCTTCCTTCATCTTTTTGTACACATCAATGTTTATGCCCAACCTGCCAGCATTATAAGAATCCAGAGTCCCCATAGTTGCCATCTCCCTTTGATGGGCCAGCAGTTCATCTCTTTGATTTCTCTTGAAGATTTCAATCATTATGCATTGTTGTTCCAGCTTTCTTAGAGGTTTCATCATCAGCAGTGGGAAACTCTGATGATTCTTCAACAGTTTGCTCTTCTTCTCCAGATACCATTTGTTCTTTTCCTTTAACAGACTTTAGAGTAGTTGGTATATCTGGGAAAGATTCAAACTGGGGCTCACTGGCTTCAGTACCAGCAGCTTCTTCAGTCAGCATAGTGGCTTCAGTGCCAAATGCTCTCTGTGCTAATCGTGCACTGGCATCAGTACCAGTCACTTGTTTTTGTTGCACAATGCTTTCAGTAGCAACCCTTTCAACAGCACTGGCAACAACTTCCTTCTTCTTTCTAATCAACCCTTCTTGGACACCAGACGACTTTTCCCCCTTGGAATGATCACCAGTTCTTGACTTGAGATCATTCCATAATTGTTCTAGCATGTGTCTGTCCAGTGCACCAAAAGTTCTTCCAGTTACTGGAGTTGTATCATTAACATCCCAAACTTTTCTTTAAGATTTGACTAACGCCGTTAAGTCAACTTTGTGTGTGTCGAAAAGTCTAGTGTGAATATATGCATAACGCTAGT
>CM067167.1:271614302-271627266 GCA_034093135.1 Erigeron breviscapus
CGAGATTATGGATTACTTGAAAGAGATGGATAGAAAGAATGAGATTCAGGAGAAGATGGTTGCGTCTTTGCAAAAGCAAGTTGGGCAATTGGCGGAGGATGTGGCATCAATGAGAAAGGAGCCGGGAAAGCTACCAAGTGATACCAAGATCAATCCACAACATCAAAGTGGCGGTTCCAAGAATGTCAAGAACGTGGAGATCAACAATGTAAGTACTCTTCGTAGTGGTAAGACTTATGATAATCATGTTGTCCCTCCATCACCATTTGTTGATGGTGTGGTGGAGGATGTTGATGAGAATGAAGATAGTGAGCATGAACCGGAAATTGTTTTACCAAAACCAAATAAAAAAGTGTCTTTCAAAGAGGTAGGAAACAATAGGTCTAATGGCAATTTTTCTGAAAAACAAGGAAAGGATATGGAGGGTAATACCATTCCTTTTCCTTTGGCTTTAATTGATCCAAAGCTTAGACCTACACTTAAGAAAAGAGGTCCCTATGAGGAAGAAATGTGGGAAATTTTCAAACAAGTCAAACCAACGCATCATATGCTTTGGTTGGATAAACTTGAATATGATTAGAGACTCCAACGCATCATATTATTTGTGTAACGCCCCGAGCTAGGCTCAAAATGCACCGAAAAGCATGACACAAAATGAAATTATCGTAGAACGAGACTATATGAATTTAAAAGGATTCCGTGAACCCAACAATTAGATTACAAAGTCACAAAAGCATAAGGAGCATACAACCATCAAAAGTTTACAAAATAACATCAAAGATGGCTAATGATCCTAAGCAAGTCCCACAAGCGGGTAATGAATCACGGATCCATAGTCATAGTCCAACTTCTAGCAAGCACATCAAGTCCTTGGGTTCTCTTGGTTACCTGAAAAGTGTACTAAACAATGTCAACACTAGGTTGGTGAGTTCGTAGGTAAGTAATAACAAGAACGCGTACCATTGACATCCAACACATAAGCAAGCATATAGAACGAGCATTTGATATCAACAAGTATTTAGCAAGTTCTATGTTTTCACACATGCACACATTGTCCCTCATTTGTCCTCCATATTGTCATCAAGTACTTAAAGTACCCGTATATTGTCATCAAGCACTTAAGGTGCCCGTATATTGTCATCAAGCACTTAAAGTGCCCGTTTATATTGTCATCATGTCCAACTTGTCCATCATGTCCATCATTGTTCTCAACACATCACAACTTGTTCATCAATTGGCCACACATTCCCAAAACACCATGTGCATATACTTCACACGCTACTACTTTTGAGAAGTCATAGATGCTTATATATAGGGTCACCAGCACAGTGGCGAATCTTGGCCAATTCAACAGGGGGGACCGAAAGTTATGAGACCAAAAAATAACACTAAGGAAAATACTCATAGGGTGTAAAAAGTCACGGAATCGAGAAATAACACTAACGCTACAACGACCTTTCCGAGTAAAACAAGACACTTTAGGTTCGAAATTTTTAGAAATGGAGGAAGATTCATCCCAAAAGAAAGATACCATAAGAAACTAGACTCTCACACGATTCCAACGATAGGTCATATGACTCGATTGGACTTACGGATCAAAAGTTATAAACATTCGAAAACTGGTCAAGAAAACTACACAAACTCGGGCACGAGCTTCTTTGCTCGCGGCGCGAGCTGAACAACTCCTCGTGGCGCGAGGTCCCGGGGTCGCGGCGCAAGAAATGGGTCTGATCGAGAGACATGAAACTCGCGGCGCGAGCCTTGCTCCTCGCGGCGCGAGTTGCTGCAGGTTTGCAGCCAAACACGATTTGAAGCCCGATTTTGACATCCTTAAACACTATTTTGACTTCCAATTCGACCAAGCAAGGTTTGTAATTCATTTTCAAACATAATTAAGTATAAATGAACACTTTTAAACACAACCCACTTCATAAATCCATTTCAAATCACCAATTACTCACAAAAATCAATTTTAACCTAAATTAACTTACAAGAAACCCTAATTTGAACCCAAATCGGTTTTGAACCGAATTTTGACCAAGAACACTTAGATTAGATTAAAAGACATGCTTAGCAACTTGAAATGATGAATTTGAGCTAGAAATCACTTACCAAAACCTCCACAAGAAGTCAAACCCGAATTTGACCTAGTTGAAGACTTTTCTTGCACCTTGGACTTTGAATTTTTGATATGTTGTAAGAATGATGATATAGATGATGATTTTGTTATTATTCTTGTTGAAATCACAATAAATGAGCCAAGATCTTAGAGAGAGAGAGGGATATTTGAGAGAAATGTAAGAGGAATAAATGAATGGATGTAGGAAATGGATAAGGTGGGGATGATAGGGTTGGGTTAGTCTTGATGGGTCATGGGTCGGGTATGACCCATGGATAGGGTCCATATTCATTTACTAGCTAATTTAGATGTCATCTAAAATATAAAAGTCGATTTAGCACTAACAATGATTTCAACTAGCACATTAATCTCAAATAAATGGTAATTGCCCCTTTTTGAACACATTAAACCCAATTGAAATACAAATTGCACTTGAACATATATCGATTAACTAAATACTTAGTCAAAATGTACACGAAGTCAAAGAGTCAAGAATCACGATTGTTACATCATTCCCCCGTTAAGGGAATTTCGTCCTGAAATTCGATAGAACTTTAATCACTAAACAAATGCGGGTATTTTGACTTCATAAAGTCTTCCCGTTCCCAAGTGAATTCGGCTCCACGCCTAGCATGCCATCGAACTTTGACTATCGTATAACGTTTGTTCTTCAATTTATTGACCCCTCGTTCCAAAATCTCTACCGGTTCTTCGACAAAATTGAGCTTCTTTTCCACTCGAATCTCATTCATGGGTACATGTAGTGTAGGATCCGCCAAGCACTTTCTTAAGTTACAAATATGGAACACGTAATGTACACCACTAAGTTCTTGAGGTAGCTTCAATCGGTAAGCCACTTTGCCCACTCGTTCAATGATCTCGAAAGGTCCGATGTATCTTGGTCCAAGCTTGCCTCTCTTGACAAAACGGACAACACCTTTCCACGGGGAGACTTTCAAAAGCACATGATCACCAACATTGAACTCCAATGGTCTACGCCTCACATCGGCGTATTTCTTTTGTCTCTCACGGGCCAATTGTAATCTCTCTTTAATTTGAGAAACCACTTTTGTCGTTTCGACCACTATTTCCGGCCCAATGAGTTGGCTTTCACCAATCTCCGCCCAAGCGAGTGGAGAACGACACTTTCTACCATAAAGTGCCCTAAATGGTGCCATTTGAATACTCGCATGATAGCTATTATTATACGAGAACTCAACTAACGGTAAATGATCTTCCCAACTCCCACCAAATTCAATTGCACAAGACCTCAACATGTCTTCAAGCGTTTGGATGGTTCTCTCGGTTTGTCCATCCGTTTGAGGATGAAACGCCGTACTCATGTCAAGTTGAGTACCCATTGCTCGTTGAAAGGCTTCCCAAAAATTTGATTTAAACCAGCTATCTCTATCGGAGATAATCGAAACCGGAACCCCATGTTTAGACACCACTTCTTTAATGTACAAACGAGCTAGGGTGTCAAATTTATCGGTCTCACGAATGGCTAGGAAGTGAGCCGACTTTGTCAACCGATCCACAATCACCCATATAGTATCACGACCACTTCTCGTCTTCGGTAACTTCGTGATGAAGTCCATTGCAATCCGTTCCCATTTCCATTCCGGTGTCACCGGTTGCACCAATAAACCGGGTGGCTTCTTATGATCGGCTTTCACTTATAAGCAAGTAAGGCACTTGCTCACATATTTGGCCACATCACGTTTCATGCCCGGCCACCAATAGAAATCCTTCAAATCAAAGTACATCTTATCCGAGCCCGGATGGACCGAATAAGCCGACTTATGGGCTTCATTCATAAGAAATGTTCTCAAATTGCCAAAAATGGGAACCCAAAGCCTTTCAACTAGGTATAGCCCATTGTCTTCTTTTCTATCGAATTGTTGTTCCATGCCATCTAACCTTTCATTACCATAATTTTCAGGTAAGATAGCTTGCACTTGGGCTTCTATGATCCGGTCTCGAATACTTCGCCCCACCGTGAGGCTCATGGCTCTTACTCTTCTCGGCTTGACCCTTTCCTTTCTACTCAATGCATCGGCCACGACATTAGCTTTTCTCGGATGGTAGCGAATATCACAATCATAATCGCTAAAAATTTTGAGCCATCTCCTTTGTCTCATATTCAACTCACTTTGATTAAAAATATGTTGAAGACTTTTATGATCGATGTAGATTACACATTTGGTGCCATAAAGGTAATGTCTCCAACATTTCAAAGCGAAAACAACCGCTCCCAATTCCAAATCATGAGTGGGGTAGTTTTTCTCATGTACTTTAAGTTGACGGGAGGCATAAGCAATGACCTTACCCCGTTGCATAAGCACACACCCCAATCCTTGACCCGAAGCGTCACAATATACTACAAAATCTTCAATTCCATCCGGAAGACTCAAGATAGGAGCATCACACAACATGTCTTTGAGAGTTTGAAAGGCAATTTCTTGCTTCTCGCCCCATTCAAACTTCTTCTCCTTTTGAGTTAAAAGGGTAAGTGGTTGTGCAATCTTGGAGAAATTTTCAATGAACCTCCTATAATAACCCGCCAATCCAAGAAATTGGCGAATCTCGGATGGCGTCTCGAGTCGTCTCCAATTTTTGACTGCTTCAATCTTGCTAGGATCTACATGAATCCCATCTTTACTAACCACAATGACCAAGGAAATGAACTTCTTCCAACCAAAACTCGCACTTAGAGAATTTTGCGTATAACTTATCTTTTCTAAGCAATTCTAGCACTTCACGCAAATGTTCGGCGTGATCTTCCTTTGTTTTTGAATAAACAAGTATGTCATCAATAAAGACAATGACAAACTTGTCCAAGTAGGGTTGACACACCGGTTCATCAAATCCATGAACACCGCCGGTGCATTAGTCAAACCAAACGGCATAACGGTAAATTCAAAATGGCCATACCTAGTACGAAACGTCGTCTTTGGTATGTCATCTTCATGAACTCTAAGTTGATGATAGCCCGAACGGAGATCAATCTTCGAGAAATATTTGGCACCTTGCAATTGATCAAATAGGTCATCGATTCTAGGAAGTGGATACCGGTTCTTC
Organism: Erigeron breviscapus; assembly: GCA_034093135.1. Classification (NCBI taxonomy): domain Eukaryota; kingdom Viridiplantae; phylum Streptophyta; class Magnoliopsida; order Asterales; family Asteraceae; genus Erigeron; species Erigeron breviscapus. The sequence goes on from CM067167.1 coordinate 271,619,503, forward strand.
ACCGTGAGTTTGTTCAATTCCCGGTAATCGATACACATCCTAAAAGACCCATCTTTCTTCTTCACAAACAAGATTGGAGCTCCCCAAGGCGATTGACTAGGACGAATGAACCCTTTCTCTTGAAGTTCCTTGAGTTGAGATTCTAATTCTTGCATTTCCGTCAAAGCAAGTCTATATGGAGCTTTAGCCACGGGCGCGGCTTCGGGAATCAAATTGATACGAAAATCAAGTTCACGAGACGGGGGTAGACCCGGTAGATCATCCGGAAAGACATCGGGGAAGTCACGAACGATAGGAACGGTTTTCAATTCCACCTTTAAAACGGTAGCACTAAAAAACTTAGAATTAGAAGTATCAGATGTTTCACCTTGAACTCTAAGGATCTTACCGTTAGACAACGGTATTTTGACTACCCTTTCACCACAATCAATGACCGCATTTACCGCTTTCATCCAATCCATGCCCACAATGAGGTCAAAGCTTCCAATGTCGAAAGGCATAAGATCAATGAAAAATTCGACGTCGTTTAAAGTAAAGATACAATCACGAAGCACTTGACTAAGTCTAGTTAGAGCACCATTGACCATCTCAATATCAAGCACATAATTTAAGGCACAAGGATGAACATCTATCAACGAAACAAAACTATGGGACCGAAGCTATAATCGGCTCCAGAATCAAATAACACCGTGGCATAATGACCATTAAGAAGAAATGTACCTGCCACCACATTTGGATCATTGCGGGCTTCATTAGCATTCACCGCAAAGGCTCTTCCTCTAGGTTGCACTTGATGGTCTTGTTGGCCACGGTTTTGGTTAGGACCGGCGATTTGAAGTTGATTTGGATGAATCGCCACTTGAACATTTTAGCCTACCCATCGAGGACAAGTATTACGGTAATGGTCGGTGCTTCCACATTCATAACAACCTCCCCGTTGACCCCTTTGATTGTTAGCTTGAGGAGGAAATGCTTGGAGAGGAACCACATTGGTAGGAGCCACTCTCGGGGGCCTACAATCTCTAGCAAGATGACTAACTCGATTGCAAATATATCATGCCCCACAAGGAGTGGTGGGAGCATGATGTCGAGAGCATCGGTTACAAAATGGATAAGGACCCACATAAGTCTTCTTGGTCGGCTCAACCGCCGCAAACACCTTTCCTTTATTAGGGCGTTTAGGGTCAAACCTACCCACTTTCTTCACTCCACTTGACTCCGGTACATCCTTTCTCTTTGTTGACGCCTTGCTTAATTCTCCATTTCTAATCAAATCCTCGGTAACACTACCGGCACGATTAATGGCTTCCGTCAATGAGGTAGGCATGATATTGTTTACCAAGTGTCGGACTTGAGGAGTTAAGCCCATAACAAACTTTTCAATGGCTTAAGCCTCGGGAGACACCAAGTGTGGGATAAGAGTTGACAATTCTTGGAATCGCCGAATGTACCCCTTATAATCTGCCCCATTCATTTGGAGTTGAATGAACTCCAAGGTTAGAGTTTGAAGCTCATAGGGTGGACAAAATCTCTCCTTCACCAACATTTTGAATTGACCCCAAGGTATAGCATTGTCCGCCCCCACTTCCTTGTTCCACCAACTCAATGCATCACCCCTAAACATGCTGGTTGAGTAAGTAACTTGATCATCATAAGTACAATGGCTCCTAGCAATCACCGCTTCAATCTCCTCAAGCCACCTTATACATGTCGTGGGGTCCCCACTCCCATCAAACTCCGGGGCTCCACAACTCTTGAAATCTTTGAAAGTGCACCCTTGACGGTACACTCCGTGTTGATTGAACATTGGAACATAGTTATCATGCATTACCGGTGCCTCTTCTTCTTCCACTACCACCGGTTGAACACCTTCATTGTTCACGTTCACTTGAGCTTCAACATTTGGCACCGTATTATTGGGTGCTTGAAGAGATGCCTTGACTTGGGCAACTATGGTAGGCATGATGTTTGTGACCGTTTGAGCGATCACGGTTGCCAAGTCGGGTGTTGGTGCTTCACCACCACCTTGAACTCCCTCTTGACCTCTTCCACGGCCCCTACCTCGGCCTCTACCACCACCTCTACCTCTACCACCACCTAGACCTCTTCCTTGAACTTCTGGTTGTGGCTCTGGAGTATTCTCTCTATAAGTAGTCCCGGCTCTTCTTGGCCTCACCATTACTATAAAACAAGGAACACGTCGACTCGAAAAGTTAGCCTCAAGATGCTCACATGTTAGTCACACAAGTAGTTAATGCTCTCATGTCGACATATCACACATAAATCATATCATTACACTAAGGCAAAAGTACTAATGTTCTGGGGAATCGTTATGTATCATGCCATCATACCAAGTTCACAATAATTGTTTATCATCAAGCCCCATACTCATGTTCCATGCATCACACAACCAAGCAACTAAACAAGCGGTTTAAAGTATAATCCAAATCCGATATACTTTCTAGTTATTGATTAGGTTTGTATACAGGGTGTACCAGCGGCTAACCCTCCACCCAATCAACTCCCATTAAACATATCGGTTCCTTATTATACTTTAAGCCAAACATGTGCAATCCGTGATGTCATTAACTTGTTATAATACCGGGTAACCGTAAAATAGTTGATCAGTCTCTTTTAGGGTTGCCACAATATTATATCATATTAATGTCATAACTTCATTTTGTCCTACATCATCAATTCAAATCATCTCAAACCAACAACATGCACATGACCTCATTGACCTCAAATAACCACATTGACCTCATGCACTTGACCACTACACAACAACACATTGATCACGCCAAGCCAATTGTACTCATGTTATCACATATAATGAACCTTCCTACGAATTTCAAGCGTACACTTATAATGCTCATATAGTTCACGTTGCATACAAGATTCCTAATCATGCATGCTATATGAAGAGTTTTACTTAAGCCGTATTCTAGGTCAATCCACCTAATTCTCTACGACGATGCATTGGGCCACCATTCTGTAACACCCCTAGCTAGGCTCGAAATGCACCGAAAAGCATGACACAAAATGGAATTATCGTAGAACGAGACTATATGAATTTAAAAGGATTCCGTGAACCCAACAATTAGATTACAAAGTCACAAAAGCATAAGAAGCATACAACCATCAAAAGTTTACAAAATAACATCAAAGATGGCTAATGATCCTAAGCAAGTCCCACAAGCGGGTAATGAATCACGGATCCATAGTCATAGTCCAACTTCTAGCAAGCACATCAAGTCCTTGGGTTCTCTTGGTTACCTGAAAAGTGTACTAAACAATGTCAACACTAGGTTGGTGAGTTCATAGGTAAGTAATAACAAGAACGCGTACCATTGACATCCAACACATAAGCAAGCATATAGTACGAGCATTTGATATCAACAAGTATTTAGCAAGTTCTATGTTTTCACACATGCACACATTGTCCCTCATTTGTCCTCCATATTGTCATCTTGCACGTATGTACACTTTTCAGCCCGACTCTTAAAAGAGTAAGGGAAGCTACGAAAACTCACCTTCGCCTTGCGATGTTAAGTTTAGAATGAGCTACAACGTCAATTGTTCACCAAACGTTCACGACCTATCAATGTATAACATAATGTCATCAATATCAACTCTACACCCTAGAAAAAGTTGGTCTAGTCAATCCAAGTCAAATCGTAAACTCACTAACGCTACAACGACCTTTCTGAGTTAAACAAGACACTTTGGTTCGACATTTTTAGAAATGGAGGAAGATTCCTCCCAAAAGAAAGTTACCACAAGAAACTAGACTCTCACATGATTCCAACGATAGGTCATATGACTCGATTGGACTTACGGATCAAAAGTTATAAACGTTCGAATACTGGTCAAGAAAACTACACAAACTCGCGGCACGAGCTTCTTGGCTCGCGGCGCGAGCTGAACAACTCCTCGCGGCACGAGGTCCCCGGGTCGCGGCGCAAGAAATGGGTCTGATCGAGATACATGAAACTCGCGGCGCGAGCCTTGCTCCTCGCGGCGCGAGTTGCTGCAGGTCTGCAGCCAAACACGATTTGAAGCCCGATTTTGACATCCTTAAACACTATTTTGACTTCCAATTCGACCAAGCAAGGTTTGTAATTCATTTTCAAACATAATTAAGTATAAATGAACACTTTTAAACACAACCCACTTCATAAATCCATTTCAAATCACCAATTACTCACAAAAATCAATTTTAACCTAAATTAACTTACAAGGAACCCTAATTTGAACCCAAATCGGTTTTGACCCGAAATTTGACCAAGAACACTTAGATTAGATTAAAAGACATGCTTAGCAACTTGAAATGATGAATTTGAGCTAGAAATCACTTACCAAAACCTCCACAAGAAGTCAAACCCGAATTTGACCTAGTTGAAGACTTTTCTTGCACCTTGGACTTTGAATTTTTGATATGTTGTAAGAATGATGATATAGATGATGATTTTATTATTATTCTTGTTGAAATCACAATAAATGAGCCAAGATCTTAGAGAGAGAGAGGGATAAGAGAAATGTAAGAGGAATAAATGAATGGATGTAGGAAATGGATAAGGTGGGGATGATAGGGTTGGGTTAGTCTTGATGGGTCATGGGTCGGGTATGACCCATGGATAGGGTCCATATTCATTTACTAGCTAATTTAGATGTCATCTAAAATATAAAAGTCGATTTAGCACTAACAATGATTTCAACTAGCACATTAATCTCAAATAAATGGTAATTGCCCCTTTTTGAACACATTGAACCCAATTGAACTACAAATTGCACTTGAACATATATCGATTAACTAAATACTTAGTCAAAATGTACACAAAGTCAAAGAGTCAAGAATCACGATTGTTACAGTTTGCTTATAATAGTACTAGTGGCGGATTTAGAAATTCTAACGAGGGTATGCACATTTAAAGACACTTTCTCATCAGTCGAACTCCGACGAATATTTGTTTTTTTTTGGGTCGGGTTTTTAGATTTATTTTTGCTTTTTTTGGATCGACCTACTATACAAATTATAAAATCCTTAAACATATATAAAAGCGCAATTGAACTCGTAACATAAGGATGTGAACATTGAATCAAATTATAAACACAACGAATCATCTAAAATTGCTAAATATCTATCCATAAATCTAGAATCTATAATGAAATAAATTATATTTAGGTAAACATCTATACAAGTTAATTAATAGATTATCATTTTCAATGTTTTTTTAAACTGAATGTTGTGAATCGATATAGAATGAAATTGATGTTTTATTGAATTTGTGATGATTACAAAAGGTATGAATCCCTGAATTTATACACAAATTTTATAAGCTAAATAAGGAAACGTGACTAAGATATTGGTTGTCCCTTGCTGTGCCTTCTTCTTGTGATAATCTTGTATTAAATGTGTGATAAGCTCAAATCTCCTTAACTAGGGAAATGATGTCAAAAACTGATCCTGAAATTCTTTCTAACACTTCCCCTCAAGTTGAATAGTGCGATCACCAAAATCCAACTTATCCAGACATTTGTAGAAAATGGTTGTTCCTACTGCCTTAGTTAAAATGTCTGCAAGCTGGTCTTCAGATCTGACGAAAGGAAGCTTAATGATTCCATCTTCGATCTTTTTTTAGTAAAATGCCGATCAACTTCCACATGTTTAGTTCTGTCATGTTGTACTGGATTTTCTGAGATTTGAATGGCTGCTTCATTATCACTCATCATCTGAATACTTTTTTTAGGAGTGAACCCTAATTCTGTCAAAAGTTTTTTTAGCCATAGAGCTTATGCTAATCCTTTAGCTATCCCTCGAAATTCTGCTTCAGCACTCGATAGAGAAACAACTTTTTGTTTTTTACTCTTCCAAGTAACAAGATTACCACCTACTACAGAGAAATATCCTGAAGTTGATCTTCGGTTCCCCTTATCTCCAGCCCAATCAACATCTATATATATTTGGATATCAAGATGACCATTTGCTTTAAATAGTACTCCATGACCAGTAGTTCCTTTGAGGTATCTGATAATCCTCAAAGCTGCCTCCATGTGTTTTTCCTGAGGTTGGTGCATAAACTGGCTTACTACTCCAACAGCATAAGCTATATCTGGACGAGTATGAGCCAGATAAATCAACTTTCCCACTATTCATTGATATCTACTTTAATCAGTAAACTTACCATCTGACTTCATAAACAACTTTTGATTTACAATCATGGGTGTATCTGCTGGCTTACAATCAATCATCCCTATCTCTGCCAGGAAGTCCAGTATATACTTCTTCTGACAAATGAAAATCCCTTGTTGTGATCTCAGCACTTCAATCCCAAGGAAATACTTCAGATTTCCCAAGTCCTTCATTTCAAATTCTGCATACAAATTTTCTTTAAGCTTTTTGATTTTACTTTCATCATTCCCAGTAATCATCATGTCATCAACATAGATAAATAAACACGTTATACGATCTCCTCTATAACTCAAGAACAAAGTATGATCTGAGTTACTTTGTTTGTACCCATATTTTTTCATTTCCAGTGTGAACCGACCAAACCAGGCTCTGGGTGACTGTTTTAGTCCATAAAGTGATCGTTTCAACTTACAGACTTCTCCATGCTTGAAATCTTGTGAAAAACCAGGTGGAGGTTCCATATATACTTCTTCTTTTAACTCTCCATGTAGAAATGCATTTTTAACGTCAAACTGATGGAGAGGCCAACCTTGATTTGTTGCTACAGAGAACAAAACCCTAATTGTATCTAGCTTTGCAATTGGAGAAAATGTTTCAGAGTAATCAATTCCATATGTTTGAGTGTATCCTTTGGCAACCAATCGAGCTTTATACCTTTCTACTGCACCATATGGTTTAGATTTTATTGTGTAAACCCACCTGCATCCTACTGGCTTTTTTCCTTGTGGCAAAACACATCTGTCTCATGTGTCATTTTTCACCAGTGCACTCATCTCAACATCCATAGCATTTTTCCATTTTTGTAACTTTAAGGCTTGATCTACATTTGATGGAATTTCTTCTAAATATAGCATTGCTATGAATGCTCTTGCTTCTTCAGACATAATGCTTTTTGCTATGTTCGCCATAGGGTATCTAGATTTTCTAGGAACTTTCTCTGGGGAATAGCGCTTTACGGAATTCCTCTGGTAGACCTTGCTGGAAGCACATACTTTTCAGACACACTTGTAGCAACTTGTTCGACCTGTTCTTCACTGCCCTGCACACTTTCATCAGTGGAATCTGGAATAGCAGTTTCAGGGACAGAATTATGTACCTCGGATATCAGGTTTGGACTCACATTTTCGATGACACTGACAGTTTGAGGAGGAGACTGTAATTCTTGAGGGATTTGTTGTTCTTCGTCAACTGTGGTACTCGAAGTTTGAGAGCTTGTTTCTGAAGAATACCCTAGCCAACTCAGTATGTCATACTATTCCTCCCCCTGACCACTGTGTGGCGGAGAGTAAAAATACTTTGTTTCAAGAAAATCGCAGTTCATTGTGGTGAACATGCGATGAGTTTTTGGATTATAGCATCTGTAACCCTTCTGAGTGACTCCATATCCCACAAAAACACATTTTTCTGCACAGGGATCAAGTTTGTCACGATATGACTTCGGAATATGAACAAAAATAGTACATCCAAACACCTTAGGTGAGAGAGTAAGTGCTGAAGGAATTGTATGGTATTTAGTAAGGGTTTTAAGGGGAGTTTTCATTTTGAGGATTTTTGTAGGAAGTCGATTAATC
>CM067167.1:271628266-271633266 GCA_034093135.1 Erigeron breviscapus
AGTAATTGTGACGCTTCGGGTCAAGGATTGGGGTGTGTGCTTATGCAACGGGGCAAGGTCATTGCTTATGCCTCCCGTCAACTTAAAGTGCATGAGAAGAACTACCCCACTCATGATTTGGAATTGGGAGCGGTTGTTTTCGCTTTGAAGTGTTGGAGACATTACCTTTATGGCACCAAATGTGTAATCTACACCGATCATAAAAGTCTTCAACATATTTTTAATCAAAGTGAGTTGAATATGAGACAAAGGAGATGGCTCGAACTTTTTAGCGATTATGATTGTGATATTCGCTACCATCCGGGCAAAGCTAATGTCGTGGCCGATGCATTGAGTAGAAAGGAAAGGGTCAAGCCGAGAAGAGTAAGAGCCATGAGCCTCACGGTGGGGCGAAGTATTCGAGACCGGATCATAGAAGCCCAAGTGCAAGCTATCTTACCTGAAAATTATGGTAATGAAAGGTTAGATGGCATGGAACAACAATTCGATAGAAAAGAAGACAATGGGCTATACCTAGTTGAAAGGCTTTGGGTTCCCATTTTTGGCAATTTGAGAACATTTCTTATGAATGAAGCCCATAAGTCGGCTTATTCGGTCCATCCGGGCTCGGATAAGATGTACTTTGATTTGAAGGATTTCTATTGGTGGCCGGGCATGAAACGTGATGTGGCTAAATATGTGAGCGAGTGCCTTACTTGCTTACAAGTGAAAGCCGATCATAAGAAGCCACCCGGTTTATTGGTGCAACCGGTGACACCGGAATGGAAATGGGAACGGATTGCAATGGACTTCATCACGAAGTTACCGAAGACGAGAAGTGGTCGTGATACTATATGGGTGATTGTGGATCGGTTGACAAAGTCGGCTCACTTCTTAGCTATTCGTGAGACCGATAAATTTGACACCCTAGCTCGTTTGTACATTAAAGAAGTGGTGTCTAAACATGGGGTTCCGGTTTCGATTATCTCCGATAGAGATAGCTGGTTTAAATCAAATTTTTGGGAAGCCTTTCAACGAGCAATGGGTACTCAACTTGACATGAGTACGGCGTTTCATCCTCAAACGGATGGACAAACCGAGAGAACCATCCAAACGCTTGAAGACATGTTGAGGGCTTGTGCAATTGAATTTGGTGGAAGTTGGGAAGATCATTTACCGTTAGTTGAGTTCTCGTATAATAATAGCTATCATGCGAGTATTCAAATGGCACCATTTAGGGCACTTTATGGTAGAAAGTGTCGTTCTCCACTCGTATGGGCGGAGATTGGTGAAAGGCAACTCATTGGGCCGGAAATAGTGGTCGAAACGACAAAAGTGATTTCTCAAATTAAAGAGAGATTACAATTGACCCGTGAGAGACAAAAGAAATACGCCGATGTGAGGCGTAGACCATTGGAGTTCAATGTTGGTGATCATGTGCTTTTGAAAGTCTCCCCGTGGAAAGGTGTTGTCCGTTTTGTCAAGAGAGGCAAGCTTGGACCAAGATACATCGGACCTTTCGAGATCATTGAACGAGTGGGCAAAGTGGCTTACCGATTGAAGCTACCTCAAGAACTTAGTGGTGTACATTACGTGTTCCATATTTGTAACTTAAGAAAGTGCTTGGCGGATCCTACACTACATGTGCCCATGAATGAGATTCGAGTGGACAAGAAGCTCAATTTTGTCGAAGAACCGGTAGAGATTTTGGAACGAGGGGTCAATAAATTGAAGAACAAACGTTATACGATAGTCAAAGTTCGATGGCATGCTAGGCGTGGAGCCGAATTCACTTGGGAACGGGAAGACTTTATGAAGTCAAAATACCCGCATTTGTTTAGTGATTAAAGTTCTATCGAATTTCAGGACGAAATTCCCTTAACGGGGGAATGATGTAACAATCGTGATTCTTGACTCTTTGACTTCGTGTACATTTTGACTAAGTATTTAGTTAATCGATATATGTTCAAGTGCAATTTGTATTTCAATTGGGTTTAATGTGTTCAAAAAGGGGCAATTACCATTTATTTGAGATTAATGTGCTAGTTGAAATCATTGTTAGTGCTAAATCGACTTTTATATTTTAGATGACTTCTAAATTATCTAGTAAATGAATATGGACCCTATCCATGGGTCATACCCGACCCATGACCCATCAAGACTAACCCAACCCTATCATCCCCACCTTATCCATTTCCTACATCCATTCATTTATTCCTCTTACATTTCTCTCAAATATCCCTCTCTCTCTCTAAGATCTTGGCTCATTTATTGTGATTTCAACAAGAATAATAATAAAATCATCATCTATATCATCATTCTTACAACATATCAAAAATTCAAAGTCCAAGGTGCAAGAAAAGTCTTCAACTAGGTCAAATTCGGGTTTGACTTCTTGTGGAGGTTTTGGTAAGTGATTTCTAGCTCAAATTCATCATTTCAAGTTGCTAAGCATGTCTTTTAATCTAATCTAAGTGTTCTTGGTCAAAATTCGGTTCAAAACCGATTTGGGTTCAAATTAGGGTTTCTTGTAAGTTAATTTAGGTTAAAATTGATTTTTGTGAGTAATTGGTGATTTGAAATGGATTTATGAAGTGGGTTGTGTTTAAAAGTGTTCATTTATACTTAATTATGTTTGAAAATGAATTACAAACCTTGCTTGGTCGAATTGGAAGTCAAAATAGTGTTTAAGGATGTCAAAATCGGGCTTCAAATCGTGTTTGGCTGCAGACCTGCAGCAACTCGCGCCGCGAGGAGCAAGGCTCGCGCCGCGAGTTTCATGTCTCTCGATCAGACCCATTTCTTGCGCCGCGACCCCGGGACCTCGCGCCACGAGGAGTTGTTCAGCTCGCGCCGCGAGCAAAGAAGCTCGTGCCCGAGTTTGTGTAGTTTTCTTGACCAGTTTTCGAATGTTTATAACTTTTGATCCGTAAGTCCAATCGAGTCATATGACCTATCGTTGGAATCGTGTGAGAGTCTAGTTTCTTATGGTATCTTTCTTTTGGGATGAATCTTCCTCCATTTCTAAAAATTTCGAACCTAAAGTGTCTTGTTTTACTCGGAAAGGTCGTTGTAGCGTTAGTGTTATTTCTCGATTCCGTGACTTTTTACACCCTATGAGTATTTTCCTTAGTGTTATTTTTTGGTCTCATAACTTTCGGTCCCCCCTGTTGAATTGGCCAAGATTCGCCACTGTGCTGGTGACCCTATATATAAGCATCTATGACTTCTCAAAAGTAGTAGCGTGTGAAGTATATGCACATGGTGTTTTGGGAATGTGTGGCCAATTGATGAACAAGTTGTGATGTGTTGAGAACAATGATGGACATGATGGACAAGTTGAACATGATGACAATATAAACGGGCACTTTAAGTGCTTGATGACAATATACGGGCACCTTAAGTGCTTGATGACAATATACGGGTACTTTAAGTACTTGATGACAATATGGAGGACAAATAAGGGACAATGTGTGCATGTGTGAAAACATAGAACTTGCTAAATACTTGTTGATATCAAATGCTCGTACTATATGCTTGCTTATGTGTTGGATGTCAATGGTACGCGTTCTTGTTATTACTTACCTACGAACTCACCAACCTAGTGTTGACATTGTTTAGTACACTTTTCAGGTAACCAAGAGAACCCAAGGACTTGATGTGCTTGCTAGAAGTTGGACTATGACTATGGATCCGTGATTCATTACCCGCTTGTGGGACTTGCTTAGGATCATTAGCCATCTTTGATGTTATTTTGTAAACTTTTGATGGTTGTATGCTCCTTATGCTTTTGTGACTTTGTAATCTAATTGTTGGGTTCACGGAATCCTTTTAAATTCATATAGTCTCGTTCTACGATAATTTCATTTTGTGTCATGCTTTTCGGTGCATTTTGAGCCTAGCTCGGGGCGTTACACAAATAATATGATGCGTTGGAGTCTCTAATCATATTCAAGTTTATCCAACCAAAGCATATGATGCGTTGGTTTGACCTCGATCTGTTAGACTATTATTATCTATACCCATACTTATGTCTTAACCTATTTATGTATTGTGATGTATATTGTTGATTTAATCTTATGTTATAAGACTCTTAAGATTAGTCTTTACTACCATAATGAAGTGCTCTTATTAGTCTTGATGGAAGACTCTTGAGATTCCACTCCTTAATGTTTTGGGAGTTGATCCCTATCTTGACTCTCCTATAAATAGGGGCTTATGTCTAACCCCATACTTACCACTACAACACACACATAAGAACATATTACTAAACATGTTCAATCCATCATAATAAGGAGAGGTTCAAGTAGAAGATCAAACATTCCTAACGGTGTACCTATCATGGCATCATCATCTCTCAACTCAAGTAAGCCCATGCTTGGCCTATATATATTATGAGATACATGATTACGATCATATATGTTTAACATGTGGTATCAGAGCATGGTTTAATAATCATGTTTTTTATAATATACGGATTATATGTTTCATTGATTGATGATGTTTTTTGTCTCGTTTCATCAAAGAAATTTCATGAAACATTTTCCTCTGGATCATTCGAGTATGCCATGTGCATTTTATGCTACTATTTATTTATATGTCAAGCATGATTTAATTTTATGTATTCTCATTACTGCCATAATTATATTACTAGATTTTATGCGTAACTGAATCTTTATGTAATGTAACTTTTTACACACTGCCATCGTTACATTATCTTGGTGACAATAAAACCCTTTTGTCATTTAAGAACTATGACAACTAAAGAATATGATTAGATTTTACATTGTTATTACTTTTAAAAATTAAAAAATTTATTTGTTTTAATTATCATGTGCAAATGATTATATTGCCATGCGACATCAATTTTTTCTGTCAAACTTAATAAAGCTAAATAACATTTTTTGAATAATTTTCTTAATGTTATGATGCGTTTATAATTGTAACATTGAGTTATTGGTTACATGCACAAAAATCTATTCTTTTGCTTGAATTCAGATCATGTTTAGGATGCATCATGA
>CM067167.1:271638266-271671778 GCA_034093135.1 Erigeron breviscapus
CTGAAAGTTCGTGAAGAAGATACCAGCAGGTTTCTCTATCACTCTCCCTTCCTCAAAGAAGCTTCTTGGAGGAAGTCTGGTGTTCAGCAAGGCATCACCAGCAATAGGAGGAAGTTCAACACTCACTGTTCGATGCTCTATCTTTCTTTTCCTTTGAACTTTTCTTCTTGCTGAGGTGGAGATAGCTGCTGGAGTACCAAACACTTGCCTTAGCATGGGCAAGTCTGCTTTGAACTTGGTTTCATACTCCCTGGCCTTCTCAAAATAATCCTTTAGCATCTTCTGAAGCTGAGCATAGCTGTCAGCCTTCTTATCTTTCACTATCATGTAAACCTCAAACCACTCAGAGGCACCCAAAGTTGTTGGTTTGACCCCTTCAAGTTTGATTGGCTTGTCAGCACCTGCTCTTAAGATTTTCAAGTTTGTCTTAAGACCCATTTCAGCTTTGAAGGCCTCAGCAGCAACAATCTTTTGAGGCCTCTTTCTTTCCTTCATAAGTTTCAACCATTTAGCCTTTTCTTCCTCAAACTTGGCTCTCTTCTCGCTGAGTTGCTTCTCAACTTCTGTATGCTTCTGCCTGTATAGAGCTTCAGCACCACCCGTTTTCAGCAGCATCCTTTGCTCACCATCCAGCTGATCTTTTTCAAGGAGAGGTAGCTGCTTGATATACTCAAGATTCTTTCTTTCATTTTCTTGATTCTCCTTGATCCTATCCAACTCCTTGATAGCTTCTTCTTGAGTTTTTCCATCAGCAGTCAGTGCCAAAATATCAATCATTTGATGTTGATGACCTGCTGAAGGTTGAATGGATAGCTGAGTAGATGAGAGAGAAGATGAAGCAGCAATCACTTGTTCTGTTGGAAGAGCGGTGGGAGGTTTCTTGAAGAATCCAGAGTCAGTGAGCTGTTTTCGACGAGCATCAGAGAGAGGAGTAATTTCAGCATTGGCCATATATCGATTATGAAAAACTGGAAGCATTTCCTTTGATCTATCTCTTTCCATTTCTCTAGCAAAACCAGCTTCCCATGTTGCTTTGATCACTTCGGGGTCAAACTCCTCCCCTATATCTTCAAAAACTTCAATGTGCCCTTCACCAACAGCAGCAGGGGGTACACTAGCATTAACTATCTGTTGCTCCCCCTCAACACCAGCTGGGGGAACTTCAACACTTACGATTTCTTTTCCAGTAGACTCCCCCTCAACACCAGCAGGAGGATCTTCAACACTTACTTCCTTCTCTATCTCCCCCTCAGCACCAGCAGGGGGAATTTCATTATTGACCGCCACATTTTCCATTTCATCATTGGTTTCCAGCACTTTTTCAGCAGATTCATCATAGATTTGTTGCACAGCTTTGTGAACTGCTTCACTGACAATATCCAAAATAGCAGCATCAATTTTCTCCCCCTTGGAAGTTGCATTGTTAATGACAACTTCCACAGTGGCTGGCTGTTTTGATTGCTGAGTCACCAGTTGGGTAAGCAGATTTTTGATCTCACCCACTTCTTTTTCCAACTTTACTTGCCTCTGGCGATCTTCTTCAGTGAAAGAAGCTTGAGGAGTAGGAAGATCAGCCATTTGTTTTTCCAAGACTTTGATTACATTGGTGTTGTTTTCGATCTGAGTCGTTAGAGGGGTGATAAGATCACTTAGCTTTTTGACTTCAGTAGCAGCGGAAAGACTGGTAGAGGCTGCTTTCTTTGCCGAGTAGCTGGTGGAGTTTGCACATTTGATCAGCGATATGGCACCAGACTTGAGGATCTGCTGATCACGTTTGATAGTAGAAGTTGTGGCACTAATTGTGCTTTGAGTAGCAGCCATTGAACTTGTGTTGTCTTTCAGTGTGCTTATCGCTGTGTTATTTTCATTTTGTTTGTTGTACCAGCTGGTCAATGTAGACACCAGCCTGTCAGACTCTTTATCTTTCAACTTAATTGCAAGAGTGGCAGCCTTGGTGAGATCATTTAACTGATGCTCTACCCTTTCCAACCTATCAGCAGAGTAGGTGGAATAAGAAATACCCAAATCCTTAACAGCAAGAGACTCGACTTCAACTGGCAAGTGAGAAGAACAACCAGGAACATCTTGGAAGGAGGAAGGCATGCCCAGAGATAGCATGGTGTTCACTGGTTGTATTGGTGGAGTTGCAGGTCTTGCAATTGAAGCCACTGATACACTTTCAGTGTCAACATTTTCTGGTTCAGCAACTGTAACATTTTCAGAGACCACATCATCGGTGTTTACCACATCATCGTCCTCCACTTCCATATCACTAGCTTCTTTCTCATCAGCATAACTGTAAGAATCAAGCTGAAAATCGTCAGCAACAAAATCACCCAACTCAAAATCACTTTCATCATTAACACCATCATCTTCAACTATTTCAACAGCAGGCACATCACCAAGATCAACATTGCTTCTTTCAGCATCTTCCATCACTGTTTTACTACCACCAACACCTTCATTTGCTTCAGTATCGCCTTCAACACCTTCTACACTACCACCAGCAGTTTCAACTGTTTCAAGATTAACACTAGTACCTTCAATAATTTCAGTATGAACACCAACATCAATATCACCAGCACCACTTTCTACAACTCTTTCTTCAATATTTTCAACTACTATATCACCAGCACCATCACCTTCAGTAACATCATACCCAGCACTTTCAATTAAGGTAACACCCCCAGCAATTTGTGTTTCAGAGTCATCAGCTATAGAGAAGCTTATAGGGGTGGGGGAATGAAGAGCTTCTGTTTCAGTTTGTTGCTGCTCTATGTTTTCAACAGCAGTGAGAGTTTCTTCCTCATCAATAAGAGAGAGTTGAGAGGATTCCAATCCTTTGATTGCAAAACCTTTTGCTGACTTCTTTTTTCTTTTAAGAGCAGCCTTAGGTGAGGCTGGAGCAGTAGATTTGGAAGACTTGGTTCTTACCTTCTTTGGTGTGATTGCACTAGTGTCATCGATCACAAAGGAGGATGGTGCAGTCTTACTGCCACCAACCTTTTATACATAGAAGGGTAAGCAGAGAATAGAACTTCTTTCATTTGAGGAGTGAGAGTGGCAAACTTGCTGTCAAAAAGATTACTATCACAAGCTGGCTGTTTGTAGACAGAGGGACCAATTCTTGGTGCTTTGTAGACAGTAGCACCAAATTGATTGTACTTTTCTTTCAACTCTTGTTTGAATATTAGAGAGAAAAATCTTGTGAATGGAATTGTGTAGGAATGATTGCTTGCTTGGACTTTAGTCTTCATGTCTTCAAAAATGACTGAGGCAAAATCAATAAACCTGCCAGTGGCTAATGCATGTATAATTTGCATATTTGCTGCTGTGGCTTGATCATGAGATCCAGAATTGCCTCCCAAGCATTGAATGACATGAGAAAAAAGTAATCTCCATACACCAGGGAGATTTTTCTTGGTGGGGTTGCTGGGAACAACTTCTGGTTTTTCCAAGTTCGCACCATACCCAATGGTTGGCAACCACTCCTTCCATTGTTCAACTGTTGCTGGATTTACAAAAGGTTTTTCTTTTGTCTGGTCAGGGAGACTAAGAGCAGTTCGAAGAATTTTGGGTGTTATTGATATGCGTACCTGCTTCTTTTTAACGATGCCAGAAATAGCACCGATACTTACGTGATAATCACATGTCCACCAGAATTCTCGAAGAAGATAGACATACATATCTTCTGGGTCAGCATAAATAGCACTACTTGCAGGACATGCCTTTATAAAGTCCAGCATTTGTTGATATCCAGTGATACCAGAGGGAACTTCAATAGACCCCAAATAATTATTAGGTTTGATGGAGATTGTATGGGCTTGGAATTTAGCTTTGGACGAGGGAACAATTTTTTCAGGATCAAATGTTTTCGAATGCATGTAGAGGGGAACATGTTTAAGAGCCTTTTGAGTTGCCAGATCATCAGGCAACTCAACATGAGTTGGAGATTTAGGTTGATTTTTCGATGAAGGGTTTTGAATTTTTGATGGTTGTTGTTGTTCCGATGAAGAAGCCATTTTAGAATAAGATTTAGAAATAGGAAGAGGAAGATGAACAGAGAGAGGAGACTAAGAGATTTTTGAGAAGTTTGAAAGATTTGGAGAATAAGAAAAATAAGGAGGTGAATTTTGAGAGTATAAAGGATGGCGATTAAAAGGATTTGAGTATATATAGCATGGATATAGGCCCCATAACTATGATAGTGAACCGTCACCAATACTCTCTTTCATACGTAATATATACACAGATATACGTATTTGAGTAACGTATAAAAATGGGTTGATGTGACAACTTGTACCATTATTTCAAAAGTACTCGAGTTCTACGGCGGATACAGTATACAAGTTGTCCATTTGGGAGAAAATCGAGGTAACCGTTTTGAGATTCCAATAAAATATTGATAAAAATACTTGGTGGATTTACTCACACATAAAAATAGTTGAGTTTGAAGTATATCCACTGACGATTTTGTAAATCTGGTTACCTCAATTAAAAAGGAGTTTCAGTCAGTGACTTCACGACAAACGTTGGTCGCTGATGAATAAAGTACAATTTGTAGCAAATTGTCAGCTATCAACGGATTTGGTTTGTCTTTACCAGCAGCTGTTTGCTGCTGGACTAGATAGAGACTTTTAGCTCTCTATTGCTTTTGTTTTGCTTTTTCCCAAAGCAACAGGGATCAACGGATTTGAGAAGTCTTTACCAGCAGCCGTTTGCTGCTGGACTAGATAGAGACTTTTAGCTCTCTATTGCTTTTCTTTTGCTTTTTCCCAAAGCAACAGGGATCAACGGATTTGAGAAGTCTTTACCAGCAGCCGTTTGCTGCTGGACTAGATAGAAACTTGTAGCTCTCTATTGCTTTTGTTTTGGCAAGTAAGACACACTTGAACTTGTTGAAAGAAATTTTTACCATAAGATCACTTTTCAACTTATAAGAGAGATGTAAGTTGAAGCATCAGCAGATATGACAAGTCATGTCGTTGATTCACCATTCAACATTCCCAACTTGTTGACCAGATATTTAAATCTGGTTTCATCTAATGGTTTAGTGAAAATATCAGCAAGTTGGTCATCAGTGGGAATGAAGTAGATTTCAACATCCCCTTTCATGACATGGTCACGAATGAAATGGTACCTAATGTTTATGTGTTTGGTCTTAGAATGTTGAACAGGATTGTGTGTGATAGCAATTGCACTTGTATTGTCACACATAATGGGAATCTTAGAGAATTCTAAGTCATAGTCAGCGAGTTGGTTTTTCATCCAGGGGACTTGTGTACAGCAACTCGCTATTGATACATATTCTGCTTCAGCAGTGGAGATGGATACTATATGCTGTTTCTTACTAGACCAACTAGTCAGCTTCCCCCCCAACAGTTGACATCCACCACTGGTGCTTTTCCTGTCTAACATGCAACCAGCATAGTCAGAGTCAGAATATGCGACTAAGTCAAAACTGGAGTCTTTGGGATACCAGAGACCCAGTGTGGGAGTACCTTTTAGGTACTTGAAGATTTGCTTGACAGCGAGAAGATGAGACTCCCTAGGGGAGACTTGATATCTTGCACATAAGCAAGTAGCAAACATGATGTCAGGACGACTCGCTGTGAGATACATCAGCGAGCCAATCATTCCCCTATAGAGAGTGGGATTCACATGCTTACCATCAGGATCAGCATGGAGATTATTAGGAGGAGACATAGGAGTGGCTTTAGTGGTCACATTGGACAAGTCAAATTTTGCCAGCATGTCTCGAATGTACTTCTCCTGATTAATGAAAATCCCATTTGGGAGTTGGCGAATTTGTAGACCAAGAAAGAAAGTCAACTCACCCATCATGCTCATCTCGAAATGAGAAGACATCAGTGAGCTGAACTTAGAACAGAGTTTCTTGCTGGAGGATCCAAAGATGATGTCATCCACATATATCTGGACATAAAGAACATCAGCACCCTTTCTATAAATAAAGAGGGTGCTGTCAATGGATCCTCGCTGAAACTTGTTAGAGAGAAGAAATTCAGAAAGAGTGTCATACCAGGCTCTAGGAGCCTGTTTAAGACCATATAGAGCCTTATAAAGATGATAGACATGGTGTGGCTTGGCTGGATCTTCAAAACCAGGTGGCTGCTTAACATAAACTTCCTCATCGAGTTTTCCATTTAGGAAGGCACTCTTAACATCCATTTGATATACTGTGAAGTTTCTGTAAGCAACATGTGCCAAGAATAAGCGAATTGCTTCTAATCGGGCCACTGGTGCAAAGGTTTCATCATAATCAACACCTTCTTCCTGAAGGTATCCTTGTGCAACCAGCCTAGCCTTGTTACGAGTAACAACACCATCTTCGTCCATTTTATTCCTATAAACCCATTTAGTGCCAATGGGTTCTTTGTCAGCAGGTAGAGGGAAAAGAAACCAGACATGCTGTCGTTTGAACTGGGTAAGTTCTTCTTGCATAGCCTCTACCCAAGAAGGATCAGCCATTGCTTCTCCTATATTCTTAGGGGTGATCATCGACAAGAAATTCACATAGAGACATATGTTTCTAGTCGCTGATCGAGTAACAACCCCTTGAGAAGGATCACCAATCACTTGGTGAGCTGGATGACTAGAAGTCCATTTAAGTGCAGGAACACTTGATGAACCTAGTCGAGTGTCAGCGGAAGACTGAGAGATGGCTCCAGCAGAGAGACTATTGTAAGGAGAGAATTCAATGGTAAGAATGGGTTCAGAAGTAAGATCAGTAGAGCCATTCGACTGATTTGAGTTACCATTGATGTTAGAGTCATCAGCTGACTCCATATCATCAGCATTTGCTGATGCATCATGAAACTCTTCCTCAGTAGAGTCATCAGCATGCACGTCATCAGACAGTGATCTAGGTTTGGCTGATGCTGCATGGATTGATCTTAAGATAGGCTCAACTGGCTCAATCGAGTAGATATGAGCAGCAACTTGCTCTGGTTCAGCATCCGCTGAACTATCCTGTTTGTTATGCTGATTATTATCAGGCAGCGAGCAAGATGCATCAACAAATGAGTCAGCTTCCTCAGTGAGAGGATCAGCGAGCTCATTGAAAATGACTTCTGATGAAGTGGTTTGGATGTCCTTAAGGGCTGATGAGCTTTCATCAAAGGTTACATGGATTGATTCATCAACCTTTTGAAGGCGAGTATTAAATACTCTAAATGCCTTGCTGATGGAGGAATAACCAAGAAAGTAGCCATCATCAGCTTTAGGATCAAATTTTCCTAGGTGATCCTTATTATTTAAGATAAAAATAGGACATCCAAAGACATGGAAGTATTTAATTTGAGGTTTCTTGCCTTTCAAAACCTCATAAGCTGTCTTGTCATGTCTTTTGACAATAAGACATCTGTTTTGAGAATGACAGGCAGTGCTGACAACTTCTGCCCAGAATTTACTAGGCAAGGAAGACTCGCTGAGCATAGTACGTGCTGCCTCAATTAGAGTTATGTTTCTCCTTTCAGCAACACCATTTTGCTCAGGAGTTCTGGTGGAAGAAAATTTTTGGAGATCCCTTGATCAACACAAAAGGATTCAAGAGTGTGGTTTCTGAACTCAGTACCATGATCGCTTCTGAGTTCTTTAACCCTTATGCTGTTGAGATTTTCCATTTTCTTGATGAAATTGATAATCTCTTCAGCAGCATCACTCTTAGATCGAAGAAAAATGGTCCAAGTATATCGTGAATATTCATCCACAATTACTAAAGTGTATTTGCTACCCTTTAGACTTTGGACATTTACAGGACCAAAAAGGTCCATGTGAAGAAGATGAAAGCAGCCAGAGATAGAATTGGCCTGCTTTGTTTTGAAAGTGGCTCTGTGGCTTTTACCTTTTTCACAAGCACCACAGAGTCTATCCTTCTCAAAAGAGAGATGAGGAAGGCCACGAACAAGGTTCTTTTTGGCCAGTGAGTTGATGGTTTTGAAATTCACATGCGACATACGCTTGTGCCATAACCAATTGAGTTCAGCAGCTGACTTAGCAAAGAAACAAGTCTCACAATCAGTTTTGATAGGAGTGAAGTCCACCAGATATAAATCTCGTTTTCTTGGAGCGACCAAGACGACTTCCTTGTTTACATTTACAACAGTGCCTTGATGTTTATCAAGAATCACTTTGTAGTCAGCATCACAAAGTTGGCTTATGCTGATAAGATTATGTTTCAAACCATTTACATAAGCTACTTTGGAGAACTTGATGAGACCATTAGAGAGAAGACCATATCCTTCTGTTTGTCCAGTGGAGTTATCACCAAACACTACAGTAGGGCCAGCAGCCTCTACGTAGTTATCCAGCAGGGTCTTAGTGCCAGTCATGTGTTTTGAACAGCCACTATCCAAGTACCACACACCTTTTCCCAGCGAACCCTGCATGGATATAACAGAAGGATTTAGACTCTTTCACTGTTAAATTCGCTGACAGCCATGTCAGCGGGATTAAACATTTGAGTTTCAGAGGATTCTTCTCTACTGATAGTGTCATCAGTAGAGAGAGATAGAGGAGCACTAGGGTCAGTATTCTCATCTCTTGGAGAGTTATCAACAAGTTGATGAGCATGAAGCATGTCACGATCAACCACATAGGTGAAGTATTGATCAGCAGAGGTGACAGTGTTTCCAGTATCTAGAACAGTCAAGTTGCTGACTTGATTGTTGTTCCCATACTCGACCAGAATGCTACCATGACCATTAGTAATGATCTCTTGAGACCGAGGAAAGGAGATTCGCTGAGCAGCAATGTAATCAGCAATGTTTTCCTCAGAGAGAATAGTTGTATCTCCTACACTATTTTCAACTTCAGCGGAAGAAGAACTTTCGCTGACCATAGTGGAGGAGGAAGCAACCGTTGAAGAAGTAGGATTAGGTTGAATGACAACCTCAGGAGCATCCCTGGAGTTATCACAATCCGAAGCAACATGACCTCTGCTGCCACATATGTAGCATTTTTTAACAGAGGTGCTGCCTTTTTTATTTTGAAGGAAGAATTCCTTCAGTTGAGAGGAGAGATCATTAACTTGCTGAGCTAGCTTGTTAATTTTAGGGTCAGAGGAGGAAGATGCCCTTTTCTTTTGCTTTGACTTTTGCTTATGCTTAAGTGTAAGCTGAGGCATCTTAGGAGCAGGACCCAAAATGGACTTTCCTTTTGGATCCTCAGACTGAGAAGTAGAGGGATTTTGTGATCCCTTGACTACACTCCAAGCTTGTTTAACAGCAGGGTGAGAAGAAGAAGAAGGACCCTGCTGATGAGACTGATGCACTTTTTTAGAAGTGATCGGTCTGGGTTGCTGATTAGGTGTAACTGACCTCATTTGCCTATGAGGTAGGTACTGCCTATTAGGGGTAGTAGATCTCACTTGCTGATGAGGCAAGTGTCCTCTTTGAGGAGTGATAGGTCTTACTTGCTGATGGGGCAAGTATCCTCTTTGAGGAGTAATAGACCTATTTTGAGTATTAGGCATTCTTTCTTTTTGAGGAGTTTTATGCCTCAAAATAGAAGGAGTAGGCATCGATTGGGGTGCCTGCTGGTGGACCTGTCTATCAGCAGGTCTGACCTGTGAAGGTCCTACTTGCTGATATCTAGCGTCACCGAATCTGACGCGTCTTTTCATAAGACGATCATGCTGATCAGATTTCCTGTCAGCATGTGCAGGTGCTTTATGAGAGTCTAAGGAAAAAGGGGTTTGAGAAGCAACTTGTTGTGGTTGCTGACTGACTGAGCTAGCATGCTGAGGCATGCTGTAGTCATAAGGAACAGCAACTGTGCTTCTCTTAAAAGGTTTAGCAGCTTGAAGAGTAAGTTGCTGAGGAGCGACTGGTTTAAAACCATCGCTGCCAATATCTCCCTCAAAAGATTCCCCAGAAGAGTATTGAACTCTTCCTTCATTAGGCATCATGCCAATAATGGGAAGATTAGGATAAGGATTGCTGGTGCTTGCTGAGGGGCTAGCACCATTTTCCTCGGCAGGAGTAGATGGGTCGCTGGTGGTGGTAGAAGTAGAACCAGCTTCCATTTCATTATGGTAATCGTTACGACCCCTAACGAAATACCATTTTCTCATTTCTTCAGGAGAAATGACAGCAGAAGGAGGAATGGAGATTTCAGGTTTCACGTCGTCATTGAACAAGTCAGAAAGAGTGGCAGCGACTTCAAAGTTACCGCCAATGACTGCCTGAACTTGGGCAGGGACTTGTTCATTTAGACACTGATGATGAAACCTGGAAGCTTTTGACCAGGAGGTCACAATCTTTTTAAGATTGGCAACTTCAAGCTTGAGTTTTTCATTCTCAAGCTGAACTTTTTGTGCCAGCAACTCATGAGATTGGAGTTCAACATGAACATTCCTCAGCTCATTGAGTTTTTCAGTTTTGTCACTTAACTCTAAGGAGACAGAGTCAAGTTTAGATTGGATATCAGCTCGTATAGATTCAACGAACTGAATATCACAAAGAAGAGATTCGAAGATTTTAGGTTTATCTTCATCAGAGGCAGAAGAATGAGCACATACCTTTTTAATGGTGACATTTACCCACTGACTGGAGGAGACTTGGTCTTTAGTCAGTGCATCACCATCAGCGAGTGCCATAAGACACATGGCATCAACTTACTCTTCACTGTCTGAATCATCTGATTCAGCCCAGTCATGTTCTTCAGCGACCAGCCCTTTCGCTGATGTTTTTGCCTCCTCCATCTCAGCAACCTTTGCTTTAAGCTGATAGTATTTGTTCCTGTACTCATCAGCAGGTTTAGATGGGTTAGTTTTAGGAGCAACGGGAGTTGGAAGAGCAACTCTGCACTCCTTTTGGTAGTGTCCCTTTCTACCACATCTCCAGCACTCCTCTTGAGTTTTGTCAACAGGAGGCTTATATGGAGCAAGCGACTTACGGTTGTTCCATTTACGAGAGTACCTCTTGCCAGCGACCAGGGCAAAGTCCATAAAGTCGCTGAACGTCTCTTGTTTCTCATCAGCATCGAGATCATTAACAAGAGATTGAATAGGAGGTGGGAAATGGGAGAAGCTGGCACCATTATTAAGATTAATGGGCTCAGCAGAGACAAGGGCAAGGGGGTCAAGAACAGAATAAGCAGAAGAAGAGGTAGAAGAGGAGGGACCAGCACTATGTTGTGCGTCAGCAGCAGCTCTTAGAGTTTGAGCAAGAGCTCTCTTTTCAAACTGAAGCATGCCAAAGAGAGACTCAAGATCAAGACCATTGAGTCGCTCAGTGGTCCTAAGGATTTGTCTCAATCCTTGCCACTTGATAGGTAGACTATCAATAAATTTGTGGCACACCTCAAAGTTGTCATGGGAGATACCAACATTGGTAATGTCATTTAGCAACCCTTTAAATCAGGTATAAGTGACATTGAGACCTTCAGAAGGGAGAGATAAGAATTTTTCATAGGCTCTTTTAAGATCAAACTTTTTAGTGGCTATTGTAGCAGCAGAGCCCTCATACATGCTACATAATCTATCCCAGACTTCTTTAGAAGTGGGATATTTGATGATGAGCTTCATGATGTCAGTGGGAAGAGTGGAGACAATCATGTTTTTGAGCCTGGAATCAAGATTTACCAGTCTACGCTTATCATCGATCCATTGTACCTCTGGTTTGACAATGTCAATCACAATCTCAGGAGCATCAGCAGTTGCTCCTGGTGTTCTTTGTACCAAAGTAGGTACGTATGGACCTTTGGTCATTATAGTTATAAGATAGGGTTCCACACCAACTATGTGAAGAAGCATTCTTTCCTTCCAAGATCCAAAGTCATCAGGCTCGAATCTTGGAGGAACAGACACGTAACCAAAGTCACGTGTGTTCACAAGAGTTGGTACAGTAGTCGTGTTCTTGTAAAAAAAAAAAATTTAGAAAGGAATGAGTATGCAAACGGATCTTTGTTTCAATAATTTAGAAACGTTGGCTCTGATACCACTTGACAGTCCACGATTTGCACACTTATGATATAATTAATCTAGACAAGAAAGAATAAATAGAGAGTAAAGAACAAGAATAAGAATAAGTTCAAATGCAAGAAACTATGCAAGTCTAATCATATGTATCATTGATTAAACGATGAATACATGGTCGATATTACAACTTGTCTTACAAGAATACAAATGAACTAAATAATTGCTAAGTCTAGACACACTAAAAAACTTAAGCAATTACAAGAGAAAATAAAGTGACACACACTTTGTGGTGATAAACATGAAGTATAAATGATGCGGCTGTGTTGCTTTATATAGGGGAGGAATTAGGGCAACACAGCCTTACAATGATCGTGATAGAATGGTGGTTGTCGACTTCTCATAGGCTCGTTGTACTTGGATCCAGGAGCCTTTGTCTTCTTTACCAAAACGGGTATGAAAGAGAAAAACCCTTGTTTTGGTTCCAACTGTATCTTTGCCATATAAGGTAATCTTCAGTTGGAAGAACCACCATGTGACTTCTTGTCTTTTTGTGATTTGAAAACTTCCCGCCTTGACACACAATTGGGAAGTAAACCACCCGCTGACGAGAGTCACTGACTTCGCTGATGACTCGCTGATGACTCGCTGATGACACACGTCAGCGACCAAGTCTGGTCAGCGAATCCTTGACTCAACACATAAGTATTTCATCACTTTCATTGATGACTATTCTCGTTATACTTATGTATACTTGATTAAGGAAAAAT
The DNA here is from genome assembly GCA_034093135.1 of Erigeron breviscapus. Classification (NCBI taxonomy): domain Eukaryota; kingdom Viridiplantae; phylum Streptophyta; class Magnoliopsida; order Asterales; family Asteraceae; genus Erigeron; species Erigeron breviscapus. Next base: position 271,650,975 of record CM067167.1, read on the forward strand.
CTGAATCTCTTGATGTTTTCAAAATCTTTAAGGCTGAAGTTGAAAATCAACTTAAATGCAAGATTAAAATTGTGAGGTCAGATAGGGGTGGAGAGTATTATGGTAAACACTCCGATATTGGACAAAGTCCCGGTCCATTTGCCTTATTTTGTCAAGAACATGGAATTGTAAATCAATTTACTATGCCTTATACACCACAACAAAATGGTGTAGCAGAAAGGCGAAATCGTACCCTTATGGATATGGTGCGAAGCATGATTTGCAATACAAGTCTCCCACAATACTTATGGAGTAAGGCATTAAAGACAGCCACTCATATCCTTAATAGAGTGCCTTCTAAGTCTGTCCCTAAAACACCTTATGAGCTTTGGACAGGAAGGGTACCTACTTTGAACTATTTTAGGGTATGGGGTTGTCCGGCTGAGGCTAAGATATTCAATCCTCAAATAAAGAAACTTGATTCCAAAACCGTTAGTTGTTATTTTATTGGATATCCTGATCATGGTAAAGGGTACCGTTTCTATTGCCCAAATCATACCACTAGAATCGCCGAAACAAGACATGTTGAATTCATTGAGAATGGTGAAATTAGTGAGAGTGTATCAAATACTCATAATTTTGATGTTCAAGTACCAATTAACACAGATAGCACACCATTAGTACCTCAAAATGAGGTTGGTGCCCCTGTTGTTAATGAACCACCACATAATGATCTCATTGTTAATGAGCCACCACATAATGGCCCTTTAGCCAATGATCAACAAGATAATGTAGCCCATGATAATGAACCTAATGAGCAACCATTACGAAGGTCTACGAGAGCTAGGAAGCCTGTCAACTATGATGACTTCATAATCTACTTGAACGAGGTTGATTATGACTTAGGGAAAGTTGAAGACCCTACTTCCTATAAAGAAGCTATTATGAGCAGTCAATCAACTCAGTGGCTTGAAGCCATGCACGATGAGTTAAAGTCAATGCAAATAAATGATGTCTGGGAACTTACAGAATTACCAAATGGTGTCGAACCTGTTGGTTGTAAGTGGGTCTATAAAACAAAGTTAGACCAAAAAGGCAACATTGAAAGATTCAAAGCACGACTGGTTGCTAAAGGCTATACTCAAAAAGCAGGCATAGATTATAATGAAACCTTTTCTCCTGTTTCAAGAAAAGAATCTTTAAGGATAGTTATGGCTCTAGTAGCTCATTATGATTTAGAGTTGCATCAAATGGATGTTAAAACCGCATTTTTAAATGGAAACTTGCATGAAGATGTCTATATGACACAACCAGAAGGTTTTAAGGTTGAAGGCAAGGAACATATGGTTTGTAAGTTAAAAAGATCCATATACGGTTTGAAACAGGCTTCTCGGCAATGGTATCTGAAATTTCATGAGGTTATGGAGAAATTTCAATTTAAGAAAAATCTAGTGGATCAATGTATATACCTTAAGATCAGTGGGAGCAAATATGTCATTCTTGTGCTGTATGTGGATGATATTCTTTTAGCATGTAATGACAAGGATATGTTGTATGAGACCAAAAGATTTCTTTCATCTAACTTTGACATGAAGGATCTTGGAGAAGCCTCTTATGTAATTGGCATCGAAATTCACCGAGATAGGTCTCGTGGGACTTTAGGTTTGTCTCAAAGGGCTTATATTGAAAAAGTCCTTAAGAAGTACAACATGCAAAATTGTTCACCAACAGTTGCTCCTGTTGTTAAGGGTGACAAGTTTGGCTCATTTCAATGTCCTAAAAATGAGTTGGAACGTGAAGAGATGAGACTTATACCTTATGCTTATGTTGTTGGAAGCCTTGTATATGCTCAAGTATGTACACGCCCTGATATCGCATACATAACGGGCATGCTTGGACGCTATCAATCCAATCCAGGAATGGATCATTGGAAAGCAGCCAAAAAGGTTTTGCGATATCTTCAAGGGACTAAGGACTTAATGTTAACTTACCGAAGGACGGATAACCTTGAAGTTATTGGTTACTCGGACTCGGATTTTGCTAAGTGTAAGGACGATAAGAAATCCACTTCGGGGTACATTTTTATGTTTTCAGGAGGTCCTATATCTTGGAGGAGTCATAAGCAAGAATTGACCACCACTTCTACCATGATGGCTGAGTATGTTGCATGCTATCATGCTACAAGTCATGCTATTTTGCTCAAAAACTTGATTTCTGGACTTAGGGTGGTTGACTCCATTTCACGACCTATAAGACTACATTGTGACAATAGTGCGGCTGTTAGCTTTTCAAATAACACTAGTTCCAGTGGAGCTGGTTTGTATCTCGACACTAAGTACCTATATGTTCGAGAGAAGGTTGAAGACAAGAGTATTGCCATAGAGTACATTTCTACTCATGACATGTTGGCTGATCCACTTACAAAAGGTTTACCTCCCAAGCTCTTTTTAGAGCATGTTGCCGGCATGGGTTTATGTAATAGCCTAGTTTAGTTTATGGATTATACTCATTTGTTTTGTTTCATCCACTTTATGTTGAAGTTTGTTATTCTCAAATTTTGTGCACATTAAGAGATCTTATGGACAAACATTATGTATGGATCATTATTATGAATGGCTTTATCTTGGTTAACCCTTATGTTTTTGTTTGCCATTCAAATTCATTATGGATTATGAAAAATCATTAATTAGATGGAATTACTAATTGTATAATTGATAGGGGTCCTGTGTCGTGAAAGATGCAAGTGACTATATTGGTTTGCGTTAGTGGTCCTAACTAATCACGATTAATCATAAAACCAATAACTTGGCCACATATAATTTATACACGCATAAATAGGTATACGGCCAAGTGGGAGAATAATCCGTATATTATAAAAAACATGATTTAATCTTATAACATAAGATTAAATCAACAATATACATCACAATACATAAATAGGTTAGGACATAAGTATGGGTATAGATAATAATAGTCTAACACGATCAACATGCAAGAAGCAGATGTGAATAGTCTTACGTTTTTTTTCTTTTCCATTTACGAGTTTCGTTTAGATCAGTTGGTGCCTATTATTGTTTAGCCCTTGATTATACGTTGATTTAAGGGAATCATATTAAAACCAATAAAAACCAACACAAATGAACTTTGTTAATTTAAAGACTTAAGAACAAGGCCTCTTTAGCATTTTGACTGCCTATACTCCTATATAGCATATGCCTTGTATTCCCTTAGTTACATAAAGCCATCCTCCCTTAATTTTAAAGACCACTAATTAAACACCACTATTTTTTTATTGTTTAAATACAAAAAAAGATGGTTCAAAAATGAATCACTTAATTAATTAAAGGCGGTAAAATATGTGTGTTCGTCGATAGGTGTGTAACCGATCAAAACATCTAGCTTTTTTATAGTATATGGTTCATGTAATTTTTACGTGTAACGACTTTAGGGCAACGATGTGTTTTGTCACATCACCACTACACTCAACAAACTCTTATCCAGCGTGGTTAATTACGATGATATTTATCTAGTTATAAAAAACTTCACACACACATACATAGTGCACATGTGGCAGATTACAGTACACTGGAGTCACCGGCCCACCATGCTAAAAACCACACTGGTCTTGGAATGATTTCACGCCATTTAGCAGCTTGATGACGAGGATGTCCACCACAACGCGTAGGCAGACCCACACGATCCACCTAAGAGTTCAAATGATAATAAGACATATTTTTGCATATATTTTAATGAGTACTCTACCATTAAAACTTAACCAAGTTATAAAATACAGGTTTATTTTCACATGGAATAAAATAATTTGATGATCACTTAATTGTTATTTTGAGAGTTTGCATGCCAAATATTATTTTATAAAGAATTATAAAAATGTATGAGGGGACATTATAATCATGAGTTATGATTAAAAAAATAACAAAAGTAATAAAAATGTACTGGTTTCCGGTTCCGGCTGTGGTAATTTTAATAAGCTATATACACCATAGATCAGTTTAAAATTCGATATAATTTTCGATGATTGTAGAATACATTTAATTCCGTGATATTAACCTTAGTAAGAAAAACATAGTATTTGGCTTCACATGGGGCACTTGGATTGCTAGATAGTGGGAGACAAAATGAATTTTAAAGAATTATTAAATATTTGCAGTAAAGTTGGACTTGTCCTACAAATCATATGAAGTCTTGAAAGCATCATTTTTTAGTATGTGGGCTTTAATTGCCGTTCAAAAAAAAAATGTGGGCTTTAATTATAAAGTGATATTTTGTATTTTGGCCCACTTATTGTTTACTTTAATAACCAAGAATTTAGTATTAGCCAATAGTATTAGCAAAGTTAAGAATTATGTTAAGTAGTATACAGGAATAACATTAGATGTAATATAACAAATAGCCGCTGACGACGTAATGACTTTTTGATTAAAACAATACAATATAGTACCCAATTATGGTTATGAATTTCCTTTTGTTATTGGAAACAAAACAGAGTATGTTTTCAAATGAACATATATTTGGGAAAACTCTTAAATCATAAATCATTTACTTGTTAATAAGCATTTGCTTACTACAATGAAAAAGAAACAAGAAGAATACATTGATTTTCTACATTAAGTGATATTCCCCACTTGTTTAGAATCAAAAACTTCATCATCATGACATACAGTTCCCTTTTACATTTATGCCATTCGTGCAAATAAACTAATACTAAAGACTATTAAACACAATGATTTGATTGTGGAATTTTCAACCACATCAAGCATCAATTTATGTTACAAACAATAATGTATCTCTCTTGTATGGCAGTAATAAGAATAATAGTAGAAAGAGGAAGGTCAAGTCATGCATGTAGTATATATCTTACTTGTATAGACTCGTATACATTTTTATATAAAATGAATCTGACTGAAAACAGAAATACAGAATGAATGTAGATAATTCTTTCTTTATAAAAACTAAAGAAATATACGTGTCTTATTAACTCGATGACAAAATTATGGTTAAGTAGCATAGTTTTTATTGATTAAAATTTATTGTAGTACTATGTAATTGTTGTAATCATATGAGCAATGATAGGTGATAGCCTATATATAAAATATACGCGTACTTCTTTTACATATTGTTTTAGTCAAATATTTCATTTTGAAATCATTGTAAGTTGGGAGCTAGTGCCAAAATCATCAAAAGAATTAAATAGTCCAAAGTCCATTATCACTCGCTTCTACTATTTCATTTTGTCAATGAATCGGTGGCTTATTGATAAAGTCTTAGACTTTGGGAAAATTCATCAGGGTTTGAATCTCACTTCCTACATTTGTAGGAGTGGATTTTTTTGGGGGAGCAGAGCAGTCAAAGAATGAAACAGATCAAATGATTGTTCTAGAATGGCTATTTCTCACAATTGCTCCTTGTGATGCAGCGGAACCATGGCAATTAGGATCTCAAGACGCAGCAACACCTATGATGCAAGGAATAATAGACTTACATCACGATATCTTTTTCTTCCTCATTCTTATTTTGGTTTTCGTATTATGGATCTTGGTTCGCGCTTTATGGCATTTCCAAAAAGAAAAAAATCCAATCCCGCAAAGGATTGTTCATGGAACTACTATCGAGATTCTTTGGACCATATTTCCTAGTATCATCCTGATGTTCATTGCTATACCATCATTTGCTCTCTTATACTCAATGGACGAGTTTTATTTTTCCTACATTTTGGAGAGGATTTAGGGGGGTTCGAGAGTCTTGAGTTTCATCCAGCATGCATAGTTCCAGCTCCGCATACTGCCCAATTTGATGTTACTGTGGTGTTTCGAATGGTAACTACTAACTCGACTGTTAAAAAAACTAGTACATTTAACTATGTTAAACCCATATATACTTAAAATCTTAGTGATAGTCACTACATAATACATAGTTTAGGTATTTTAACTTTGATGCACTACAAAGTAGAGTCAAACTAACTAAAACAAGTATTTAATCAATTATTATCAATAAAAAGTTAACATATTAATATCATTATACTTTTGAAAAAAAATAATACCTATCATATTCTTTTTCTTACATAATAATAATTACCTTGTATCACCGTACAAAGTTGGTGCCCAACGAAGCGGAAGGTCATCACCTCCATCCTTTACCATGTATCATCGTTGAAAAACTTGAAAAACGTCTAGCTACTATGCATTGTGCGGACATGTTCATAGTCAGCCACAAATCTATATATACTTATAATTTGCCTTAAAAACTATGGTTTTCTCTTCAAACACAAGTAATTAACAGTTAAATACACATTTTGTTCATGTTGGGGCTTGATTAATAATTTATATGTAGCAGAATTTAAATCCAGAACTTGTTAATTATATTAGTGAACTAATCCGACATCACTAGGATAAAGACATGTTAATTGTTAGAATTTGCGCCTTTGCGGTGTTACCTTTTCTTGTTCTTGTTCTTTTTCTTTTTTTTTTAAATACTAAAACTAATGATGATTAAACTGGTAAAAATTAAAAAGGAATAATATTGGAAGCTATGAATCAATAAGATTCTTATTGGGGTTTAGTGCAATTCTAAGTGTCAAATTGGCACCAATTGAAACTAGTCTTTAGTTTTCTATGATTTCTTTTTGTGATTCTTTTACTTTTTGATTCAAGAATAGGTCATATTGAATGGTTTCTTTTCATAAATATAAGCTTTCTATCTTAGGGATATGTTGCTAATTAAAATGGAAATGAATTGGAATGAAAGCGAATCTGTTAGGATTGAAGATGCTGTTATACTATATATTATTTTATTTATTGTTATTATATGTATAAGCTAAGATAAGAAGTGTGAGTATTTTAGCTTGAGAATCAAGAAATTGCTGATATTATATAAGCATAGAAGATAATAGAATATAGAGTTAATCGCAAGGATCGTCCCTGTGGTTTATCCAAAACATCAAGTTCAGTCCTTTAACTTTCATAAAGACACTGGACGTCCTTTATAGGAGGATAAGGGTCAAGAACAGTCCTTTTGTTTCACGTCCGTTTTCATTGCTCCGTTAGCACCCTCACGTGACTAAAACGTGAGGGTAAGTATGTCTTTAGCCAGTAAATGTTATCTCTTTCCTCCCTTATATACCCTAAACATCCCCAATTTTCATCTCATAAATCAAAACACATCCCCAAAATTACACCCCACCCACCAAACTTATGACCCGACATTGTTAATTCAACCTGCCAAAACCCTAATAACTTTAAGATGTCACGTAATCCGTTGTATTCAATACGTGAAGCAGGTGAAAATTGGGATGACTTGGATCGTGTATACGGTGAGTTGAAGCAACTTATTTTATATTTTATATTTTCTTTTTTAATAAAAACCTAGAATATTAATGGTTTTTATTTATATTTTTTCCGATGTAGAACCTTATGAAGGGTTGTTCTCGTTCAAGATTCATCACGGAGGGATGTTTACTTCTAAGCCAGGGATGAAATATGTACGGGGTAAGATCGACCATGCCGATTGCGTCAACATTGACCTATTTTCAGTGCATGAAATGGACTCTATAATGGAGAATCTAGGTTATACAGGGAAGCAGGTGATGTTATATTTCTTTCTTAAACCTGGATATGAGTTAGATATTGGTCTTATGCCCTTATCAAGTGACCAAGATGTGCATAATTTGTCTAAATATGTGGAAAAAAATAGGTTGATACAAGTTTATATTGAACATGGCAACTCAAATCCAGTAGGTTACTTTTCTCCCACTAAATTATCACTTGAACTGATTGAAAATGATGATGAGGTTGTACCTAGTAAACCTAAAAAGCCCTTATCTAAGAAACAAAGTGAAGGTAACCTTGGATTTAAGAAAATGTTGCTTGATTGGAATATGGAACCTGTTTTAACTCAAGAAAGTGTAGTAGGACAATGTTGATCATGCCAACACTGAAAATAGTCAAGAAAATTTGAATGACAATGTGACTAGTCAAGACAATGTTATTGACCAACCAGTTCAAGAAAGTATTGGAAATGACAATGTAGATATACATAAGAAGGGTAAAAGGCATGTAGCTGAAGAGGGTAATGATGATGATAGTAATAGTAGTGAGGATAGTGAAGATAGTGACTACATTGTAGATGAGGTCAATGAAGTAGAAGATGTAGAAGTGAACATGAGAGAATTTAGAATGCATATAGATGAAGATGTGGAGTATGTGGGCAATTTGCCTATACCTGCCAATGTAGAAGTTGATGGGGATGATGAGATTGATGTTATAAACAATGAAGAGTTTGATAGTGGTTCTGATGCAGATGACAATGTGAATAAAATAAGAAATAGGCTATTGAAGAAAATGGGGAAGAAGCCAACTGCTTTTAACACTGTCTTTTATTGTGGTCAAACATTTGGAAGTAAGGATGAGGTCTTAAGCTTGGTAAGGAGGCATGCAGTAGACAGCAGGAGAGAGTTACACATTGTGAAAAATGATAATGCAAGAGTGAGAGTGGTTTGTAGAGGAAACATGGATGGTGAAAACATTGATTGAGGACCACAAATGTCTTCAATCCAGATCTAATAAATTCTGCACATCCAAGTTTCTTGGCAAAACCATTTTGCAACAGATTGAAGGTAAAAATATTCATACTTATGCTACATTATTTAAGTTTTTTAACTTGTTGTTTATATTACAGTTTCTTATAACTATAAATATTGTTATTTTAGGTAATCCAGAAATACCTTCAAAGGCATTACAAAACGAACTTCAAAGGAAGTTTGAACTAGCAGTATCTGCACAGAAAGCACAGAGGGCTAAGAAAAGTGTAACATCCGCGAATTTTGACCCGTTGACTTTTGTGTAATTTGACTAACAAACTTATTGAATGAAGTAATTTGGCCCATTTATGATTTTATGACTATGTGGTATGTTAGTCGAGTCGTTAATTTGTTGTTTTGCGTTTAGTAGTGTAATCGATTGTTTTATGGCTTGTGGGAGAAACGGGTCGGCCCGTGGGTAGTCCATGACCCACCAGCCCCAATGACCCATTTCCCCCCCCCCTTATCCTTTCCTTCCTTCTTTCTTCTCATTCTATCTATCTCTTTATCTTTTTCTCTCTTCTCTCAAAAACTAGCAAAAGAACCAATTTAATCTCTTCACCATTTCTTGCATCAAACTAGTAGTGGGTCGATTGTAACACAAGAATCTTAGCCATCTTAACCTCGTTTGCTTCATATCGAAGAATCAAAGTCAAGTTCTTACCATTTTATCCATTTGACCTATTTTCGGGTTCTAGCTCAAGGAGACGTTTTGGTAAGTCAAATTCATCCCATTTACTTCTATTTATACTTGTTCAAATGTTTCTAGTCGTTTTTATGGGATTTCAAGACAAGTTTATGGTGAAAATGGAAATTAGGTTTAGGGTTAGGGTTTGATTGATTCATGAGTGATTTTGATGTTTTGGTCGAAATTGTGGGTTGGGTTATGTGTATTTATGGTCATTGATGTTTAGTTATGCTTCAAAATGGGTTACAAATCGTTTTGGTGTGGTTTGGGTTGAAATTGGGGGTTTTGGGTTCGTGTTGCTGGTTGATGGCTGCTGGTGTTGGCTGCAGAAAGTGGTCACTGCGGCGCAGTGAGCTCACCTTTGCTCACTGCGGCGCAGTGATTTTGTACTGGTTCTGGGCAAGTTTAGCCACTGCGGCGCAGTGGGCATAGTTCTTGCCCACTGCGGCGCAGTGCAATATTTCTGGTCCTGGTCCAGTTTAGCCACTGCGGCGCAGTGGGCATAGTTCTGCTCCACTGCGGCGCAGTGGATAGTCACTGTGATTTTATGTATGTCGAATTTCATATTGTTGAGGTTGTATAATTGACATTCCAGTATATTGTTGTATAATTATAGGTTGTGGTGGTGTGGACCCTTTTACCCGTTTGTAATCTTTTACTAACTTCTTTGCCGATCAAGGTGAGTTTCGTATCTCCCTACCCGCTTGGGATTCGGGCTGAAAAGTGTAAACCTGGCGTGTTTACTTGTATTTATTGATGTATTGTTTGTTTGACTTGATTGTTGGATTGATGTGACGTATCTTTTCGTTTGATTGACTTGGGTTGTGTTTTCGTTAAGTATTACTTATACATTAGGATAGACGTACATACATGGAAGTCGGTTATGCCTTCCTTTGGGTTTTAGATGTGGTGGGAAGGCTGCGGGTGACCCTATACATAAGCATCTGGGACTTGAAGAAAGTATAATCCTCTGAAGTATATGTACGTATAGTTGGTTTATATTGTGATTAGTGGCTCATGTTTTGTTGATTATTGATCGTTGGCTTTTGGTTATCATACAGTGATTCCTGGGTTATGTTTGAGGATATTGATTGTTGGCACAGGTTATCGTGTATTGGTTGTTGGTTTATGAAGTATGCATTTACATTTGTTTGTAAGCATTGCATACATTATTGTTGGACCCTCGGCAGGGGATTGCCGGCATCCTGGTGCATAGATGTATGCACCCATTTTGGATGTAGACCTGACCCCGAGTATATAGACATATATATCTCGATGTTTTTGAGATACAGCCTTGTCCATGGCGATGGCAGAAGGGTATCGTTGCATACGTGATTGAAGGTCACGCTTGGGATAGGCATATTTGCTTATTCATACATTTGGCACTTGCATTGATACATACATCATTTGTGCATCCTCATTACACTCTCATTTCTTTTGTGTAATCTTGTTGTTGGATGATATTGTGTTGCTTAGAGGCTCGCTGTAAGTCATGTCTAGCCTCTATTCTTATATTGTGATTATTGATGCTGGTTCGTTACGAACCATTACTACGAACTCACCAACCTTGTGTTGACTATGCTTAGTACACTTTTCAGGTAATCAAGTTCTCCCCGGACGTGGTGTTTAGTTGCTTGCTTGCTGTCTAACCCGGACTTGGACCTCATGGATCAAGGATTCATTGACCCTCCTTTGCATTATACTTAGGATCGTTTGCCATCTTTGGATGTATTATGTTAACGTTGATGGCTATTTGCTCCTGTTGTATTCTGTTACTTGTTTTGCTATGTCTTGGATTCACCGAATCGTTAATTGCATTTAGTTTATTCTATTGTAATTCCACCGGGTGCTGTATGATTTCCGTGACATTTCGAGCTCCTTGGGGTGTTACAGAAAAGTGCAAAGGGAGAGCTAAGAGGGGACTACACCAAGCAATACAACATGTTAAGGGATTACATACAAGAACTGCAGTCTTCCAATCCTGGCACCACAGTGAAGCTTGAGGTTGAAAGACCTCAAAATGTGGATGACCCAACTAGAGTTTTTAAAAGAATTTACATCTGCTTGGGTGCATTAAAGAGGGGGTTCAAGAGTGCTGGAAGGGAGTTAATTGGACTTGATGGAGCATTCATGTCTGGACCATTCCCAGGACAAGTGCTAACTGCTGTGAGTCTAGATTCAAACAATGGAATCTATCCTGTTGCGTATGCAATTGTGGAAGCAGAGACTTTAAACTCTTGGACATGGTTTTTGGAACACCTTGGTGATGATCTAGACCTGGTGGAAAGATCAAACTACACTTTTATAAGTGATAGGCAAAAGGTAATCTTGTTTATTAATCTTGTTCATGTGACAATACCCTTAATTTATGAATTAATCTTGTTTATTATTCTTGTGAATGTAAGGGTCTTATTCCTGCTTTAGCAAAGATGTTCCCTTGTGCTGAGCATAGATACTGTCTTAGACATATTCATGAGAATATGAAGCTTCAATGTGGATTAATTATGGTGTTTATGTAAGCTATTTTGGTATATTTTGGCATATGTAGATGATAAACATTGTATTTTACATATTGCATTTGGCATATTTAGGTGATAAACAATCTGCATTTGGTACATTTTGGCATATTTCACCTTATGTAATCTGTCACTATGTTCAAAGTTGTAACAACCAATTTAAGACAAAAAACCATTTCATTAATACTTGAGCAAATACAACAACTTGCAACATACCACATACACCTTTTTTACAACAACTTGCAACATACAACATACACCTTTTTTTGTTCAAACCATAAGAAAAATTACAACAAATAACAACCAACTACCAACCAACAGTTTCTTCAATTTCTTTCCTTCTTCTGTTTTTTCTTTCAGTTGTGCTTCGAGTTCATTCTTTGACCTCAACAAACCCGGTATAATAACCGTTGCCCGATCACACATTTTGGGATCAAACCATCCAACAAATCTGCATTTCGAACCCTGGTTGGGACATGCGTAGAAACGTCTTCCTGGGTTCCTTTCAGTCCATGATGTTCGTATTACTGCTTCCTTGCCACACCAACAAAACACCATGATAACTCTTGATGAGCACAGATCGAGAGAGAGAGATAATAGTGGGGTGTAATTTTGGGGATGTGTTTTGATTTATGAGATGAAAATTGGGGATGTTTAGGGTATATAAGGGAGGAAAGAGATAGCATTTACTGGCTAAAGACATACTTACCCTCACGTTTTAGTCACGTGAGGGTGCTAACGGAGCAATGAAAACGGACGTGAAACAAAAGGACTGTTCTTGACCCTTATCCTCCTATAAAGGACGTCCAGTGTCTTTATGAAAGTTAAAGGACTGAACTTGATGTTTTGGATAAACCACAGGGACGATCCTTGCGATTAACTCTAGAATATATTCCATTGTAAGAGATATATATGTTTTTTTCTTCAGAAATATCGAACGTGTCATTGCATATTATTTTCAAAAGTCCAAAAATAGATTGGTTTTTGTATTGTTTTAATTTATATGGTCAAGCTCGAAGTCAGCATATACAAAATGTGGGTTATAATAAGTCTTGAAGAATGTCATCACGAAGTCACCTTGGTCGGGCTTATCATTTCATAAAACAACAATTTTTAACAAATAAGATATAACAAAGTAGAGCAAGCTAAGTTGAGGAGACTCAACGAAACCAAAATTCATAAGGAACATAACAAAGAGAGGATTCCTAATTCACTCGTCTCATGAAACGCTGCAATTTTTTCCTCTTATTTAACTGAATCAAATAGTATATCATCACGTCGAATAACTAGAATATTGGATCAAAAATCTCTTTGTCACGAAACATCTATATCGACTAGCATGTGGTGATGGAAACAAGAGCTTCTGCCAAAGAGCGTTTAGTAGACGATCTATAAAACACCTATAAATCATTTTACCCTCTCTTTTTAAGGGATTTAAACAATCAGAGGTTTCAGATTTTAGAATATACTTAAAATGTCATCTTCCGTAATACACCACCTAGACCTAAAAGAGCTATAATAATTTTTCAATATACAAGTTTTTATTCTTAAATGACAAACAATACCCACAACTCGCCGCCTCCTTCATCGCCACCACCACCATCGGTGCTCACTATTGTCTCATCGCATCACGCGAACAATTCACTTGCTAGTCATTTAATGAATTATTAACCGAAGTTTTCATCTAAAGATCCAATTCTTGTAATATATAAAACGATTATACTTCGTAAATGTTTTAATTTAACAAAATTAGTTTAGACTATATTATGTATACACGAGATTTAGATCTAGCATAATTAACATGTATTCGTTTATATGAAGATTAATTTTACTTTGTAAAAGTGCCTGGAATATAATTTTAAAATCAAATGAAAAAATTTGATTTTAGCAAACCAATTTTACTACTTCAAGTGTTTTTCTTCACTGCCTTCATGATTCTTGTCATTGTTATTCTAATATGGTCATGGAGCATCATGATGGAAATATTTGACTAACATGAAAAGGTTACAAGCACAATTAAGTGATTAAACAATATATTAATCACTACCTCCTAGGGTATAGGTTTGGAATTCCTTTGACTAATGCATTTTATTTACTCGTGGCTTTTAGTTGAAGATAATGACAACAAAGCTTTGGCTACTTTTAGGTTATATTCTTTAGCTAATTTGTTTGGGAATTTTTGCTACATTTTTTGTTAACAATTTTACCTTACTCTTTATTAGTTCAATTTATTATCGTCCTGGTTTATTTTCAATCTTCACTTAAATTCTTCTATCTTCACCCTATTTCTTCAATCTTTTTTTAATTTTCACTTAGTTGATGTTATGTATAGAAAGTTAATATTAATTAAAAACTTACATTTTAATATTAACTATCACTTTCCGTTTTATGATCCCAGATAGATATAATTCCCGCGTCATGTGGCGGAAGTGATGACCCGACGGTGATAGTGGTGGTGACGTGTCGTGACGATGGCAGCGAATAATGTAAGTTATTGATGTATAAGGGGGTAATGTAGTTATTTTAAAAGTTCAAACAAAATAAAAATATTGTAAATTAATTTATTAAGCATATTTTCGATAATTATGTAGGTTAGCTTTTAAATGTGTTGATTGTATAAAGGTATATTAGGTACATTGGTTCCGTTATAGACGCAAGAAGACTACAATTGGATGGGACGCTTGGATCAACAATCCTTTACTTGCTTTTTAAGCTCGTGGTTAGTTTAATTTTAATTCTCAATAGTCTATAGGTAGTTTCTTTTTCTTGGTGTTACCTAATTGTGTAATTGGTGTATACTAGATTTGTACTCTTGTATCTTGACCTCTGTCCCTGCCTTAATAGCGCAGTGGACATCCCTGTGTTGCAATGACGTTTGGGCCCTGGGAGACCAGGGTTCGAATCCGAGCAATCAAGGTTTTCCCCCAATTTAGCGTCGTGCCTTCTGTAGCGGCTAAATTGGTGTGGTTTTCCCTCCCATGTGGTTCCCTGACTTCGTGGATCGGTCGCTAGTGACTGCCTGCCCAATTGGATGTAACGGCTAGCCGTCCCGTGACACGAACGTTCAAAAAAAAAAATCTTGACCTCTAGTATTTTGCTAGTAGGTTTTTTATATAATATATTTCTGTCGTTCTAAAAAAAAAGGTACATTGGTTCATGAACTTTATGATTTGAGAGGAAAGATCAAATTCTTTAATAGGAAAGGAAAAAGTAAAAAATAAAAAAATTGTATGTTCCTTATAATTACTAATTGCTTATATATATTATACATGGTGATGGTGAAGTTATTCATATCTCCTAGAGCACGATATCATCTAGTGTTTAACAAAGTATATCATATAAATTTATGTAATTATGCTAAAAGCTGGTGTCAAAATCTACCATTACAGGGCACTAACTACAAGAGGGTCAAGTAAGGATGATTTGGCCATTTAGGTACATTGAACATTTAAAATGACAGCATTAGTCACAAGTTGAAACCCGAAACAGAATATAATTAACTTTTTCTGGCCTGCAAATAGGTGCTCAAGGGCTACAAATAGATCCAGTGGGTAGACATTTATCATTCCATTTGTTTCATTTTAATTGCATAAAGGTTATTGTTATCTTTAATTATTTTGTTAGCGCAAGCTTTGTAATTATGTAATAGAATAGTCCTTGATTTAATGTAGTAAGTATGGAAGGTTTGTGTTGTAATTAGATAAAGACTTAGTTGTAATTAAGGAGGGGGTTTAGAGCAAATGTTGGCCCTATATAAACCCCACCAATCTCCATTTGTAAGGTTACACCTTGAAATATATTTTCCTTACATTTCCATATTCTCTCTACTTTCTCTCTCACACACTTAAGCCTTATAACCTTTGATTCACGATTTAGCATAGTTTACATTTGGTATCAGAGCAAAATCACAACTTGTGTTAGATCCATGGCTTGATTTTGTTCCATTTTGTGCTAAATTGTGTTTTTCCCATTTTACCGAAAGTTCCATTCTTTACCCTCTAAACATGTTAAAGTTCCTTCCTTTTTAGTTTCATTCCACTCATTACCTTCCTATAATCATCCTTGAAAAATTTCAAATCCTAATTCTAAACCAAATGGCTTGAAATTGAATTTTTAGCTTTCTGTTCTGAAATCCGGTTTTCATTTTTCTTCGAATTTCTGTTGTAAAACCGGTTTTCCTTCCGGTTTTCCTACCAGTTTTCCTTCCGGTTTTCATTTTTCTTCGAATTTCTGTTGTAAAACCGGTTTTCCTACCAGCTTTCCTTCCGGTTTTCCTTCGTTTTCCTTCCGGTTTTCATTTTTCTTCAAATTTCTGTTGTAAAACCGGTTTTCTTCCGGTTTTCCTACCAGCTTTCCTTCCGGTTTTCCTACCAGTTTTCCTTCCGGTTTTCATTTTTCTTCGAATTTCTGTTGTAAAACCGGTTTTCCTTCCGGTTTTCCTACCAGCTTTCCTTCCGGTTTTCCTTCCGGTTTTCCTACCAGCTTTCCTTCCGGTTTTCATTTTTCTTCGAATTTCTGTTGTAAAACCGGTTTTCCTTCCGGTTTTCCTACCAGCTTTCCTTCCGGTTTTCCTTCCGGTTTTCCTACCAGCTTTCCTTCCGGTTTTCCTACCAGCTTTCCTTCCGGTTTTCATTTTTCTTCGAATTTCTGTTGTAAAACCGGTTTTCCTTCCGGTTTTCCTACCAGCTTTCCTTCCGGTTTTCATTTTTCTTCGAATTTCTGTTGTAAAACCGGTTTTCCTTCCGGTTTTCATTTTTCTTCGAATTTCTGTTGTAAAACCGGTTTTCCTTCCGGTTTTCATTTTTCTTCGAATTTCTGTTGTAAAACCGGTTTTCCTTCCGGTTTTCATTTTTCTTCGAATTTCTGTTGTAAAACCGGTTTTCCTTCCGGTTTTCATTTTTCTTCGAATTTCTGTTGTAAAACCGGTTTTCCTTCCGGTTTTCATTTTTCTTCGAATTTCTGTTGTAAAACCGGTTTTCCTTCCGGTTTTCATTTTTCTTCGAATTTCTGTTGTAAAACCGGTTTTCCTTCCGGTTTTCATTTTTCTTCGAATTTCTGTTGTAAAACCGGTTTTCCTTCCGGTTTTCATTTTTCTTCGAATTTCTGTTGTAAAACCGGTTTTCCTTCCGGTTTTCATTTTTCTTCGAATTTCTGTTGTAAAACCGGTTTTCCTTCCGGTTTTCATTTTTCTTCGAATTTCTGTTGTAAAACCGGTTTTCCTTCCGGTTTTCATTTTTCTTCGAATTTCTGTTGTAAAACCGGTTTTCCTTCCGGTTTTCATTTTTCTTCGAATTTCTGTTGTAAAACCGGTTTTCCTTCCGGTTTTCATTTTTCTTCGAATTTCTGTTGTAAAACCGGTTTTCCTTCCGGTTTTCATTTTTCTTCGAATTTCTGTTGTAAAACCGGTTTTCCTTCCGGTTTTCATTTTCCTTCGAATTTCTGAAAACCGGTTTTAGTACTAAATTTACCAAAACCTGTTTTAGTACTAAATTTCTGAAACCCTGTTTTAGTACTACATTTCTGAAACCCTGTTTTAGTACTAAATTTCTGAAACCCTGTTTTAGTACTAAATTTCTGAAACCCTGTTTTAGTACTAAATTTCTGAAACCCTGTTTTAGTACTACATTTCCGAAACCCTGTATTAGTACTTAAAAAAAAATAAAAAATAAAAAAATAAAAAAAATGTCAACTATTATACCGAATGAGTTTGTTGAGATGGTGTTAGATTTTTTAATGGGTGAACAGCCAAGTTGGGAAGAAATACGTCGTCATGATAATCACATTTGTATGTGTTGTACCAGTTCGTTTCCATGTGGAGTGGTTATTTTTGAGGAAAAACAAGTCAATGTGGAAATATTTAAGACAATCATGACACAACACAACAGTTTTCAACTTGAAATTAAGCAACTCAAATCTGAGAACAAAGAGCTCAAATCTGCTAATGATCTCATTTTGCCAAACATGGAAAGTCTTCAAAAAGACAATGATCATTTGCAGTCAAAGATTATCAATTTAACCAATGAGTTGGATATTTCTTACAAAGAGCTCATTGAAACCATCCTCGAAACCCAAGTTAAAGAACTTGTTTGCAACAACAACTTTCTAAGCTCAATCGTGATTTGCAAAACAAGTCCACTTCTTCGAAGAATAATGAGCAAACATGTTTGAAGTTAATCTAACAACTTCAAGCTCATTCCTTGTCATTGGAGACTCAACTTGCAACCAAGTCAAATCAAGTGAATCCTCCTTCAACTCGTGCTCCAAAATCACCTCTTCTCAACCAAACCACTCCATCTCCAATTAAAACAAAAACCATTCCTTCAAATGCCCAACCAATACCAAGCAACACCTTTCCTTCAAAACCAAAACAAATCCTCACAACACCAAACCATCTCACCAAAACAATAAACACCCACAACCATCTTTCAAACCAGCTCATACCACTCCCAAATTCTCCAAAGACCCTCATTCCACCAAAACCAAAATCCTTCTACCTAAACCCCATCAAACCCTCAAACAAATGAACCCATATTACACACCTCGCAAGACCGGGTCTCCCTTCAAGCCTATAAACAGCCATTGCCAGATATTCAAGGATTCCACCACCGGAATCATTCGTTATAGAGATCAATATGGCTGGTTCTCTCATACTAAACCCAAACCAAAACCTAAAAGCACTCCCATTAAATACTCTCTCTCTGAGTTGTTTAAGTTGGCACCACGAGTCATTCACCCTCGTGTGCAAAAAGTGTTTTACTATGCACAACCTTCTACTTCTCTCTTCAATATCCAGTTGGACCCACCCTTACATGGGTTCTAACGTCTGGGTTCAAGTAGGTGGTTGTGCGTTGGCTTGTACACATATCAGTGTACAACCCGTTCAAAACTGTGTAATTGAGACGTTACTTCATAGTTATACCTTTCATTTACCGTTATTGTCATCAATCATTGTGCATGATGAACACGTTACATGTGTTCATCATGAGGGGGAGAAAAGCGTCAGAGATTGATTATCCTTTTGAGGGGGAGCACATTGCCTTGTCTAATTCTTTGCTCCAAAAATTATGCCCGGGTTGAGGGGGAGCTAAAAGGAAAATTAGTCTTGGATCTTTTAGTATGTTTTTATTGTATATTTTGAAAGGAGTGATTGAGTGAGGGGGCAAGATTTAGAGAAGATTTCGCTCATACGACAAGTTGAGGGGGAGCTAAAGCGACAAACCATTTTCTGGATTAATTATCTGTTATTGAGAAACTTGTGTGTTTGAGGGGGAGCAAGAGACAGACAATCAACGACTGTAATGTAAGAACCAAGTCAAGTTCTACACTCAACACTAAGCCAAGCTTCCGCACTTCATTCCAAGCTTCCGCTTTCCACAAGAAACCCAAGTCTTCGCCTTCGCTTTCACAGAATGCTTGAGAATTCAAAAAGTCAAAGTTACTCGAAGACGATGAAGATAAAGAGAAAGCTACAAAGTCTACTCAACATTGAAGATTTTCAACAAATGGGCTCATCACGTTTATTTAAAGATCCATATCATAGAACCCCCAACCGACCATCTGATCCAAAATTTCATTTCATTCCCAAGCGCCTCTGGAAAGAGAGGTTCAGTGAATACAAGAAAAGGGCCTTCAATGATCAAAGGACTCATCAGGACAAACCCAAATCGTCAACCAAGAAAAGAAACAGAAGACAAAGAAAGAAGAAAAAGACTAGATGGTGAACCTTCACAAAACTGCACTAAAGGGGGAGATTGTTAGCTTTAATTATTTTGTTAGTGCAAGTTTTGTAATTATGTAATAGAATAGTCCTTGATTTAATGTAGTAAGTATGGAAGGTTTGTGTTGTAATTAGATAAGGACTTAGTTGTAATTAAGGAGGGGGTTTAGAGCAAATGTTGGCCCTATATAAACCCCACCAATCTCCATTTGTAAGGTTACACCTTGAAATATATTTTCCTTACATTTCCATATTCTCTCTACTTTCTCTCTCACACACTTAAGCCTTATAACCTTTGATTCACGATTTAGCATAGTTTACAGTTATACTCCTCTTCTAAATGAAAAAAGGAAACTTAATTCCTTTTTGTTTCATGAAACAATTGTAACAGTTGAATATTTTACCATCATATGTTCATATATATAGTTATTCTGGTAAAAGCAAACATCATAATAAGTAGAACTTGATGTGAATATGGTTCAAGATTATCTGTTAATTAGAATTGCAATGATAAGTGAAAATCTATTAACCTAGCAATTGAAAATCTATTTTAGAGATATTTGATAATTACACATACACAATAAAAAATATGTATGATTTTGGGGCTTTAAAAATCTTACGGCCTAAAGCAATCGATTTGCCCGCCATTAGGTCAAGACGACTTCAGATTAAAAACATATAACAATAATATAATAAATAGAAGTGTTTTAATTGGATACATCAGATGAGCGATTTTGAATATATAGTTTAAGTTTATAAATGACAATATATGGTCGGGGGCGGTACCAAGGCAGCCAAACTATTTAGTGGAGTCAAGCATGTGCTTTGGGCCTTCAAAACCTAAAGGCCTCCAATTTTTATAGCATGTGGCTTTTTTATAGATCAAGTTAGCGGCAAAAAATAAACTCGCCTAAAAAAAAGAACAAGGTACGCAAACAACCTCACCTTCTCGAAGTCTTCATCTTCTTGAAAATTGAAAAGCATGCGATTATGATGGCAACGTTCGAGACTCGTGATTATGGTCAAATCGAAAGGCCTGCAACCGTTCTTATGATTGAATATTTGGCTATAAAATTAGACAACAAGTTAAGCTCCCAAAATCGATCTCGTTTAAGGCCACCAGAAATTTTGAACCGGCACTGGCGGTACCAAAAAGATGGGGGGAGGGGGGCCAAAACCCCCCTCGAAATTTAAATTTTTCATGAATTTTTAAAATTTCTTTATAGGTTTCTAACTTTCTGTCCCCCTTTGGGTTTGTTTTTCTTGGACCTTTTAATTCTGTCATTTAAGATTATTTTTTTTTGAACTGAA
>CM067167.1:271672778-271727388 GCA_034093135.1 Erigeron breviscapus
AGTTGATCGGGTTCTTTTAGGGTTGTCACAATATTATACTAAGTTAATACCATAACTTCATTTTGCTCTAACGCATCCAACAAACATCAATCAGTAACAACAATCCATATCAATGACAATTAATTTCAATCAATGCACACATTAACCACATTGTACCCATTCCACATTCATCACGTTGAATTCAATCCATCACATAAGTGGTCTTAACTACGAACTCACAATATACGCTTTCTAAGGTTCACAGAATTCATGTTGCACACAATTTCCTAACCATGCATGCTATATGAAGAGTTTTAACTTAAGCCGTAGTCTAGGTCAAACCGCCTAATTCTCTACGACCTGCATGGGCCACCATTCTGTAACACCCCAAGCCAAGGCTCAGAATATCACGGAAATCATATAGCGCAAGGTGGGATTAATGTAGAACATGAACTAAATGCAAATAAAGGATTCAGTGAATCCTTACAATGAAAGAAACAAGTATCAAATTGTAACAGAAGCAAGTAATCGTCAAGGTTTACAAAACGACAACGAAAGAAAGCTAACAATCCTAAGTACAATGCAACATAAGGCAAATGGATCCTTGATCCATATAAGTCCAGTCCGGGTTCAACAGCACGCAAACAATCAAACTTCACGCCATGGATAACCTGGTTACCTGAAAAGTGTACTAAGCATAGTCAACACAAGGTTGGTGAGTTCGTAGTAATGGTCCACAAGGAAACCATCCTCCAAATCATAATACACTATTAGAGGCAAAACATGACTTACAGTGAGCCTCTAAGTAACACAATAACGTCCAACAACAAGATCACACAAAACGAGTAAGCGTGAAATAAGAGTGCACAAATGATGTAAATATCAACACAAACGCCAAAAGCATAAACAATCATAACGCCTATTGTAATACATATCGAATTCGTATCAACCATGCCACAAAATACACCAAACAAAGTATACTTGCGTGTGAACCGCATGCGTGTGAACCGCGTATATAAACAGGTCATACTTGCGTGTGAACCGCGTGCGTGTGAACCGCGTATGAATATATATATATTATGCTTGCGTGTGAACCGCGTATAAATATATATATGCTTGCGTGTGAACCGCGTATAAATATATATATGCTTGCGTGTGAACCGCGAATAAACACCAACCACAATTCAACAATCGTCAACCATCGATAATTAACTCAAAATAAACTACACGCACATACACTTAGGAGGATTCTGCCTTCATCAAGTTCTAGATGCTTATATATAGGGTCACCCGCAGCCTTCCCACCACATCTAGAACTCTTTGAAGGCGTAACCGACTTCCATGTATGCACGTCCATCCTAAATAGTAATAATAATCACAATAATATATATATCTCAATCCTTTACTAGAATCAACCATAATTACATTGCACATACATTTCATACGACTTTACTTTTAAGGAATCATAGATGCTTATATATAGGGTCACCCGCAGCCTTCCCACCACATCTATAATTCACTAAAGGTATCGTCGTCTTCCCTGTATGTACAACTATCCTGATCACAATATCAAATCACTACAAGACCATATGGGGTAAAGCAACATCGCATAATAAATGAGTACGCGAATTATTAACGTCAGATCATGTATCGTACGTATGTAAGACAATGATGTATATCAAATGCGTATCAATAACGTCATCAATGCAACAATAAAAGTATGTTTGAGTGTGCACCGCACAAGTCAAGTATAACAAAGCGCATATGAACATCCCAACACATTCCCAATATCCACCAATCACTCTAAACAACGCGTACATACCCTTCGGAGGATTTTACTTTCATCGAGTTCTAGATGCTTATGTATAGGGTCATCCGCAGCCTTTCCACCACATCTAAAACCTTTTGAAAGTAAAACCGACCTCTATGTATACACTACTATCCTAATTTATTTAACAATATCACAATCTCATACAAACCCCTCAAGCATTTAAGCAAAACTATCCATCATTCATCCAATGTCACCAACTAGACATTTTGTACGCGAGTAAAATCAAACAACACCAACAATCATTTACAAACACAAATAACAAGTAATCACATAAGTTTACACTTTTCAGCCCGAATCTCAAGCGAGTAGGGAACTACGGAACTCACCTTGATTTCCAAGCAAAACGACAAGTTAATATCGAGCTATAAATGTCCAACGACCGTCACGAGTCCACAACCTATCAATATATATCATAATACCATGATGTCAACTATACAAACATAAACAAGTAAGTTTAGCACAATTAGGTCAAATCGCAAACCCTAGACGCCTTTACAACTTTACCGTATATGAAACAAGACGCTTTGACTCGACATTTTTAGAAATGGATTAAGAATCATACAAGATGAGTGTTACTACAAGAAACTAGACTCTCTTACGATTCCAACGATAGGTCATATGACTCGATTGGACTTACGGATCAAAAGTTATTAACGTTTCAAAATCGGCGCGCATAAATTCCAGCATCTAACCACTGCGCCGCAGTGAGCCTTAGCCAAGCTCACTGCGCCGCAGTGGGCTGACCCAAATTAGACCAGACCCTAGCCACTGCGCCGCAGTGGGCTAGGCCCAAGCCACTGCGCCGCAGTGGCTCCAATCTGACCAGCAGCAGCAGCTGCACCAGCAGCAAGAAAAGCAAGGCCAAAACCCTAAAAACTCGACCCAAACCTCACCAAAACGATTTGTAGGAACTTATAACTTGAAATGAAGCATAAATAAACATCATTGACCATAAATAAACATAACCCAATCCACCAATTCGACCCAAAACATCAAATCATAACAAATCGCTCCAACCCTAAACGAAACCCTAATTTGACCCAAATCGTCTTTTGACTCGATTCGAGACTTGCAATTGGTCAAGATGACTAGAAATGCATAAACAAACTTAAATAGAAGTAAATGGGATGAATTTGACTTACCAAAACTCCTCCTTGAGCTCAAACCCGAAATTAGGTCAAAATGGGTAAAAATCTTGCACTATGAGATTCAAGCTTTTAATACTAAGAAGATGATGACGATCTTGTATAGATTTTGATTCAACACACTCAATGATGCAAGAATTAATAAGAGAAAGAGAGATATGTGAAGTTCTTGCTTTTGCTAGAGAGAAAAGAGAAGGGAAAGAAATGAGAGGTGAAGGAAGAGATAAGGGGGGGGAAAGATGGGTCAAGGGGGCTGGTGGGTCATGGACTACCCACGGACCGACCCGTTCTCATCTCTAGCCAAATTACCATCGATACACATTTTAAACAATTCTTGTACGTCGTTGTTTTAAGTTCATTTGATTACACCATTTTCTGCTTCTTTTTTGACAAAGAATTCTAGGAAAGTCAACAACATTCCTAAAGATAATGATCAGTGGCTTCTTATATTTATATATATTGTCTTTGCCATTGATTTGATTAGCCTAGGTGATTATTAGAACATATACCTTGATCAATAATTTAATCATTCTGCATAATCTATAGCACATTCTTACATTAAGTGGACTAAAAGTACAAAGGTGGCATGAATTCGTATATTTAAATATACAAGCTAGAAGTAAAATATCTACTGCAAATGTACAATTGGTGCATATATAGTTATATATTGGTAGTAACTGTAAAATAGCTTGTGGTTTATGAGATAGTTAAAAACATAAATATTATATTGATTGTCATGGGCCAACTAGTATCAGCCAAAAGATACTGTTTGGGATTTTTTCTCCCAGGATTTGAACTTAAGATTTCTAAGTATCTTCAAATTTAGAGACCAAATCTTTACCACTAAGTTAGCACCCTTGTGATTTAGAACAAATTTAAGTTAACTATTGATTGGTGGTTCTAAAATTCGCCTCTAGTACACATGCTAAATATTATAATGGGGTTTTCTTCTCCGCATTATTTTACGAGACTATCTATACTTCTATACTATATATAAAATTTATAGCTTCAAGTTGAAATTAAGAAAGATGAACACGTGAATTGATCAAACTACCCTTAATGAATTAAATTCACCAATCCTTAATATTAAATTACACATCAGTCCTTATATTATAAAATACCTCTACTACCCCCGTTAAATCAAACATTTTTACATCAATTACCTACACCATTTGACGCCACCACCATCACATGCGTCGCCGTTATCGCCGCCGCATTACGCGGGTATCGTACTACTTTTATATAGTGTTTATAAAAGAGAAGAAGTCAAGGATTGAAAACGAAGCTAGATAGAAGCTAAACCTTAGAACGATTATTGTGGTATCATTCAAAAAATAAAATTCGCCTCTAGTACACATGCTAAATATTATAATGGGGTTTTCTTCTCCGCATTATTTTACGAGACTATCTATACTTCTATACTATATATAAAATTTATAGCTTCAAAATTAAGAAAGATGAAACACGTGAAATTGATCAAACTACCCTTAATGAATTAAATTCACCAATCCTTAATATTAAGTTACAACATCAGTCCCTTATATTATAAAATACCTCTACTACCCCCGTTAAATCAAACATTTTTACATCAATTACCTACACCATTTGACGCCACCACCATCACATGCGTCGCCGTTATCGCCGCCGCATTACGCGGGTATCGTACTACTTTTATATAGTGTTTATAAAAGAGAAGAAGTCAAGGATTGAAAACGAAGCTAGATAGAAGCTAAACCTTAGAACGATTATTGTGGTATCATTCAAAAAATAAAATTCGCCTCTAGTACACATGCTAAATATTATAATGGGGTTTTCTTCTCCGCATTATTTTACGAGACTATCTATACTTCTATACTATATATAAAATTTATAGCTTCAAGTTGAAATTAAGAAAGATGAACACGTGAAATTGATCAAACTACCCTTAATGAATTAAATCATTCACCAATCCTTAATATTAAATTACACATCAGTCCCTTATATTATAAAATATCTAAGAACTTTACATCAAATAGACATCTATTCTATACAACCAAAGGCTAGGCAGGATGCCCTTTGTAAATTAACTAGTACCATTCAAGAGAGGGGATATTTAGCTTTTAGAAGGAGAGGGCATAATCCCCACTGGCCTAATTAGGTTAGACAATAGACTTTGATTAGATTTCAAAATTAATCAACAAGCTAGTCTTTACAGGCTTGCAAAAGGCTTGTATTAACAGTTTTAAACAATTCTTGTACGTCGTTGTTTTAAGTTCATTTGATTACACCATTTTCTGCTTCTTTTTTGACAAAGAATTCTAGGAAAGTCAACAACATTCCTAAAGATAATGATCAGTGGCTTCTTATATTTATATATATTGTCTTTGCCATTGATTTGATTAGCCTAGGTGATTATTAGAACATATACCTTGATCAATAATTTAATCATTCTGCATAATCTATAGCACATTCTTACATTAAGTGGACTAAAAGTACAAAGGTGGCATGAATTCGTATATTTAAATATACAAGCTAGAAGTAAAATATCTACTGCAAATGTACAATTGGTGCATATATAGTTATATATTGGTAGTAACTGTAAAATAGCTTGTGGTTTATGAGATAGTTAAAAACATAAATATTATATTGATTGTCATGGGCCAACTAGTATCAGCCAAAAGATACTGTTTGGGATTTTTTCTCCCAGGATTTGAACTTAAGATTTCTAAGTATCTTCAAATTTAGAGACCAAATCTTTACCACTAAGTTAGCACCCTTGTGATTTAGAACAAATTTAAGTTAACTATTGATTGGTGGTTCTAAAATTCGCCTCTAGTACACATGCTAAATATTATAATGGGGTTTTCTTCTCCGCATTATTTTACGAGACTATCTATACTTCTATACTATATATAAAATTTATAGCTTCAAATTAAGAAAGATGAACACGTGAAATTGATCAAACTACCCTTAATGAATTAAATCATTCACCAATCCTTAATATTAAATTACACATCAGTCCCTTATATTATAAAATACCTCTACTACCCCCGTTAAATCAAACATTTTTACATCAATTACCTACACCATTTGACGCCACCACCATCACATGCGTCGCCGTTATCGCCGCCGCATTACGCGGGTATCGTACTACTTTTATATAGTGTTTATAAAAGAGAAGAAGTCAAGGATTGAAAACGAAGCTAGATAGAAGCTAAACCTTAGAACGATTATTGTGGTATCATTCAAAAAATAAATTTAGATGGTTAAAACAATTATTGAATTGAAGTTAGATGATGATTACGTTATTAACCTTACAAAATAAACTTTTTTTCTGCCATATGCTTAACTATAAATATTTTAATAATTACTTGATATTTTACAGGGAAGATTTATATACATTTTAGTGTGAACAATATTAAAAAAAAAATTCATATTTTCTAAAAGTATAATAAACAAGATATGAACAAATGATATCTTTATTGTAGTGTTTGTTGCTCTTTCTATGTTTGTCGATTCATACCTGCATATGTCTTATGAACGCTCCCAAGTCCTTGGAGTTAAGGACACTTAATTTCCTTCGTTTAAATTTGATTTACATACGAGACATGCTACATCCCGCCATTAACAATCATATAAATACTTTTAAATATGTTATTATTTGTAATCTGTGAAAAGAAAGAGATTATTATCAAAAGGGTGTTTGAGGTTATAATCTAAAAATGAATTTTGCGTTTTCAAAACTGCATTTTGAAAAACTACGTGTCTACATGTTTTTTCAAAAGTGCGTTTTCTCTCTATGAAAAACAGATAATCATTTTTTCGTTCAAATACTTTTTATGATTGTTTATGTTTTAAAAATTAACGTAATAATCAGATAATATAATGCTGTAATAATCAATTTAAAACACAATTCCAAACCGCCAAACAAACAATCATTTGATTTCTCCAACTAGAGTCATGCATATTTTGGAAATTGCATATAGTTGCTATGGAATATTTAAAGCAAGGGAAAAAGGTATAAATACGTACAAAAGCAAAAATTGCCTTTCAAAAAGTTGTGTTATTTAGGAATGTCGCCTTTACAAACTACACAAAAGTTGTAAAAGAAACCAATATTCAAGAAAATAATTGATGTAGACTTATACATTTGCAACAAACAAAATATATATTGAATAATAATAGTCACCAGTTGATTGTATATATATAAAGTTACATGATACAATAACTAATTGGATAAGCTTATTCCGTTCGTGAAGAAGTTTTTATCTGTAAATTCTATCGAGAGCTTAAACATATTTTTTTGCTTATTAATTGAGATGGGAAACAATAATCTAAGTATACATTTTTGGGATCCTATATATGGTATGGAGCTACTTCTCGAAAGAGTTAAATGTATCCATCCTAAGAATTCTCGAAACAATAATAGTGATCGATTGAATCAGTTCTGAATAAAGTTGAACTGATGAAATTGGCCTGCTATTGATGGGTAAGTAGTACTGAAAAATTGTCCGCGTCCTATCATTCCTTCATCACCCTGCTCTTCATATAAACCCTGTTCCATCTGATGAACATTTATCATAGAGAAAAATTGTTAATTAGTTAGTAGGTATTGTTGTGATATTAAGAAACGCACGAATTTGATCAACAAACAACTTGGCTATCAAAAAAGGGAACAAAACTTTGCCTACAAAAAAAAAAAAAAAAAGTTTTTGGGAGGGATGACATGTAGGACCTCATATAAGATTCACCTTTTGATCATTAGATATATAGATTTGTATGTTTTTTTCGTTTATTTCTAAATTCTAATACTCGTAGTAATAATCATGGTTAAAAGTATATACTATACACAAAATAAGATTTAAAAGATTAATTACCCAAAGTTCATCTTCGTCTCTATAACGGTTATAAGTTGTGGTCTTGGGAAGCTGATCTCCAGACTCATCATTGCGTGCAAATCTACCTCGTATTCTTGGACGATTGTCAGCAAGGGTTTTTCGACATGCATACTACATCATATCAAAATTATTAGATATATATCATGAAAATCATATCAAGTTTAATACAACGTTTGATTATTATTGTAAGTAGTGAAATAATGATCAAACTGTTGAATTACCTTGATTGTCTTGTTGAAATTTCTTTGGGTTCTCTTGGCTCTATACCTCGAAATCTTCTCTTTTCTTTCATCTGCATTGTAACGCCCCACTTTGAAATTTGCTTCCTCCATGAATGAAGTACTTTTGGTTGATAATGGACTAGAAGACAACCTTTGGCTTGTTTGGCTCACATTCGGACTCTAATGAAAACAAGTAATTAAACAACAGTCGATCAATTTGAAGTACCAAACTACCAACGTTGGAAAGATTAATATGAAAATCTTGTGAACTACTAAATTATTTGGACTAGATGAAATATAATTAAGAAAACTAACTTGTAGATCACCAGTGCTAGAAGCCCTTCTCATATGGGTTGAGGAGAAGCTATGATCATGTGAGGTAAGGACTTCATTTGGGGATGATTCAATCAAGCCATCAAATTTTGGTTGATAAAGACCACTACCATTATTTGGTTTCTCTGCTTGTTGGAAAGAATTGCTGCTATAGCTCCTTTGCATCATCTTTAATGCATTATGAGGCCCACCATAGTAATAGTTATTATAAGTAGTATCATATAAAGGTAGTTGTTGACCTTCTTGTATTTTCACATCCAAAGAGCTAAAATCAAGAGTTTCATCATCATTTGATGAAGTTACAGAAATGCCCATATGGTTTAGAGATAGGTTTTCAAGTTGGTTGCTTGGTGGGGAGGTAGAGTGTTGTAGGGAGGAGGTAATTTGGTCAAGTTCATCAAATGGGGTAGTCTCAAAATTTTCTTGGGTGGTCAAAGGTGGTGAAGATGTAGATGGTAGAAAAGGGGTATAATTTTCTTGGAAAGCTTGAAGGATGTCAATGGTTGATGAAGAAGAATCATTGAATGGTGAGAAAGGATCATTGAAGAAACACCCTTCAAGCTCATAGAAATCCGAAGTCATTGACGATAATATGAAATCTTGGAATATCTCAAAGTTTAACTACGTTAACCTTTCGACTGATAAATAAAACGTTACACGTTTACCCGTTTAGAATGAGAAAACTCTACTTAAAAGACAATGGTCTCTTCAAGACTCTATACAACAATCTATCTGCTCTCCAAAAGTTCTAAAAATCTCTAACAGTCTCTTTCAGAAAACGCTTTCACAAAATTGAAAAGAGGACTAGTTGAAAGTCTAGCCTCTTGTCAACACAAAAATAACTCGAGATGTTAGTCCACTTCAACTATAAATATAGTGTGTTTTTCTAAACAACACCCTTGAACTATTCATATTTTGGCAAAACTTACCCTATGTTATGGCTTTATGGGTATAGCTGTATAGCTTTCCATGCCCTCAAATTGTAAGTTGCTTTCCTACTCTATAGAATTCGCGGACGACCTATGAAGGTATCTCTTCAAAACCAATTATTTACTTTTTTCTTTTTTGTGATTGATATATAAATATAGGAATTGAAATTAGGATCACTTTTAAGTTTTCTATAAAATTTGTTTACTTTCAACTTGGTAATCAAAGAGAGAAATGATATCGTGTTTTCAAAACAATTAAAAATGAAGCTATAGAAATAGATGTATAATATAATTTAGAATATCTTACTATTAGACCATCGATAACACAAGCCTTCGTCTTGGCGTGTTAGCCTCCAACACATTGAACCCCGGCGTTTTAACCATAACCATCCTAGAACTATGTATTATTTATATGTATATTTTACAATAATCTATGCATTTTTTAGCTTTTTCATCATGAACACGTCACTTTCAACCTATTTTCTTCATCTGATTGACCGTCTTAATCTTCGAACAATTGAAACACGTGTGGCCATCGAACAACATAAGGCACGAGGTAGACATACCTTATTTGATGACCAACTACTATGATATGTACTTTTATTTAAAACAATTCTTGTGTCTTTTGCCAATGAGTTGGTGACCCATTGATAAAATTTTTGATCTTGAGGAAATCCACCAGAGTTTGAATCTCACTTCCTACATTTGTAGGAGTGGATTATTAGGGGTGGTTTTCGAGAGTCCTGAGTTTCATCCCAGACATGCGTGGTTCGAGCTTCGCATACTGTCCAATTGGATGTCACTGTGGTGTATCGAATACTAACCGCTAACTACTAACAATTAACTCGCTGTTAAAAAAAAGAAAAAAATTATTGTGTCTTTTATTTACATGTTATATATTTATATAGATCAAACTAGACACATGTATATTCTAATTAGTCAAGTATCCTGGTTTGCGACATTATCTTCAAACATATGATTCATTTGTC
Organism: Erigeron breviscapus; assembly: GCA_034093135.1. Classification (NCBI taxonomy): domain Eukaryota; kingdom Viridiplantae; phylum Streptophyta; class Magnoliopsida; order Asterales; family Asteraceae; genus Erigeron; species Erigeron breviscapus. Next base: position 271,683,083 of record CM067167.1, read on the forward strand.
TTAAAACTTAGTTTACCAAATGAGCATATTTAATTAAATAGTAATATTTGCTGCACAATGAGTAGTGAGATTACGATTACAATGTAAGTAATTAAGTATGTAACATAATTCTAAGAGTATAAACTTTATAAAATCAAAAGATATTGATTTGGCATCGATTCAAGTTTGAGAATTTGACACTTCATCCTTTTAAACCTTTTAAATAAGAAAATAAAATTAAAATAAAAGATGAAGTTTTCAGGAAGATAATATAAAGTTAACCATACTTTTATACGTTTTAAAACAAAAAACTTATCAATTAGTGGCAAAGTTATATAATATATATGCTCCCTTTAACCTAATCAGATATATTCTTTCTTTGTTAAAATGTTATTCGTTTGACCATAATTTATGCTCCTGCAAAAAAGTATGCTTTTTAATTACAAAAATGTTCATTCGTTTCAATGATATGTTGCGAGTCATAATGAGTTAATGATTGCATGAATATGTACTAGTTTTATAACTAAAAAATATGTGAGGTATTTTTATTTTTTCTAGTAAACATAGTCAACTAGAGAAATTTAGACGTGTATTTCTTATTTTAATTTTGCAGTTAAATTAAGTGGCAACACTCATATCACTACAACAAATATGTTATTTATTAACACTCATTTTTTTGCATTTTTTAAAAATGTTAAGAAAATTGTTAATTTGTTCACACTTATAAATGTGTGAAAAGAACTCACATTTGAAAGTGTGAATAAAGTTAAAGAATCAAAATCTTTTCACAATTATATATGTAGAAACAAAAAGTTCACATTTTCAAGTGTGTAAAAATATATAATTGTTCACACTTAAAAGTGTGGAAGTAATTTGTGACACCAAATTTCCTCACACAAGAGGAAGTGCGAGGAATTTGAGTGTGACAAATTAGCTCTCACACTTTTAAGTGTGAAAATGTTTGACATTTTTTCACACTTTTAAGTGTGAACATTTTGTTTATACATTTATACTTGTGAAAAAAGTATGACTTTTTTATTTTTTCACAATTCTAAGTGTGAATTTTTTTTATACAATTTAAAATGTGAACAAATTAACATATTTTTTCACACTTTTTAAAAATGCGAGGAAATAAGTGTGAGCAATTGACATTTTTGTTGTAATGTATACTTTAGTTTAAGCTTCATTCTAGTCATGTGTTGTTTTTTTATTGTACTATTACTGTATTACAACACATTAATACTCAAATGGTTATAAAAAACTTTGATAATTTATGTAAACGTAAGCTTTACAGATAATTTGGTCATTAAGCTATAATGATAGTATATCACAAATAAAATGTACAAAGTAAACGGATGAAATATTTTATTTTTTTAATTATTCAGAAATAAGAAAAGTTTTTGACTATAACTGGAATAAAATTGTGACCATATTGAACTTTAATTTAATAAAAATATAGTAATTTTACATAAGAATTATATTAATAGTAATTTTGATAGATTTATAAAAGTTTGTTTTTATTTGACCAATTTATTGTTACTTTTAAAATATTCACCAGTACCATTATGGCTTTAGAGTTTAGACAGCTCGGGATCTTTAGGGCCCAGCATCATAGATGTGCTGGACCAGCCCATCTAAATCTCTTAACCTATAATAAGCCTTATTAAAGGGTTAGTTAGACAGGAAGAAAAACTAAAGTGAATGGTAATTCAACTACTTGTATTTAACATGTTAAATTTTTTTTTTTAACAAGTGACTAGTATAATACTAGTAACAATAACAAAAACTGCAATAAGGATACCCGTGTTGATATAGATGGTTATGTTAATAATGTGGCTAATTATGATACTTGTGCACTTGAAACTAATGAACCACACTTCTTTTCTAAGTTTGAAGGAGGCTCTAAATGGGTTAATTGGTGGCACTAATACGCGTTGTATATGTTTGAGGAGCAGTCACACCGGTAAGTATGAAGTTCATTTTGGCCCGAATGTCGTCCAAACCATTTGATGTTAGAGTATCTGCTATCGATAGATGGATTGACATTTGGGGGAACTTATTAGCTTCAAATCTTGGGCTGAGCAAAATGCTTCTCGTGCTGGAATTGGAGTTGGCTATATGGAGATGTAAAATTATGTAAACCTAATATAGAACTTGATAATTAAACGTGAAGATTCAATAACAAGAACACAAAATATAGTGATATTCATATCAATACGATTTAAACAAAATAGTTTTATACAGAAATTAAAATATTTTGAACAAACCCCAGAACAACACAAAACGGTTACATCTCAAAGAAGAATGTGAGATAACGGTAAGAAAAGATGGGGAATGCTAGAAACCCTAGAAAGGGAATGGCTGCGTATATAAGCAGCAGCAAGATACAAGAACAGTCCCTCAAGTCTTGAATACAAACTTCTAGTCCCTCAGCTTCCATCTTCTGATACTTGACAGCTTCAGCCCTCCATCTTCAAATGTTGACAATAACCAGCCAAAGTACCACCTGTTCACTCATCATAGAAAATAAGTAACCACAATTAAGTTGCTAAATTAAACACCCTCCCACAACTTAAGTGTGGAAGACATCATAAAGCCCAAGTTTATCACTAAACTGCTTATGTAAAGACACAGGGAGACCTTTGGTAAATATGTCTGCCACATTTTGTTCAGAGTTAATTTTTACAGTTTCAATAACCCCATAACTAATTTTCCTCTCACAAAATGGAGATCAACTTCAAAATGCTTAGTCTTTTCATGAAATACAGGATTGGCTGCTATTTGTATAGCAGCCTTACTGTCACAATGAATTTGAATGGGAGCATGTCTTTTGATTCCAAATTCCTCAAGAACTTTTAGAACCCAAATGATCTCACAAGTAACAGCAGCTAATGCTCTGTACTCAACCTCAGCTGAAGACCTGGAGATTGTGGCTTGTTTCTTACTTTTCCAAGAAATGAGAGAACCTCCAAGAAAGAGATTGAACCCAATTGTGATCTTTCTGGTGGTAATCTTCTTGGCCCAGTCAGAATCAACAAAGGTAGTGAGAGCAAGAGAAGTGTTCTCCTAAACAGAATACCTTTACCTGGAGATCCCTTAAGGTACCTAAGCACCCTCATAGCAAGTCTTAGGTGAGAGTCAAGAGGATTATGCATAAACTGACTCAAAATATGCACAGAATAAGCTATATCAGGTCTGGTCAAGGTCAAGTAGATTAATTTCCCAACCAGTTTTTGATATTCACAAACATTTTCTAAAGGTTTGTCATTTATTGTGGAACCTTGAGGAACAGGATTGGGTTCCATAGGTGTTTGAGAAGGTTTACAGCCTAGAAGGCCAAAATCATTTATAAGGTCTAAAGCATATTTTCTTTGAGACATACAGATTCCATTTTCAATTTCTATGACTTCAATTCCAAGGAAGTATCTCAACTTCCCTAGATCTTTTATAGAGAACTTGGAGTTTAGAAATGACTGACATTGATTGATTTCCTTCAAGCAGTTTCCAGTGATGACAATGTCATCAACATAAACAAGCAAGGCAACAAACACACTTCCAACAGATTTAGTATAAAGAGAGTAATCACTTTTACTCTGTATGAAACCAATTTCAACCAAAGCAGAATTCAACTTTTCATTCCATTTCCTAGGTGCTTGTTTCAGTCCATAGAGGGACTACACAAGCTTACAAACTTTAGGATCAGAGCTAGAATGGTAACCAGGTGGAGGTGTCATGTAGACATCTTCATCAAGGTCACCATACAAGAAGGCATTATTAATGTCCATTTGAAATATAGGCCATTTGTTATTCACAGCAATAGTCACTAAATATCTAATAGTAACCATTTTAACCACAGGGGAGAAAGTTTCATCAAAATCAATCCCAAACTTTTGACTATACCCTTTTGCAACAAGTCTAGCTTTATACCTATCAATTTCACCATTTGACTTGTATTTGATCTTATAGACCCACTTACATCCAATTGGTTTTCTATTAGAGGGGAGGTCAGTAAGAACGCAAGTGTTATTTTAATACAAGGCTTCAATTTCACTATTCATAGCATCAACCCATAATGGGTCCTTAACAGCCTCTTCATAAGAGTTGGGCTCATAATGTTTATTAAGATTAGAGACAAAGCAAGATATTTCAGAATTAAGATTAGAATAGCACACAAAGTTAGAAATGCTATGCTTAGTCTTATTGCCAAGAACAAAATCACCAAAGTGTTTGGGAGTCTTAATGGTCATGTTGGACTTCCTAGAGGCAATAGGATTATCAACCCTATGAGCAACATCATGAAGATCAGAATCATTGTTACCCTCAGACATGATATTTTCATCAAGAGATGTTGCAATGGATTGTTGATCCCTAGCAGAGTCAATGGTACTGCCAGAGGGACCATTATCCCTGCCCTCATCCTCTTGAGTATTAGCTCTCACTTCATCATAGGGATTTTGGGCATCTGGTTCAGTTTCAAAGATAAAATTATATAAATTTGAGGAGTTTTTATTTTGATCTTGATTAATAGGTTTGTTAGATTCATTTAACATCTTTAAAGGAAAGACATTTTCATAAAATTTCACATCCCTAGAAAACAAGATAGTTTTATTATCCAAACAGAAAAGTTTGTAGCCTTTCTTCTCATTGGAGTAACCAATGAGAATACACTTTTGAGACCTGTTAGAAAACTTATCATGATTATTCAAAACAGTAGAGAAACATAAACAACCAAATGCCCTAAGGTGTGAGAGACTAGGTTCAGTTTTAAAAATTAGCTCATAAGGTGACTTTCCAGAGAGGACATATGAAGGTAACCTGTTAATCAAATAGGTGGCAGTTAGAACACAATCAGACCAAAGATACAGAGGCAACCCCCCTTGAAACATAAGGGCTCTTGCCACATTTAGCAAGTGCCTATGTTTCCTCTCAACAATCCCATTCTGTTGAGGAGTGTGAGGAATGGAGGTTTGATGTATAATTCCATGTTGATCAAGAAAAGAGTTCATTCTTTGATTGATGAACTCACTTCCATTATCACTCCTAATCACTTTTATATATTTTTGAAACTGGTTTTTCAACAAACTTATCATATGTGATAGACCCGTCTACCTTATCATATGTTTCCTTAAGTTCTTCCCAAACAGTTTTAGCATTTTTAGAAAAAATTTGTCCTAGATATAGTTCCTCAGTCACAGAACCAAGAATCCAAGATAAAACCACAGAGTTACACCTATCCCATTGCTTAGCCAACACATCATTGTCCACAGATTTTTCACAGGTACCATTTATAAATCCCATTTTATTTTTAGTTTCAAGTGCAAGTTCCATTGCACAGGCCCAAACTTTATAGTTTTCAGTCCCTTTTAATTTATAACTTATTAAAGGTGTTCCAGAGGTAGAGGTGCAAGAAAAAACCGATTAACCGAACCGACTCGATTTGTAACCGGCAACCGAAACCGGTTACTAACCGGAATAGTAAAAACCGATTATAGGTTACCAGAAACCGTCAGTTACTAACCGATTACTCTTTTCAAAACCAAAACCGATTATTAACCGGTTAATTATTCCAAATAATAACCGGTTAACCGGTTAATCACATATTATATACATATTATATATATATATATATCAATATCAATCATATTATATACATACACTGATATAAAACCGGAAAGATCGCACCATCAGATGATTTCGTAAGCTTTCAGATGATTAATGCTTCCTTTAACAGATCCAACATCAATTTTTGGTTGTTTTTGAGATTTGGGATGATGAATTTTGTTTTGTGTTTAGAAAATGATGTTTTTTTGGAATATGGGTTTTTTTGGAATATGGGTTTTTTTGGAATATGGGTTCGTCGCTCAGACTTGTCGGAAATGATTGTTTTTCCCCATTATTTACCACTTTCTCAATATTATAATGGGCGGTTAAAAAAACCCGAATAAGTTAACCGGTATCGGTTAACCGGTTATTATTAATCGAAATCGGTTAGATAGGTTCCAGTTTTAAAACCTAGAAACCGGTTATTAACCGGTACAAGTTAACCGTAACCGGTTATTACTGTTTAAAAAAATAACCGAAACCGATTATTAAAATTAATAACCGAAATCGGTTAACCGCTTCTTGCACCTCTATCCAGAGGTGTCACTAGCATGCAAGTATAATTCATCACCAAAGTCTAGTTTACTAATCAAAGTTCCAAAAACATTAACATCACCAACAAAGTCATCATTAACATCATTTAAGGGATTTTCATTTATAACATCAGCCATTGCAGCACAACATAAGAAACAGACATATAATAAACAATAAACACACACAATAACCTAAAAAGCAGCCAAACAAGAGGCCAGATTCAAGGACACTCAAGGTGCCAAGACAGGTATTATTTGGTGCTTTCTCTTCTACCAACAAAGTTAGAATAAAGTAAATAAGCAGATAAACAAGAACCACAAAGAGCAAGTAGCACAACCAACAAATAAAGAAGAAAAAGATAACCAAGTAAGGGGTCCCAACCTATAGGCCAAATCCTTCACACCCAGAGCACTCCAAGTGTAAAGAAGATTTGCTATAGAGAGGGTAGGATAGAATACTCACAGTGGGGTCTCCAACAGTAATTCCATAAACAAGAAAAAAGGAACAGGCAACCAAAGATTCAGGCACAAGAATATTTAGGAACAAATATTCACAACCCAAATCTGAATAAGACTCTACAATGGTCAAGTTATCTTCAAGGAAGAGAAACTCAACACAGAGAATCAAGAGATTATCCGCTTCAAATGGCAAGATTACAATCTGTTAGGTCAGAAATCGACCAAGTATAATTTGTTCAGAAATAGCTTGAAGTTCAGTGAAAACGTTTGTACAGAATTCTGAGCCGTCTCAGAATTACTTCACTGAAGCTTCACTTCAGTTCAGATCAAGATAAATCTGAAGCATTCATTCTGAAGTCAAAGACTGAAGTATGAAGAAGAGAATCATCTCAGAAGCGAGCAAAGAGTGATTCTACCAGATCGAAGACTGAAGCATCTCAGTGTAAAGTATTTACAACACTTTACACTGATTACGAGGAAGACTTTTTACTTTACATACCTTTACCCAGTTAATAGATTTATCTATTAATAAAAGGTACAAGGTAAAAGTATAGGTTTGGAACGTAGTACTATAAGTCACATCAACTGACTTATATACTCTTCCTAGTACAAGCATGTAAGGAATTAAGTTTAATTCCTTAAATGCTCACAACCACTTTTATACGATCTTGTCCATGTCATCATGAACTTGGTCTATAAATATAAAGTCTTCTCACAACTTGCAAAAGGCTTGAAACTTTAGCATTGCAACTTGTGAGATATACTCTAAGTAAACTTACGAGTATTTCCAAGTTATTTAGATCACTTGTTTTTCGGGATTGTTTAGATACTTACACTTGGGTGTTTATCTTTGTTCCGCAACAATCCTTGTATTTGTTTATATATCAATAAATCAAATACATTAGAAAGAAAACAACGTATCTCAATGCTACATACTTGATTATACATATATATATCTTTATATAGTTTCTGCCATTTAGTTCTTGCATTTTACTTTAAGTCAATTGTTTCTTGTTATCCATATCTGGATCGTAAACTTAACTTGTCCATCAAGATTAGTTGTACTTGCCAGTCGGGTTTAGTTAATCATCTATATTTGGGACTCACACAATCCTATTAAGAAGGAGAATCCACAACACGAGCAGAAGAGAATCAATCAATTTGATACAAACCCTAAAAAGAGTAATACCCAAATCGAGATAATAACTGACAAAAAAGGTAAATATTTTGATAATAAAGAGAATTTGTGTATAGAAATATATATATATATATATATATATATATCGCGTATGTATATATACATATATATAGCGTATGCATGTATATATATGGTGTGGTGAGAGGTTGATCAAATGGTATACACACAAATATATATATATATATATATATATATATATATATATATATATATATATATATATATATATATATATATATATATATATATATATATATATATATATATATATATATATATATATATATATATATATATATATATATATATATATATATATATATATATATATATATATATATATATATATATATATATATATATATATATATATATATATATATATATATATATATATATATATATATATATATATATATATATATATATATATATATATATATATATATATATATATATATATATATATATATATATATATATATATATATATATATATATATATATATATATATATATATATATATATATATATATATATATATATATATATATATATATATATATATATATATATATATATATATATATATATATATATATATATATATATATATATATATATATATATATATATATATATATATATATATATATATATATATATATATATATATATATATATATATATATATATATATATATATATATATATATATATATATATATATATATATATATATATATATATATATATATATATATATATATATATATATATATATATATATATATATATATATATATATATATATATATATATATATATATATATATATATATATATATATATATATATATATATATATATATATATATATATATATATATATATATATATATATATATATATATATATATATATATATATATATATATATATATATATATATATATATATATATATATATATATATATATATATATATATATATATATATATATATATATATATATATATATATATATATATATATATATATATATATATATATATATATATATATATATATATATATATATATATATATATATATATATATATATATATATATATATATATATATATATATATATATATATATATATATATATATATATATATATATATATATATATATATATATATATATATATATATATATATATATATATATATATATATATATATATATATATATATATATATATATATATATATATATATATATATATATATATATATATATATATATATATATATATATATATATATATATATATATATATATATATATATATATATATATATATATATATATATATATATATATATATATATATATATATATATATATATATATATATATATATATATATATATATATATATATATATATATATATATATATATATATATATATATATATATATATATATATATATATATATATATATATATATATATATATATATATATATATATATATATATATATATATATATATATATATATATATATATATATATATATATATATATATATATATATATATATATATATATATATATATATATATATATATATATATATATATATATATATATATATATATATATATATATATATATATATATATATATATATATATATATATATATATATATATATATATATATATATATATATATATATATATATATATATATATATATATATATATATATATATATATATATATATATATATATATATATATATATATATATATATATATATATATATATATATATATATATATATATATATATATATATATATATATATATATATATATATATATATATATATATATATATATATATATATATATATATATATATATATATATATATATATATATATATATATATATATATATATATATATATATATATATATATATATATCTAACCAGAGAGAGAGCACTAACGGCTCTGTGTGAGAGCACTAACGGCTCTCATCATAGAAAATAAGTAACCACAATTAAGTTGCTAAATTAAACAGGAGAGGCAATGCGGCTCACGAGATCAGGTTGGTTAATTAGCCTATATTGGATTTGTATTGGTTTTGATTTCTGCAATTATGATGTTTAGAAAAATAAAAAATGGTTTCCCTTAAAAATCTGGCCAGTAATAGCTGTAGATTGTTATTTTTATCTTATCACGATTACATTATCTTTCCATGGTGGATTGGCTTCAGTGGTTGGTTAGTACTAGTTATGTCCTTCAAGTGAATTAGCCTCGGGTTCGAATTTTGTTTTATGTAGTTGGCTTGTTTTACCTAGCTTTGCTTTACTCTCTAGTCTCGTCTGTATGTTTTAAGGCTGAAACTAGATGATCATACCTAGAGAACAGAGGTATTTATGTTGTTGGGAATCTGGATTTTGATTCCCCCATATGGTGATCTTTCAGAAATCCTGAAGAAATTCAAGTAAGGGTAACAAATTCTCCATATCTGATTTTAATCCGGGATATTAATGCAAAACTGAAAGCCTTTATCATCATGTAGAGTAATAAACTCTTTTTTATAAGCCAAGAAGATTGAGCTCACAAGTTCTAAGTGAATCCAAGTCAAACCCCTAGTAAATTTTCTCTTTAACACCTGCTACTGTAGATGAGCTTGGTATAGAAATAAGCTACATCAACATCTTAATCATCATCATTGTCGTCGTCGTCTCCAGACAGCGGCTTTTTGTTGATGTTGGTGCAAGGCTCTTTATTCCAGACAATTTGACTCGACACGTCAACTTGTTGGGTCGAGTTTGAGTTTGTCAGTAAAGAGATGATGGGGCAATAAGTGGCTTGCAAAATCCCTTTTTTTGTACGTCCTAACTAACTTAAACTGGTTGCAACCCACAACAAATGTCTTCCTTTCGAAGGCTAGGTGACTAAGATTTATGGATCATTGTTTTGCAGAAACAACTGCAAACAGTGCGTGTCTAGTCTACATCGAAAAAGGTTTATCATAAAAAGGTTTCACCTTGTGTCAATTCGTGTCGAACCAATTCGACATGTCAAAAGTCACCTTAAGTCTTTAAGTGGGTTTCTTAATGTGTAAAAGCTTCTAGATCATTTTAGTCACAATTATGTTATTATTGAGAATAATATAAGTTTTGCAGTTGTATTTGACAACTAATTATTCATAAAGTTTAAAATTGTTGGACAAAAAACATTAAGGTTCAACCAAGCCTGTTTTGACCCATTATCCAACCCGCCACATTTACCCATTTTGTCACTGTTAATTAGTACTCGTAGTATGTGTTTATCGATCTTAACAGAAACATGCTAATTGTTGCTAGTTTCAATTCCGCAGATATTACAATACCTCAGCCCCCGGGTTCAAGTTGCTGTATGCTTAAAGAATGGTTAAAGACATTCAGTTCACAGTTTGGGGAAATACATCAAAGTTGATCTCAAGGGACCGTTCCCAACAGTGAGTTGTCTAATTCCTTGAGGCTTGCTAAGCCTGAAATCCGTTTTTTTGAACAGTTGTCAGAACTCCTTTTACCTGCCTATATATCTCCCAGAAAATGTCCCGGGTATATTTTTATTGCTTGCTTCTCAATATCGGAGAGTTGGGTATTTCAGAAAATGTTATGTTTATCTCTTACGTATATGAAAATTTTGGACAAAATGCATTTTGGCCGATCCAACTCGTTTTGACCCATTACCCAACCTGCCCATTTTGTTGTCTCTAGAGTATAGTCTCTACCTTTTGTTGTTATGTAGTCATGTAATCTTTAGTTAAGCAGACCTGTAATTCAAGGTGGTAAAAAGCTGCCAATATACATACGATATCAACTAGAGGATCTTGTGCAAGTGTTGTGAGAGTTTTTTGAAGGGAAAACAGCAGTAAAACAAAATGCAAATAAATCTAAGACAACTTGTGTTCCTCAAAGAAAATTCTCTCTTGAACACAAGTTAAAAAACACAACTTAATGATAATAAAAAAAAGAACTTTGTAATTTTGAAACTTCAACGCTTAATATTGAATTTGAAAATTGAACAACATTCAACTCTATGCATTAATTCAACGTCAATTTTAATTAATGGCTTATTTCTAGAAACTTTAGCATTGTATTAAAAAGTCATAAAATGTGTACTCTTTTTTTCCAATACTTTTCTCCTACTATAGTTCACAAAGTTTGAAGTCCAACAACATACCACCATATTCATTTCATTGTTTTTTTCCATCAAACTAAACTTTTTTCAGCTTCATTTCCATCAAAACTGTTTGCTTGTTCTTCTTGAAAGCTCAAATACTCAACTATGGCAGCTTCTCAAGCTCAATTAGAAAAGATGCAGCTTCGTCAAAACTACCGTAATGTTTGGCATACTAATCTCATGAGCACCATCTCTGCTGACACACCATGTACGCAACTAATAACATTTCATTCATATAATCAAAGTTTTTCCTCTTAAATAACGTAGTTAACTCGAGTTTAATACCTTTTTTATGCGTTTCTTTCTTTTTTGCAGATTGCTGTTTTTCGTTATTCTGGTAAGATCCTTATTATACTTACTTAGATAGGAATTTTTCAGTTTGTGTAGCAAGTTTTTGTAAGTAGCTAGCCAGGCTTAACATGTTAGTTAATAATGATACTATCTTGTGGTTTTTGTAAGTACCTTTTGATCATGATAACTGATAAGGGTGTTTTCACTTTTGATACTCATATAAAAAGTTTTAAGTACACTGAGAATAATGTCTACTACTGATATTGTTATTAAGATTTGAGAGTTTTCTCGATGTGGTTCGTTGCAAATTACCTATCTATATATTTGTGGTGAAATTTTGGCAGTGGACCTTGTGTATCCTACTTGCTCCGAAAGCGAGCTCTGTACAATGATATGTCAAGGTATACTTGTTGTGCTGGGTACATGCCCTGCAGTGGAAAATGTGGTGAAAGTAAATGTCCTGAATTATGCCTTTGTACAGAGGTATGCCTAATTGCATAATGCATAATTACTCATAAAAAATCTTATTCTCATTGAATTATATCAGTCTTGCTTATCATAACTCTTTGTTGAGTTTTGTAATTATTAGGTGTTCTTATGTTTTGGGAATTCAGTTGCATCAACTCGCTTTCTGTTGCAAGACGAATTTGACATACAAACAACACAATGCGATAACTGCATCATTGTAATATCTTTTATTCAACTCATCTGTTGTTTTGAACCTTTTACATTAATTAGTAACTCACAGTTATTAAATTGACTGCTTACATTATAAAGGGATTCATGTTTTGCCTTCAACAACTTGCGTGTATATGCTCCATTGTTGCTTGTCTTGTTGGAAATGATGAACTTAGTGATGCTTCTCAGGCTCTCAATTGCTTAGCCGACGTGGTTTACTGCTCGTGAGTTAATTAATTATCTTGATACATTTTACTTATGCAGCAAATGGCCCTTTATTTAACATGTTTTTATTGTGCTTTAATCGTGCAGGGTTTGTGCATGTATGCAGGTATATGATAATTCCTTCCTTATTTGAAAAACTGTCCGACTCTTAAATGTTTTATGATTATATTCTTTATTTGAGGACTTTATTTAACCAGTTTTGGACTTAATTCTACAGACACAACACAAGGTTGAAATGGACAAGCGAGATGGTAAATTTGGACCACGGCCAATGGCTGTTCCGCCTGCTCAGCAAATGTCAAGGTTTGATCAGCCATATCCTCCCAATGTTGGATACGGACAGCCACAATACGCTGGTTACCCACCAGGGCCTCCTCCTCCTGCTCCACAAGCTCAAGGCTACCCACCAGCCGCCTATCCACCACAAGGCTATCCAGCTTCAGGTTACCAGAGGTGATGTGTCATTCTTGAATGGCAGGTAATTAACCAGAAGAAAACACATACTTTATTATTTGAACTTATTGATTAGTGAGACTAATTTTTTCGGTGTGCTGTGGATATGATTAAGATTGCATATGTTTGAATACTTTTTTACGTTTGGAACATTGTTTGTAATTACTGGTTTCATTTTTTTAGACACATGGGTTACAATGTGAAAATATATTGTTAAATAAAAGGAGGGTTAGTATACATTATGGGACACACTACCAAATATTTTGCAACTACTTTGGCATAAAGGGGTATTGGATATCAAAATTGTTTGTATTTGTGCTATCATAATTTGATCAATAATGTAAATAAACAAAGGGAAAATAATAGTCCAGCATCAGCCGTACCCAGTTGGGTATTATATAAACCATTTCTAGAAACGGACACCACTCTCAACTTTTTAAAATATACAAAAACGGCTTCTCATTTAAAAAAAAATGTAAGAGCAACAACCTAGCTTAAAAGCCACTGTATAAATAAATGTTTTAGAGCCAATGGCTTAATAATCTAATGACATTTTGGTGATGGGATAAGGCCTAGTGACCATAAGGTCATGAGTTCGATCCTATAAAAAGGGTTTTCTCATATTTATTAAGTTTTCTCATGAATTGGTATATAGACATTGTTGCCTAGTGAGGATATGATCGGGTGGTACCATTGGTGGCACGATGATACTCTAGAGATCCAAATTTAAAATGGGCAAGTAAGGGTTGCAAATCCGTTCTAACCAAGTCAGAACAAATGTTTTAGAACAGTACGTCACAAGAATAACGATTAACAACATAGAATATTCTTAGCTAATCATTTTTCGTATATATGATTTTGAAAGAAAATGTTCGTCTTATTAAAAACATTTAACTTTCATATAATAATAATAAAACCAAATGTTTTAGAACAGTACATCGCTAGAATAACAATTAACCACATAGAATATTCTTAGCTAATCATTTTTCGTATATATGATTTTGAAAGAAAACGTGCGTCTTAATACAAACATTTAGCGTTCATCTATTGTTACTTATGACAGTTCATCAGTTATGAAAAAAATTAATGTCATATACCACAATTACTATATTTGTCATTATACTTTAAATTATGTTTTAAGATATGTGTATTTCAAATTAAAAATGAAATGAAATATGTGGTCAATTAGATTTTCTCTAAGATATAGGTTAGTGAATAGATATGACAGATTGACAGTTTGCTCTATGTTGGATTGTTGAGTAAATAATTAGAGATGAGTACTTTACTTTAAGATCACAAGATCCAAAATTATTGCAGTGTATTATTTTCATAGATTGGAAGTATTATATATTGCCAATAGATTAATTCTTTAGAATTTATGTCTTTACAAAAACAAAAATCTTCACTCAAACCAACTAGTTTATTGCCTTCACGCATTCATCGTATATCCAAGAACATGGCGAGATACAAAACAATATGAGCTAATGATGAAAATGGGCTATGAATGTGACATCTATAAATTTTGTTTTTGTAAATTAAATTATTGAGGCTCATGTCAAGGTTTCATAAAGTATGAGGCACAATGAATTGGCTTTTCATTGTCTATTTTTTCAAAAATGAAAATTATATCAGTAAAAACAAATGAATGGCTATGGAGACTTACATTTAAGAACTAAGAAGTAAAATCAAACGTAAGAGAGGAAATTTCTTGCAATATATTTTTTTTTAGAATAGAACCTTATTAATTATGTTACCATTATGTATCAGTCTACTACTCCGTATTATTCTTAGTTGTGTAAATTTGTGAGATCAAAATATCAAAAAATTTATAATGGTTTTTGACACGAACAAGGAAATTTTTTTCCCCGTATAGGTTAATCTATACTAGCATTTACCCGCACAATGCGGCGGCGGTGGTGGTAGCGGCGGTGTGGTGGTGGCGGTGGTTGGTGGTGGTGTGAGGGTGGTGGCGGTGTGGTTATATTGTAAAAATAATTAATGTAAAAAGGATAGTGTAGTTATTTTAGGAGTTGATGGGTCTATGTTGTAAATTATTTTATTAAGGGTATTATAGGTATTTTAAGTGAAGGTATTTAAATTAATGAATAAAGAGAGAGAATTAATTAATTCATTAAGGGTAGAATGGTCATTTCGCATGGGGACATTTTTATGAGAGAGAGTGTTGAAAAGTGTTAAGAGAGAGAGTGTGATAATTTTTATAAAGTAGTAAAGATATTTTAATAGGCTCGTGCTTCACTACGAGTATGAATACTATATACGAGTATAAATTTTAGCCCGTTAAACAAACCGATAACTTCATCTTAAAAGATAATAAAAAAAAGTTTTTAAAAAAAATAGGCAGTCAGGTTAATAAGCAACGAACTAGAAAGGCCGAATCACTATCTACTTCAACTTGTTTCCGTCTTATATGCATATGTAAATTGATGTAGTTAGTACAATATAATAGTAGTAATAATAAGTAACAAATTTATTGCATAGATACGAGGAGAGAAGGTTGGGTTAACATTTGATTGGAAAATTGTTGTAAATTTGTAATTGTCATTGTAGTTGTAAATAAAGGTTATCAAAAGTGAGTTTGTTCACATTTCAAAACAAGATCCTATTAAACCGGTTGGATTTAGGCTTTGCGTAGGACCATATAACATTTTGTACTCTTTTGTATATTCCTAAGCAAGTTCGCAAATTTAGATTCTCAAATACTACAATAGAAAAAGTTACTCCTTAACTTAAAGTACTTAATAATATTATTCTTTTTCCCAACAAATTACGTACATAAAGTACATGACAAAATAGCTAAAACTGTGACTATGGAGGTCATTTAAATAAGATCACAATTCCAGTTTTGCACTCTACTACGACCATGATTAATTTGCAACATATAACAAGTTATCTGGCTATCAAACTCATTAAACTTTACTTAGGGGATACGAATATATTTTCCATATTGTATAAGAGGATTTTTTTTTTTTTTTTTTTTTGTTTCGTAGATGTAGTTGCATTAGTTTCGTTAATAATTCTTATGGTGTCGCTTCTCTAAAGGGTAAACATCATCTTTCGACGTCCTTATAAATTGGTCTTAATTCAACTACGCAACCGTAAAATGCTTTGCTCCTAAAGTAAAAAGAGAATGGAGAGAAACGAAAAGGATACAAGCCTATCTATTAGTACTCCATAGTTACTTATTGTTACTAGGTTGGCTTCGATGTGACACATTAACATGTCTTTGTTACGAGTTTGGCATACATGTTAGCGATGTTTTTTGAACGTTCGTGTCACGGGACGGCTAGCCGTTACATCCAATTGGGCAGGCAGTCACTAGCGACCGATCCACGAAGTCAGGGAACCACAGGGGAGGGAAAACCACACCAAATTAGCCGCTACAGAAGGCACGACGCTAAATTGGGAGAAAACCTTGATTGCTCGGATTCGAACCCTGGTCTCCCAAGGCCCAAACGTCATTGCAACACGGGGATGTCCACTGCGCTACTAAGGCAGGACATGTTAGCGATGTTACTTTGCTTTTTGAAAGTGTGCATTTGAGTCTTTAATAACTTGGGCCAAACTTGTAGGCCCATTATTACGTTCTTTTACAAAACATTTATTGATTATCTGGTCTTATATATATAGATAAACATATAATTTAGCGTGTTTCAATTTGCTACTAGAGGTAATAGTTCTTTTTCGAAAAAAGGAAAAAAATTCTTTTAACTTTAAAAGAGGAGACTTTATCATGTGACTGGGCTTGAAAAACTATACCAACCATGGAAATTATATATGTCATCCATCCAACTCATGACCCACTGGGTCACGCTTTTTTTACCAAGACATTCAACATTTAATGACTAAAAGGGGAAACAGACCCTAAATTTGTTGAAAGTGACAAACATGGTCTCAAAAAATGCATAAGTACCAAATAGACTTCTTATAAGATACGAATGAAGGCACGGATTAGGTACTATTGTTGTATAAGATACAAATAGAAGCAGACTTGACATACCCATCTTTCCCAGTTTAAGCTTCGACTTTTGCTTCTATACGTAATACATTAAAGAGATATCCATTGGATACAAGGGAACATATCTTCATCTTGAATGCTTTGGCTGCCGAATCATATTAATGTATATACAATGTTATTCCGCCATTTCCATATAGCCAGCTGCGAAGCCCCATGGAAAGCTTTGTTTGTAGCCGTATTACCAAAGAATAAGCATATCCATCCACAATCTGACCCAAAAAAAGCTTGTTTGTGTTCGTTTGTTCTTATTAAATACAGTAATAAAACAGATGTTATGTTTGTTTAACAAAATGAAGAGATATAAACTTAGCTTCGGTTCATTTATTTATGTCCGTGAACGTTAACTTGTTTACGTTTGTTTGTTTGTTTGTTTGTGTATGTTCATAATTATGATATTTGAACTTTCCTTTTTGAACTTCTTGAATGTCTTGTAACATTTATTGAGAATCACAATTAAACATACTAAGATAATTATTTTCGTATATATTGTTTAGATTTTGCTAAAAATTGTATACTTACCATAAAATTCAGAATATAGATTTTTAAAATTATAATTTTTTAATACACAATAAGAGTTGCATTTAACATTTTCTATATTTTATTGTAATGTTGAATATGCATCATATATCAGTATCTTTTTTTAAAGGTGAATTTCGCTAGAAACTTTGTGTCGTGATTTGACAGCGGGAGGTCTAGCATACGTTGTCTTAACTAGATTCGCGTTAAAAAACTCACTTGAAATAGAAATGCCTATTTTAGATACCAATGGAAGAAAATCTCTTACTATTCATTTGTGTTCTATTGTTTCCATTTTTGTCTGTTTGCATTCGTTTATAAAGACTATATGTATGAGCCATGCGGAATGTCGGTCGTAACTTACTTCAGAGGTCAAAACTTAATTGTGTGTGTGACAAAAATAAATTGAACTCCAAATATCAACAAATAATTATCTCAAGTGAGAACCTTAAAAAAGTAGAGTAACCATTAATGTCATTGATCCTGAAAATCTCACATACTTTCTAAAAAAGAAAACAAAGCCTATTAAATGAACTAATACCGTTCACCCTCACCGCATACAATATGATTCAATTCTAATCACTAAACAAACTGATATCGTATTATAATCAACATACTAGATCAAAGAGTAAGTATGAGAAAATAGATTTGAAATCTAATAAATTTCAACATTGAAAAAACAAAATCACCATGCTAAGAAGATAAATATAAAAGGACTGTTTAAAATAATTCAAAAACTTTATCTTCGTAAACTAATATTTGAACATTAGTTTTATATTAGATTTACAAGAAAAAGATTAGTAGATAGAGATGTTATCCAAAGATGATTTTCGAATTTGACAAAGTGTTTCTAAAATTAGAAGATCTAATCCTTGGATAGGAATGTATATATGAGAGGGAGAAAGAGAGAAGGAAGGAAATGTTAGTAAAACCATCGAATCCATCACTATTTCGGATAATATTTCCATGGATATTTTATTGGATTAGGATCCTTTATAGGTGTCCAGCTTTGAAATTAGAACCCAGTTAAAAGCCCGTCAACTAGCTAGCCTACTAGAAGATTCACCTCCGGAACGCGCCTACACCTAATGGCTTGGGTCGACGCCCGTCTCCCCCAAACTTTTAGGTAGAACCTTCTTCCTCTCGTCAGGAATGAACAATTGGGAAATTAAAAAGATTATAAAGTTGTTATCAATTTTGCTAGTAAAGTTGAAGACATCTTGACTATTAGATTAAAATCAAAAATTAAGTACATATGAAATCCAATTTCAATAGTTAAACCCAAATCCCATACATAAAAATATTTTAGCAAACACACCCTTATCGTTCATTATAGAAAAAGAAACTCATCAAAAAGTCACATGTTTCTTTTAACAAGCTATACATATGTACTATGTTAATCCATCTTAATAAGCTAACTTTTATCAAGAAGCGAGTTCGGTCGTTACATATATAACTAACATTATACATTTACCATTTATGTTATAATTAAGCGATTAACCATCACTGCTGTTTTTCGCTTAACTTGTATTAAGTGAATAAAGATGGTATTTTGTAGCATTCATATATATAAGTTTTTCTTTTTCCTTTTTGAAACAATATATTTCTTCCATCCAATAAATAAACTCGTATCAGAAAGGGAATAATAAACAACCCATATCAAAAAGTAAAAAATTAAAGTGGTAAAAACGAACAATCAATATTTCCATTAACTCTATCCAATGTCATACAGTAAGTATGTCTAGACAATATATATGCTTCTCTCTAAATTCTTTTCTCTCTTTTCATTTCATCTTCTTTTGATGATACCCAAATATACATTTCTATCCACATAACAAAATTATCAAAATAGAAAATAAAAATAAATAATCTAAATCTATAAATTATACCACTATTAACTACTTTTTATAAACTAGTACTAACCAAAGATGAGTCAGCATAGTAATCAGTAATTCCAGAAGCAGCCCATAATCTTTCATTAAAAGAATCTTGTAAATCATCAGAAATAAAAGGTGTCCGACAAAGAGGGCATGTTTTTTGATCATGATCCATCCAACGGTCCAAACAACATCTATGAAATATATGTCGACAGTTTGTCAACCGTCGGATCTCATCACCCCCTTCAAACTCATACAAACAAACCGCACAACTCTCTGGTGGGTCAACCAGGTCCGAAAATTTGACAACAGGTAGAAGCTCACGTATTAAAACAGCTGATACTGAATGGAAATGGGTCATGGATTCGGTACGGGTCGGGTCATGTGAGAATTCGGGCTCCAGGAAATCGCCTAGGCCCACAAGGCGAAAAAATGTGGAGATGAATTTGCGAATGAATCCGAGACATGTTAAGAATTGGAGAAATAGTTTTGGGAGGAAGAGATCTGTGTAGCCAACTGGGAAACCCATATTTTTTGTTAAAGATTTATATATATATATATATATATATATATTATATATTATATGTGTGTGTGTGTGTTGATGTATATATATTTATGTGACTATGTTTGATGTTTGTAATGTATGTGTATAGATTTTGTGAAGATGGGAGATTTTTAATGGAGATAGCAGGGGATGAGAGGGATGAGAATATAGTGTATTTATATATGAAGGATGAAGGGTGTGAAAGTGAAAGGTGAGAAAGTTGAGGGGTAACAGATGTAAGTTGATAGGGAAATCATTGAGATTGATCATGATTGTCATGCCAAGTAACTTTTAACTATCATGATCATGTGAGGTAGTTTACATTGGTAAAAGGAAAAGAAGGAAGGATAATATATTAAGGGGGGAGGGAGCCGAAAGCGAGTTGGTCGGCGAGATGGAGGGAGCTCGCGAGATGGTGAGGGTTACGACCGCCACTACGGCGAGATGGACAGAGGGTTGGAGGTGGCGAGCTCGATTCTCGCTGAGGGTTGAAAACAGGTGCCAGGGACCAAAGGTGTAAACTGGTCCAAACTTCTTTCTTTCTTTTTTTGGAGCTGCGTAAGTGTTTTTTTTTTTTTTTTTTTTTTTTGGAGCTGCTTATTAATCCCAATTTTTGAGTTGCTTAAGTTTTGTAACCGTTACACAATTTAAAACTTCTTTTTTTTTGCTTAATTTTTTTTTGTAAACTAATAAAAAAGAATAAGTCTTTTGTTTTTCTTGTTCAACTTTTTTGGTTTTTTTTTCCAACCTCTTTTTTTTTGCATAGTGTAAACTTTATTTTTTAATTATGTAATGTTTTTATTTTTATTATGTAATGTGTTTTTTAATATTACGTAATGTGTTTTGTTAATAATAAAACATATAAATTAAAAAAAAGGGTTAGTTATGTAAAGTTTATAAATGTTAAGGATGAATTATTAAAATGTGAAGAAAAGGTTGGGAGTTTCGGTTGCCACTAAAAAAGGTTGAAAAAAAGGTTGGAGGGTTGAAATGAGGTGGAGTAATTTGATTGGATAATTAGAGGGAGATGAGAGGGATGAACCCTTCGACTCCCTCCCCCCTAATTGTGGCTTTTTTTTTCTTTTATCATGGTTTAATTTTTAAAAATAAACAGTTTAAATCGATAATGCATACTTATAGTACATATGAAATAAGGGGATAATATTGGTACCATAAGTTTTTATTAAGCTACCATGTGTATGCATTATCGATTTATACAGTCTGCTGTAATATTTATACAGTGTGATAACTTAATAAGATTATATGATACGAATATCAATTCTCTATCAAATATAGTGGTTGCGATATGTCTTTCCATATATGTTTCACTGTCTATAATTGAATAAAATCATTTGATTTATTTGTTAAGTATTTAAAAAAGTGGCTATGATAATTGGGTGTGATAAAGCAAAAGAAGAAATTAAGAAATTGGCTTATTTTGGAATTAATAACAAGCAATACTTAAAGTGAAAAGACATGTTTGTAATAAGTTTTATAATGTTGTTATTATCAACTTAAAAGTATTTAGATAATATAAATTGCCCAAAACAAGCAAGTCTTATCTTTGTTTAGTTATTGTTGATCTAAGTCAAATCAAACATCTTTTGAACATAGCCCATGACTTTGTAATATTCGTGTTTTCTAATTTTTCAAAAGGTAGATAAAAGTTTGAAAAAATCCAAGAATACTTATCTTATGAATCATGTACAAGAAAACAAACACAATTTCATAGCAAGACAGCTGGTGGGTCAAATCTACCATCTAACATTGGAAAATCTATAAATTACTACCAAAATTACCAAAGATTTTCAAGACATGGGACCATATGGTACAATTCATATCTATTTGTATTGCAATGTGTAATGGCATCTATTGTGGGATCCATTAGTTCCACCGTGAATCATCTTTTGCATGAATGAATACACCCAAAAATAAAATTATAAATACTGAAAAATTAGGAAGTAAAAACAAACAAGCCAAAACAAATGGAGCATGGCTAGTGGGTTTTCGTTCATTTATGGTGTCATGGTTGGTCCATAAGGTTTGGCTTTGTTGCATCCATATTTGGTGGGTCTCTTGCCAAATTATTAGGTTTGCCTTATTTCAATGTTTCATTAAAATTCTACACTGAATTTCTTCTATTTATTTATTATACTGTATTTACAAATAAATTAATACCCATGTAGAATCAATCCATGGGGTCGACAAGTGCAATTATCATTAAGGTACGGCCGGACCTATGTGGTCGAATAGATACCATAAACATTCTCACCAGAAAATTATTATTATATTATTATATACTACATTATCGTAAGATAAGATAAAAGTAAAATATAACACTCGTAATAATTAGTATATAGATGTATTTACTTTAATAAATTGATAAGCCATATAACGTTGAAATTTACGAAATGCCTTGCCTTTGTGAAACAGTGAAAGTAAAACTTTTTATGAACATTTTGTATATTAAATCTAGCTAGGATTTTGTTAGCTTTAGAGCTATGATGATTAACTGTTAACTTTAATTATTTAGTTAGTGCGTGTTTTGTAATTATGTAATAGAATAGTTCTTGATTTAATGTAGTAAGTATGGAAGGTTTGTGTTGTAATTAAATAAGGACTTAGTTGTAATTAGGGATGGGGTTTAATGCAAATATCAAGCCTATATAAACCCCCCACCTCTCATTTGTAAAACACCTTTGATAACCTTTTGATAATAAAAATTTCTCTTTCTCCCATTCTCTCTCTAACTCTCTCTCTCACACACATAATCACTTTTCACGATTTAGCATAGTTAACATTTGATATCAGAGCAAAATCACAACTTGTGTTAGATCCATTGCTTGATTTTGTTCAATTTTAGGCTAAATTGTGTTTTTCCCACTTTACCAAAAAATCCAATCTTTACCCTCTTAACATGTTAAAGTTTCCTCCTTTCTAGTTTTATTCTACTCATTACCTTCCTATAATCATCCTCAAGAAGTTTCAAATCCCAATTCAAAACCAAATGGCTTAAAATTGAAATTTTAGCTTTCTGATCTGAAATCCGGTTTTCATTTCCGGTTTTCATTTCCTTTGAATTTCTGTTGTAAAACCGGCTTTCCTTCCGGTATTCCTTCCGGTTTTCAATTTCACAAAATTTTGAATTTTCATTGTTATATTCTAACATATCTGGTTCACACCAAAACCGATATTTGTACTTAATTTCATCTTTTTCCAACTCGTCATAATATCCAACTTTTTCATCGAAAACCGGATTTATTAAAGAATTTTATAAATCCCGGTTTTAGTTAAGATTTTACTGAAAACCGGATTTAGTACACATTTACTGAAATCCGGATTTTGTAAAGCTTTGAAACTTAAAGTTATATTGTGTGTGAAAATACCTGGTTTACACCAAAACCAGTATATTTGTTCTTAATTTCTTCATTTCTCAAGTCGAAATTCTGCCCATTGTTTCCCTCGAAAACCGGATTTTCTATACATTTTACCAATACCGGTATTTGTATAAAATTTCTCCTAAAAACCGGCTTTACTATATTTTAATACCTGGTTTACCCTCAAAACCGGTATTAGTTCTTAATTTCTTTAACTTTGTGAAAAGTTACTCTGTCCAAGTTTCGAGACGAATACCGGATTTTGTACTCATTTTCTGAAAACCGGGTTTTGTATACATTTTCTGAAAACCGGATTTAGTACACAATTTCTGAAAACCGGTTTTAGTACTAAATTTACCAAAACCTGGTTTTGTATACATTTTCTGAAAACCGGATTTTGTATACATTTTCTGAAAACCGGTTTTGTATACATTTTCTGAATACCGGATTTTGTACTCATTTTCTGAAAACCGGGTTTTGTATACATTTTCTGAAAACCGGATTTAGTACACAATTTCTGAAAACCGGTTTTAGTACTAAATTTTATCGAAAACCGGATTTATTAAAGAATTTTATAAATCCCAGTTTTAGTTAAGATTTTATCGAAAACCGGATTTATTAAAGAATTTTATAAATCCCGGTTTTAGTTAAGATTTTACTGAAAACCGGATTTAGTACACATTTACTGAAAACCGGATTTTGTAAAGCTTTTCTGAAAACCGGGTTTTGTACTACATTTTCTGAAAACCGGGTTTTGTATACATTTTCTGAATACCGGATTTAGAACATAATTTCTGAAAACCGGTTTTGTATACATTTTCTGAAAACCGGATTTAGTACACAATTTCTGAAAACCGGTTTTGTACTCATTTTCTGAAAACCGGGTTTTGTATACATTTTCTGAAAACCGGATTTAGTACACAATTTCTGAAAACCGGTTTTAGTACACAATTTCCAAAACCTGTTTTAGTACACAATTTCAAAACCGTTTTGTATACATTTTCTCGAAAACCGGATTTATTAAAGAATTTTATAAATCCCAGTTTTAGTTAAGATTTTACTGAAAACCGGATTTAGTACACATTTACTGAATACCGGATTTTGTACTCATTTTCTGAAAACCGGGTTTTGTATACATTTTCTGAAAACCGGATTTAGTACACAATTTCTGAAAACCGGTTTTGTACTCATTTTCTGAAAACCGGGTTTTGTATACATTTTCTGAAAACCGGATTTAGTACACAATTTCTGAAAACCGGTTTTAGTATACATTTTCTGAAAACCGGATTTAGTACACAATTTCTGAAAACCGGTTTTAGTACTAAATTTTCTGAAAACCGGGTTTTGTATACCTTTTCATCGAAAACCGGATTTATTAAAGAATTTTATAAATCCCGGTTTTAGTTAAGATTTTACTGAAAACCGGATTTAGTACACATTTACTGAAAACCGGATTTTGTAAAGCTTTTCTGAAAACCGGGTTTTGTACTACATTTTCTGAAAACCGGGTTTTGTATACATTTTCTGAAAATCGGATTTAGTACACATTTACTGAAAACCGGTTTTGTACTCATTTTCTGAAAACCGGGTTTTGTATACATTTTCTGAAAACCGGATTTAGTACACAATTTCTGAAAACCGGTTTTAGTACTAAATTTACCAAAACCTGGTTTTGTATACATTTTCTGAAAACCGGATTTTGTATACATTTTCTGAAAACCGGTTTTGTATACATTTTCTGAATACCGGATTTTGTACTCATTTTCTGAAAACCGGGTTTTGTATACATTTTCTGAAAACCGGATTTAGTACACAATTTCTGAAAACCGGTTTTAGTACTAAATTTCAAAACCTGATTTAGTACATAATTTCTGAAAACCGGGTTTTGTATACATTTTCTGAAAACCGGATTTAGTACACAATTTCTGAAAACCGGTTTTAGTACACAATTTACCAAAACCTGTTTTGTACTCATTTTCTGAAAACCGGGTTTTGTATACATTTTCTGAAAACCGGATTTAGTACACAATTTCTGAAAACCGGTTTTAGTACACAATTTCAAAACCGTTTTGTACTCATTTTCTGAATACCGGATTTTGTACTCATTTTCTGAAAACCGGGTTTTGTATACATTTTCTGAAAACCGGATTTAGTACACAATTTCTGAAAACCGGTTTTAGTACTAAATTTACCAAAACCTGTTTTATATACATTTTCTCGAAAACCGGATTTATTAAAGAATTTTATAAATCCCAGTTTTAGTTAAGATTTTACTGAAAACCGGATTTAGTACACATTTACTGAAAACCGGATTTTGTACTCATTTTCTGAAAACCGGATTTTGTATACATTTTCTGAAAACCGGGTTTTGTATACATTTTCTGAAAACCGGATTTAGTACACAATTTCTGAAAACCGGTTTTAGTACTAAATTTTCTGAAAACCGGGTTTTGTATACATTTTCTGAAAACCGGATTTTGTATACATTTTCTGAAAACCGGTTTTGTATACATTTTCTGAAAACCGGTTTTGTATACATTTTCTGAAAACCGGTTTTGTATACATTTTCTGAAAACCGGTTTTTATTTCATTTGTCTGCCATGGAAATTCTTCAATCTGAAGTTGACCGAATCAAATCTGAGAACAAAGAGCTCAAATCTGCTAATGATCTCATTTTGTCAAACATGGAAAGTCTTCAAAAAGACAATGATCATTTGCAGTCAAAGATTCTCAATTTAACCAATAAGTTGGATATTTCTCTCAAAGAGCTCATTGAAACCAACCTCGAAACCCAAGTTAAAGAACTTGTTTTGCAACAACAACTTTCGAAGCTCAATCGTGAATTACAAAACAAGTCCATTTCTTCGAGGAATAATGAGCAAACATGTTTCAAGTTAATCCAACAACTTAAAGCTCATTCCTTGTCATTGGAAACTCAACTTGCAACCAAGTCACACCCAGTGAATCCTCCCTCAACTCATGCTCCAGAATCACCTCTTCCCAACCAAACCACTCGATCTCCAACTGAAACAAAATCCATTCCTTCAAATGCCCAACCAAACCACAATCACCCAAAATTATCAACCAATACCAAGCAACACCCTTCCTCCAAAATCAAAACAAATCTTCATAACACCAAACCATCTCACCAAAATAATAAACAACCACAACCATCTTCCAAACCAGCTCATACCACTCCCAAATTCTCAAAAGAACCTCACTTCACCAACACAAAAACTCTTCTACCTAAACCTCATCAAACCCTCAAACAAATGAACCCATATTACACACCTCGCAAGACCGGGTCTCCCTTCAAGCCTATAAACAGCCATTGCCAGATATTCAAGGATTCCACCACCGGAATCATTCGTTATAGAGATCAATATGGCTGGTTCTCTCATACTAAACCCAAACCAAAACCTAAAAACACTCCCATTAAATACTCTCTCCCTGAGTTGTTTAAGTTGGCACCACGAGTCATTC
The DNA here is from genome assembly GCA_034093135.1 of Erigeron breviscapus. Lineage (NCBI taxonomy): Eukaryota > Viridiplantae > Streptophyta > Magnoliopsida > Asterales > Asteraceae > Erigeron > Erigeron breviscapus. The sequence goes on from CM067167.1 coordinate 271,710,578, forward strand.
ACCCTCGTGTGCAAAAAGTGTTTTACTATGCACCACCTTCTACTTCTCTCTTCAAATATCCAGTTGGACCCACCCTTACATGGGTTCCAACGTCTGGATCCAAGTAGGCGGTTGTGATTTGGCTTGTACACATATCAGTGTACAACCCGTTCAAAACATGTGTAATTGAGATGTTACTTCACAGGTATACCTTTCATTTACCGTTATTGTCATCAATCATTGTGCATGATGAACACGTTACATGTGTTCATCATGAGGGGGAGAAAAGCGTCAAAGATTGATTATCCTTTTGAGGGGGAGCACATTGCCTTGATTATCCTTTTGAGGGGGAGCACATTGCCTTGATTATCCTTTTGAGGGGGAGCACATTGCCTTGATTATCCTTTTGAGGGGGAGCACATTGCCTTGATTATCCTTTTGAGGGGGAGCACATTGCCTTGATTATCCTTTTGAGGGGGAGCACATTGCCTTGTCTAATTCTTTGCTCCAAAAAATTATGCCCGGGTTGAGGGGGAGCTAAAAAGGAAAATTAGTCTTGGATCTTTTAGTATGTTTCTATTGTATATTTTGAAAGGAGTGATTGAGTGAGGGGGGCAAGATTAAGAGAAGATTTCGCTCATACGACAAGTTGAGGGGGAGCTAAAGCGTCAAACCATTTTCTGGATTAATTATCTGTTATTGAGAAACTTGTGTGTTTGAGGGGGAGCAAGAGACAGACAATCAACGACTGTAATGTAAGAACCAAGTCAAGTTCTACACTCAACACTAAACCAAGCTTCCGCACTTCATTCCAAGCTTCCGTTTTCCACAAGAAACCCAAGTCTTCGCCTTCGCTTTCACAGAATGCTTGAGAATTCAAAAAGTGAAAGTTGCTCGAAGACGACGAAGACAAAGAGAAAGCTACAAAGTCTACTCAACATTGAAGATTTTCAACAAATGGGCTTATCACGTTTATTTAAAGATCCATATCATAGAACCCCCAACCGACCATCTGATCCGAAATTTCATTTCATTCCCAAGCGCCTTTGGAAAGAGAAGTTCAGTGAATACAAGAAAAGGGCCTTCAATGATCAAAGGACTCATCAAGACAAACCCGAATCGTCAACCAAGAAAAGAAACAGAAGACAAATAAAGAAGAAAAGGACTAGACGATGAACCTTCACAAAACCGCACTAAAGGGGAGATTGTTAGCTTTAATTATTTAGTTAGTGCGTGTTTTGTAATTATGTAATAGAATAGTCCTTGATTTAATGTAGTAAGTATGGAAGGTTTGTGTTGTAATTAAATAAGGACTTAGTTGTAATTAGGGAGGGGGTTTAATGCAAATGTCAAGTCTATATAAACCCCCTCACCTCTCATTTGTAAAACACCTTTGATAACCTTTGAAAATAGAATTTCTCTTTCTCCCATTCTCTCACTAACTCTCTCTCTCTCACTCACATAATCACTATTCACGATTTAGCATTGTTTACATTAACCTTTTCAGTTATAAAGATTGAATATATATTCATTCGGTATTAGTATTTTGACATAATATAATAAATATAAATTACTTATACGTATGATAATTACTATGTATTTAATAAGCAATGGTCGGATCAAGTGGTTGACACTTTTATCTAAACTCTAGATACAAAAGTCATGGAGTTTATTCTATACTCTTGGTAAAGCCAAAGTTTCTTTTAATTTTTACCTTAGGTATACATTGAAAGCATTCTCTCTACCTTATATATAGGTAAGAGTGTCTACGTCTCAACTTCTCTCTTAGACTCCTACGCTGTTGAAAATTGTATTATAACTCATAATCCAGAAAAACGACTAAAATTTACTTAAGTTACTTTACCATGCTCAGCAACATAGCAAACCCCATATAACCATGCAACTAATTACTTTCTAGTGATATTTTGTTAAGTTCAAATGATACTATGGATTTTTATGAAATTTGGATTTTGGAGTATGCGAGATTGATTGTGTGTAGGAAATAAGAACCAAGACACCTCACCCCATGGGGTCCGATCTAAGATATGTCTAATAAAACCAAAACATAATGACCCACATCAACCGATAAAGGTTAAGCGAAAGTTATAAAGGCATTGATTATTGATTAAATGATATATAATAATACGTGACATATAATAAAAAATAGACTGTACATGGATACCTAAATCTACATCAAATGCCCGACCGCTTGGACCGAAGCTCATCTTACCACTCCACTCTACTCCACCGGTCCACTCACTTGTGCTTCCTCTTTCTTTTTGAGTTTTGTCTTTTCCTTTGTCTTTGTTTTTATAGTTCCATACACATGACAATGGAGTGGATACGAAATGAGATGGTCTTTTGATGTGATTCTTGTATTATTCTACATATGTCCTTTTATTTTATTCCCCATGTATATAGGGGTGTTTGTTCTTATGTTTGCAAAACACATTTTACGTTTTAAAAATAAATTTTGCGTTTTAAAACTGCGTTTTGAAAAAACATGTATGTACATGTTCCTCCAAAATTGTGTTTTCATAACATATAATCATTTTTCATCCAAATAGTTTTTTGATTATTTGTGTTTTCATAACATATATCGCATGTAACGTTGAGTTATTGATTGAAAAAGGAACTGGAAAAAAAAACATGTCACGTTGAATGTGACTTGGCTAAAACACTTCTTTTTTTGGGTAAAGGGTTTACCCTGATTAGATTATATATAAAAAAACTCAAATAGATAAAGTACAGGCAGTATGGCCGAGTACCAAACTGGTTTACACATCCAATCGTACCATAGTACGTCTATAAACTATCAAAAGAACCAAACTAGACATTACAAACTCAAAGAGCTATAACATCTAGTAAATTAAATGAGAAAAAAACTACGTCTCGACAAGTAACCGAGGGGGAAGATCCCACGCTGCTAAGGCTTGTTCCATTCGTCTTGATTTCTTGAATCTAAATGTCATGAGCTTCATTCGTACAGTAGAAATGATGGAATCCACAATCTGAACACGTGTTCTCTTTTTTTTCTGAAACAATCTCCCATTCCTTTCATTCCAAATGACATACACTGCAGCAGCAAGCACTAATTTAGGGACAATGCTTCTAACTGTTGACTTCTTAGGTAACAACATAATGTTGCTAACAACATCATTCCATGTTGAGAAGTTGAGATTAATCTCAGCTTTCCTTTGAGCAGCTATCCATACCTGTTGCGTGAAAGTACAATAAAAAAATAAGTGTTCATGAGAGTCTGGAATAGCTTCACAAAGTGGGCAGACAAGCGTTCTCCCATCTGATCCGAAATTCCATTGGCTCATAGTATCTTGAGTCCTCAATTTGCGATGAAAAACTAGCCATAACACAAATGCATATTTAGGAATACATTGTGCAAACCAAACAATATGTGCCCATGGCACCTCATCAGCCCGCAATCTGATGTCTTCCCACACATTATGAACCGTAAAATCTTTGAAGTTTCCATGAAGATCCTTCCATAAAAGTTTATCACTTTCATCTGGTTGAAGCATCGGAGGCTCAAAGGGGAAATCACCATTCCATCTCGCTGGCCAGATCCAATTATTATCCATGTTATTAAACATGTTATCATGTTTTTATCTTTTCACAAACCTTGCTAATTAAAAAGTTAAACGAGCAAAACGTCCTTATCTTCATTAAGTAAAAAAGATCCCACTTGCTTAATCTTAATTAATATTTGTTCGCTTTCCAGCCATTGAACACATGTATAATCTGTTTATAATTATAAACTAAAACAAGGTTATGTTGTTAATTTGATTGCTTCCAAAAATACCCCAGCTTTTTGTTAACAGGGTTTGCCTGCCACACCTTAAACTCTGTAATCAAAACATGGCTTAATTGTCATCTGCTAATCCAGCTTAGTTCACCAGAAGTTGTCTCACCACATGTATTAAATTTAATTGCCACCATATGTAGTACTACTAAGTACCAAGTTGCTTGGTAATAAATGATGATTAAGCATGGACAATGCGGGGTAATAATAAGTACACAAATGATGCATTGTATATGAGAATGAAGAACTCATTTTTAGTCTTATTATTATATTATTATGTATTAGATTTTGGTCATGAGTATACACATCGGTAAGATTATACCAACTATCCTAACGTTTTTAATATTTTGATCTATTTTATCAAATGTGTACGTTAACGTATAATTATTTAATCAACTCTATATACAAATTAATAGTGTAAGTTTAATACATCAATTTTAAATGTGAATTGCAATTTTTAATTAATTCATTACGATATACGGAGTAGATTAGAAAATATACACGATACTGAAGATGACAGTTTTTTAAATATTCTTCAAGAATTTATCGATATTTGTAACACAATCAACATGTATATAGGTGTATTACAACCCATAATGATACGCTACAACTTAAATAGTATTTAGTAAATAATTTTTTATTATGACGTCTATTATTTGGTCAAAAATAATCTTATTCAGTGGTCCCTTGTCACAAAAAACGTTACTTATCCATAATTAAATTTATGACGGATCTATAATGATAAATAAATAACAACTTAAAATCTGATCTCAAAAATTTTAATATCAATATAGTGACAATGTATCAATAAATCACTTCCAAAAAATAAACACATAATCATGTAGATACACACTTTACAAATATCTCGACTCATAATCATTTTACTGAAGCATTATTATCTATCATCTCTGTCCGACTTAAGCATTTCAATAATATTTATTTAGTAACTAAACAGTATGCAATTGATTAAAAATAAAATAAAATTATGCACAAAAGAACTGTAAGTTAAATTCAATGCATTATGAGGAAATGAGTCAGAAAAGTCGGTTAAATGGCCATTTCTCATGTGAGGATGTTTGGTGTTCATCCCTACTGAGCCCTACCCTTTACTAAAAGCTTCCCACTAGTCTCTATGGCAATCATATGACAATGGTTGTCTCTAACTTACGAAATTATTTATGGGCTACGTGTTTTTTTTTAAAATGAGTTTTTTTTTTAAAATTGAAGTTGGGTATATTAAAAAACATGATGCTATATCCACATATATCGTTTTTGAATAAAATCGATAATAATAATAACACGACAAAATAATTCTATTACTACTACAAAAATGATCATTTATATGTGTTACGATTAAACCCCCTTACACATTCTTATCAAATTTTTTAAAAGTCTATTCTTCTTAGTTTTTAGAGGTTGATGTTTTATTTTTGAGCTATCCTAAAACAGAAGTAGCTAATTAATAAAGCCACATTGATCAAACAATGAAATTAAGAATTTTGTTAATCTTAACCTCTAAGACGATGAGTAAAATAAAATGTAGTATATAAACATACAACTATCTTTGAAAAGAAAGAACTATAACCACCATATATGATGTTTTACTGCGTTTTATCCATAGATTGTGGTGAATTATAAATTCTTAAATTAGTTAATAGTAGTTGGTAGTTGCTAGTACATGATCTATCCCAATCTAGGGGAAATACGAACACTATTTTTTAGGGGGTCTGAAATTGGTCCAAAACTCCAAACTCTAATAATAAATATAATGGGCTTATGTTTTGTTTAAATTTGGGCTAGCTAACTATTAAGATGGCGTTTGCGTACCTGGAAAGTATTGGGTTCCTGATATCTTGTCAGTTGTCACTGAATCAAAGCCCACCAGGCTACTTCAATTCGGATAATAGTCGCATATTCATTTTATATAAAAAGCCCAAGCACTCCAACTTCCTGCACTTCATCGAATATCTAAAAATCATACATAACAATTTTTCTTTTTTTAATTAGGATTATTCTTTGTCCCAATATTTTTGCTCGATATATGGCATGTCATATCTTATTTCTAAATAATTATTGCACACGTTTATGGAAGATTATATGTTTTCCTATGTTGCCTTTTAATTTGTTGAATAATCTATACTATATTATAAAGCAAATAAGGTTTCAACTTTCAATTTCAACAATGTACACATGATAATGCATGATGTATCATACATCAATGCCCCACAACTTTCAACTTTCATTTTCATCTCTCTCTTCAAATCTCAACCACTCATTTTTTCTCTCTCCTCTACAAATCATTTTATTTCTCTAATCAATTCAAAATATTTTATCTCAAAAACCGTACATCGATAAATTATAAAAATTATATGGATGTTCTTAAAATTTCATGCTCTTTCATTAGAGATGTCATTCGATATACTTTCGACGAATTTTTAAATCCGAGTGCGGAACTCGTACGGCTAAGGCATTTGGCTATCACACTTTATGACCTATCACACTTTATGACCTATCACCCCACAATCTCACCGCTGCAACGCGCAGGTACTTACTCTCTTAAATTAATAATAAACTATTACTGATGAATAAGTTGTAGTTTGTTCGGTTAGTTTCATCACAACAAATCGACTAAAAACATTACAGTCGAGACTAACAATGGAATACCTCGCCTTTCAAGTTTCAAACATCTTTCAGCGTGACGAAATTCTAGAGGGCATCTGAGCTAGAAACATACTACGAGTACTACGTATTACATTGATGAACCTTTCAAAAAAAAAAAAGTATTACATTCATGTAATATTGTAATGTATCTTGATATTTTGTAGCCAATTAAATGCTATCATAGTATTTTGTAACCAATTGAAGTAACATGACATCTATTATTGGGAGGGGATTCCCTCAAGTTACCCTAGTCATGTTAGAGTAATCTTGATTAGATGAAAATCAATGGCCAAAATTTAAAGATGATCTTTGAATTTTGGTCCTTGATTTTCATTCAAATATCAAGATTTTCCCAACTTTACTGAGCAACCCGCTTGGCACACTTGCAAACTCACTGTGTGTACGGCACCACCACGATCACTATCACCATCATCATAGCTCACCTTCACACACACATAATGTGTATGTGTATTCATACTTGCAACAACAATCCTAATGGCTTGGCCCCCACCAATATAACTATGACCTCTGACCTGTCAGTTTGTCATTACTTTCTCTCTCACATACAACTACCGTTAAAACACACACTACTACTATCTTTGTATAAACCGCCAAATTTCACATTAAAATAAGAAAAAAAACTTAACATTTCTTTATTGGAAGCACAAAACAAATATACTTAAATTATTACAAACCCAACGAACCTAAAAATAAACAAAAAGCCCATATATGTCTTCAAACCATCATAAAATTCATCTTCAGAAAAAACCCACCACTACTATCAACTTCCGGCGCCGGCGACCTAAAGAAACCACCATTTTCACCACCACCGCCGTCGTAAACCACCACAACCACCCTTCTGTCGTCTCGCCAGAAAACAGTTCCTGGTGTTGTCCATCTGCTATATCTTCTCACAAACCAGCTCCCCAAACACAACCCACTTCGTATACTCCGGTACCGGAATCTATTCCCGTCGAAACTCCGGTAAGTACTGAAAAGCATCAACTTTCTGACACCCTTTTAAATCTTGATAACAAAAACATGATTACTAATCATCAAGAAACAACATTCCCATCATCTTTTTCAAATTTTAACTCTGCTTTGACTGCCGGACTTTTGAATCCGATGTCTCCGCCGCCGCCGCCGTCCGCCGGAGATAAAACCCGATCTAGCCCGACCCTTTTTGAAATGATGGCTAATGAGCCTGAATGTAAGATCCCCAATAATAATACAAACAATTTAAATGGAAATAATATTATATATTCAAACACTAAAAAGCCCAACAATAATGTGATCCCACAGCCCATTATTGTTGACAAACAAGCATTGTTGCAACAAAGATTGTTGGATCTTTTATCTATTCGGAGCCCCGGGAGTCAGTTCAATGACCCGAATTCGAGTGATGTGAAACTTACATTGAGTTCTAAAGATGATTTGAGTGTTTGTATGAATGCCCATAGGCAGATCTTGGTGGGTCATAGTCGGTTTTTCGCAGTTAAGTTAGCCGATTATAGGCGGAAAATGGGTCAACAAGGTGGTCAACCAGGTCAACCTTACATTGTTGAGATTGCTGATTGTGATGATATTGAGGTTTATATCGAGTCCATTCGATTGATGTATTGTAAAGATTTGAGAAGGAAGCTCATGAAGGAAGATGTTCCTAGAGTACTCGGTATCTTGAAGGTAAATTTGGACTATATTTGCTTATATTTTTTTGCCTACTTTTATGCTTAATAGTGATTTAGCGTTACCAGCTTAACTGTTATCTGCATAATATGTTTCTTCAATATATGCAATTTCAAGTGTTTGTGTGTTACACATAATTGAAATTAAGAACTTATATGCCTGTAAGACTAGAATTATGATGTGGTGAACTGGTGATGATAAGATGCCCGTGGAGATAGGAGTGGTTAATCGTAGACATATGTTTAGACCCCGGGCAGTGTCTATTGCAAAGTTTGAGTACAGTGTTGTAAAGAACTCAAATTACTCGACCTAGTAATCGTCTGATTAATTGCTGAGCAGCCTATGTCCGAGGCAAGTAGAGCCTAGTGGGCCTCATTTCTTGGCCTGGTCAAAATCAGTCACACTTGAATACAAAGGGATTAAAGTCAGGGCAAAGAATGAAACTTGTTTAGTAATTTATGTAGAATCAGTAGGCGCAACCATGTTTATAAACTTATTTCTTTGATTAAAAACTTATATATAAAAATTCGAACTAATTTCGATATTTACATATAAGACTTGCAATCCTAGTATTCCCCGGCTAAGCTAATTACTAGCTACAAGGTCCCCGACCCCTCAACCATTGCTTAGCGGGCATTATAAAGCCAATTTGTTTGTGATAGATGGAACTATGGAAGTAAAATGCTTTGCTATTATACCGCTATAGTTCATGAAAATTATAACCATGAATTTAGGCAAACTGCTTATTCATTTATATTCCATCTTTTGCATATCTTTCCCATACCCCGCTTATGCCGGGAGTGGGTGCAGTTGTTGCTGCATCTTTCGCATATCTTTATTTGGCCAATGTGTAAGGGCTGGTTGTCATGCACGTTCTATCCCCCAAAAATGAAACATTTCAATTGACACATAGTTCAATAAGAGTTTTCATGAGAGATCAAAAACCTAGAGCATTTCTTTGGGTTCTGGTTGTTTTGAAAGTGGGAATTTCTTCAAACCGAGTTAATCCATATTATATTTTAGGAATTACTCCCTTTCCATGAGAAAAAGCATTGTTTGACTTTGGGCGTAGTTTGATCAAAAGTATGTGTAAATTGGTTGTTTAATTTGTTCTCCAGTTTTAAGGCTTGAATTGCGTACATATGAACAATTGCACAGTAGGATGGTATTTTCAACACATAAACGGAGATTATTTATATGTGTTTAAAATTAGAGGTATCATAATGGGTGGGTTGGGTAATGGGTCAAAATTTCAATGGGTACTTTTTTGGGTAAAGATTGTTATGAACCGGTTTTGTTGGATTAACCTGAAGCTTTTTTTTTTGGTCAAGTTTTTAGATATAGATTATTAGCATTTAAAATTTGTTACAAACATTATATATTTCATATAACTATAGTTATGCTATTTTGAATAAAAACTGATTTCGGAGGTACACTTTCGGTGATTTTTGACCATTTAACCTGTTTCCTTTCAATTTATTTTTATCTAGCAGTTTGATTTGGTGATGAAACATAAGCTGAATTGGCTCCTTCATAAATCATAAGAAAATGGTTTGAAATTTTCACATCTAGTTAAAAGTTAGCCTGTTTTATGGTTGTTTAGGACATCCAATAGGTCTTCTAATTATAACTTTAACACAGGTGTCAGCAGCGATCGGATTCGATGCCGGAGTTTTATCTTGTTTGGAGTACCTAGAAGCTGCTCCATGGGCCGAAGATGAAGAAGAAAAAGTAGCATCTTTATTAGCTGAGCTTCATCTTGAAGGAGCAGGTGCCAGTGAAGTATTAAAGCGAGTTTCAGTTGATTTTACATCTGGGGTTGATGAAAGTAACAACAATGAAGAGGTTCTTCTTAAACTGATACATATCGTTCTTGAAGGAAAAGATGAAAAGGCTAGACGAGAGATGAAAGTTTTGGTTGCAAAAATGCTTCGAGAGAATTCGTCACATAATGATCTAAGAAAAGCATCTTTATATTCTGCCTGTGACAAATGTTTGCTTCTGTTAAGAAAACATTTCTTGAAAGCTTCTAATGGGGAGTTACAAGATGTTGTCCAAATCACACGACAAGCAGATAATTTACATTTTCTTCTTGATATTTTGATAGATAGACAGATTTCTGAGGATTTCTTGAAATCATGGGCATCATTGACTGAATTATCTGAAGTTCATTCTAAAGTACCACCACTTCACAGATATGAAATCAGTAGAGTTACAGCAAGATTATTTGTGGGAATCGGAAAAGGTCAACTTTTGGCTTGTAAAGATTCAAGATGTTTACTATTACAGACATGGTTGGTGCCATTTTATGATGATTTTGCATGGATGAAAAGAGCATCGAAAGGGCTAGATCGTCATTTGATTGAAGATGGGCTGGGAAATACTATTTTGACTTTACCATTGTCATGGCAACAAGAAATACTGATGACTTGGTTTGATCGATTTTTGAATTCTAGTGATGATTGTCCAAATATACAGAGAGCATTTGAGGTTTGGTGGAGACGTGCTTTTTCGAAAACTGGTCAACATTGGTCTGATAGGTCACAGCAGTTTCGTATTACAAATTAAATTTTCTAGAATTCTTGAAATTGAGGATCGCAAGCAGCCTGTTTTGCCCGTGTGTTCTTCCTTTTAACTGGTGAGTATTTGCTTTTAGTCGAAGATTAACTTTTTATGTCAAATAGTTTGATGTAAAAATTCCATTATTGATCTTGATTCTTAAAAGAAATTTGAGCTTCTTTCTACTTTGCTTTTGCATTCTTAGAATTATACTTATCACTCTTAGTGGTGGACACAGTTCATATTGGCTTGTTTTGTGTGAGATTGAACCAGTTCATTTGGGTTTATGAGTCAGAAACCACCTTGCCTGACTTCCAATGCCATTTGGCATAGTTCTTATAGAGGTGGCAAAATGGGTGGGTTGGAAGCATTGGACAATAGGTCAAAATGGGTTATCAGTTGAAGCATGTCAGCTTTTTATATGGGTTGAAACTTGAAAGTGGGTCGTGTTTGACCTGTTGAAACGATATTCAGGAATGTAATTGTGTTTAGTAATCATTACATGAACAATATTATCGCACTAGTAATCATTCAAACCATTTAGGATGTTGTATGCATGAAAAAAGGACTTTAGACAAGTTTCACCTCTTTAAATCTAATGGGCTATGTTTGTGTTCCAAACACAACTTGAATTGGCTCATCTACAAGAGTCAAAATTGCTACCTCCAACTCTTTTAAGTTTTTGTTAACGTGTATTTGCTTGTCGATGCAAGCATAAATCTTTATTGTTTCTTGACTGTCCTAAAAGTCCATTTCTTAATTATTTGCAATAGAAGATTGAACTGCCTCCAAGATAATTTAGTGTTTTTAACATTTTGATATCTTTACAACAAGTCTCAAGTTCATATCCCGCTATTTATAATCTTGGGGTGACCAATGAAAGGCCGGAAACAGTAACGGAGTACCTGAATTTGGCTGCTTACATCTGAGTCAAAAAAGACCTATCTGGCCCAATTGACCCGAATAGAGAAAATCTGGTTCCATTACTGTTTGCAATGGAAAGTTGCTAGTTTTAATCATTGAATATCTTTAGTAGAGACAACACTTAATTCTCAAATTGGTAAAAAAAGGGTTCATTTTGCCTTCAAGAATATGTGAATATTTGATGCATTACTATAAAACAATATGGTAGTTGCTTGTTGGTGGGGAGTTATTTTCAAGTGCCCTAATAATAAGCCTTGTGTCATATGACCCCCACCCCCACTAGTTATATTCATTTATGTATGTACAGTATATGTTTTTGTATGAAATTATTTCTACTTAATAATAACTTTTAATTTAATCTAATGGTTGTGATGTTGATGGAATCAACTATTGGTGACGAGTTTCCATTTTTATATGCATCACATGTAAATGCATGTGGGTCTACAAGTAGCATAAGAATTGCTTAGAAACATTCAGATATGTTGAAACGTTACATCAACTTTGTTTCATTTCTTGGGATTAAGATCCTCTGAAGTTGATCCAACTTCATAGGTGAAGTTGGATCAACTTTAACCATTGGATTAAATCCAATGGTCAAGATTTAAACATCAAAATTAGATCTTGACCATTGGATTTAATCCAATGGTTAAAGTTGATCCAACTTCACCTATGAAGTTGGATCAACTTCAGAGGATTCTAATCCCATTTCTTGTGGGTTATGTTTGGTAAGCACATTTTTTGAGTGTTTTTCCATATCCATATATGATATATGTATTACTATCTTCAAAGACATACATTACTAGCTTGAATTATGCAAAGGGGAATTGCTGAAGATACCATATGTTGATTCCATCAACATCAACTTATCATTTATGTATGGTATGAATGGTAAGCAACAATAACAATCTAAAAAGAAAGAACTAAGCAGCAGACATATAAATGGTTTGATGGAGCTCTCACACACCTCCCACACTATCATATAACTATATAAGCATTTTACGTGTCCCTCAAATCTGATCATTTTTGCGTTATGTCAAGTTTTGTGACTCATATAGCATGACCAAATGTAACACATTTAAAATGCACATGGCTCACATTTCACACTGTTTCGTTCGCAATCAAGCTTACATGTTGCAAGGCTCACAACTTTGGGTGGCTAATCGACGTCTCATGTTCCACGCTTGATCATCTCACCTGGTTTTATATACCTCACCATGCTATATAAGTATATATTCTCTCAAGTAAACAATATGTGTAGTGATCTCAAATAGTCTAACATTGTCACTGTCAGCATTACACGTTCTTACTCACACTAATGGTTTAAGTATGTGGCATTACACATTTAGCCTTATCAATTGTATGTCGGTTGACTTTTTATAAACCAAAACTAGAGAGGCTGTTCAAAATACTTTCTACTTTATACATTGAGATTGAACTTATATTGATAGTTTATTTATGAAGTACTTATATTTTATATAATTTATATTTTGATTTCATTTGTTGTTACATGGTAGCATTAAAACAAGTTCATTAATCAGTATTAAAATATATCCATTTATGATGTAACTGATTTTAATTAGTTTATATTTGAATGTATTGTTATTACAATATGTGTAGTGATCTCAAATAGTCTAACATTGTCACTGTCAGCATTACACGTTCTTACTCACACTAATGGTTTAAGTATGTGGCATTACACATTTAGCCTTATCAATTGTATGTCGGTTGACTTTTTATAAACCAAAACTAGAGAGGCTGTTCAAAATACTTTCTACTTTATACATTGAGATTGAACTTATATTGATAGTTTATTTATGAAGTATATTTTATATAATTTATATTTTGATTTCATTTGTTGTTACATGGTAGCATTAAAACAAGTTCATTAATCAGTATTAAAATATATCCATTTATGATGTAACTGATTTTAATTAGTTTATATTTGAATGTATTGTTATTACAATATGTGTAGTGATCTCAAATAGTCTAACATTGTCACTGTCAGCATTACACGTTCTTACTCACACTAATGGTTTAAGTATGTGGCATTACACATTTAGCCTTATCAATTGTATGTCGGTTGACTTTTTATAAACCAAAACTAGAGAGGCTAACTTAAACACGCCACTCCCACAATGGTTGGTGGTTTATAATCAGGGTCAAAATTGTCATCACAATTAAAGGGCAAAACCTTCATAAATTTTGGTGACACATACATCTATATACATATAAATATACATACGGAAGTGAGAATATGTAATATTATGTATGACTTGATATGTTTATATCAGAGGCGGGTCTAAGAATTTGATGTAATGGGGGCAAAAAATTTTTTTTCATAACCAAATTAACAAAAAATAGTGTCACTGTAAAAAATTGTCAATAGTGGGAAAAAAGAATGGTGAAGTACCTACAACAGAAAAATACAACAAAAATAATAAATAAAATAGCTTATCATTTTGATTTTACTAGTAGAAAAAACGACAAATAGAACTATAATAGCAAGTAATCAGAAATTCAAAACTTATAAACGAAATGTTAGTTAATCCTTAGCGAACTCATAACGCACAAATGATAACAAAAGCTATATACTTTGCAACATTGAATTATTAATTAAGTTACATGTTTATATACAGTTTAGGTTTTATATCCCGATCCTTAAAGGTTTCGATAATTTCATATCATTCTTGATTTGTATCTTTCAATTTGCCAATAAGTCAATAAACGTAATATTATTTGCATGTAATAAAAAATAATAGGGTTAAGTATCCCGGAGTGTAAGTAACTTTGCAATTTTTCCTATTGTGTGTATGCATCAAAATTTTTGAACATTGTATGTAAGTATCTCGCTAAATTGAACACTTAATGTAAAAATGTATACGTGGCAACCATATGAGCTGCCCACGTAGAAGTTTTTGATTGGTCAACGTAAAAATTTTACACTAACTGTTCAATTTAGCGAGATACTTACATACAATGTACAAATTTTTTGATACTTACATACAATAGGAAAAGTTGCAAAGTTGCTTACGCTCCGGGATACTAAACCCAATAATAATATAGGTAATCTTTATCTTAAATTGAATCTATTTATATAGTTCATGTTGTATATTGAGGTTAACAAATAAGAAAAGACGAATGAATTTTTCTATCTGTCCCACATAGTCATTAGGTGAAACCATTTACTAGATTATAAAGCTATAAAATATCAGTCATATAGATTTATTTTATTCTCTTTTGCTAGTATATATTCAAGGTAAACAGGGCATTCATAAAATTTAGCGAGGGCATTATTGTATTTAGGCCAAGATTAGCTTGAAAACAATTAACAGTTTAAGCATCTGAAATTGGTTTGTCGGGGGCATGCATTACTGTCACACCCCATTATAGCGGAAATATAGGGTTAACAAATAATTGCGTACTTATCAGTAGGTAAATAGAGATTACATCTATTAATCCAAATACAAGTCTATTACAAGTATAATCGTTCAGATGTGGATCCCAATACACGGATACAAACTATCCTCAATTGGAAATGGGTCCACCTAATACAATAATAACACTTGGACAACTAAGTACAATTAGGACTAATAAAACGATAGTCCTCAGAGGTCTGACGCTAATTGTACGTCCAATGTTCAAAAGATGGCTTCACGAAGTCATATACGCTTCCAATACTTACTGTTGGTTACCTGAAAAGCATGAAATTTGAGAGGATCAACTATCGAAATAGTTGGTGAGTTTACAGAATGTTTGACCAAGTTTATTCGTCATTGTGAGCACACAATGACTTGTAGTTATTTTCAACAAGACAATCAGAATCCAACACTTGATAATATTTCATAACAAGACAGCCGGGGTCTAAGTCCGGCTAAAGCATATGACAGCCGGGAGCCAAGTCCGACAGTATCAGTCACTATGCTACATTGCTTCGCACATGATTTCCCTCTAAAATGGGGTGCGCACCACAACAATGTTTATGACTAGCATATGACAGCCGGGAGCCAAGTCCGACAGTATCAGTCACTATGCTACATTGCTTCGCACATGATTTCCCTCTAAAATGGGGTGCGCACCACAACAATGTTTATGACTAGCATATGACAGCCGGGAGCCAAGTCCGACAGTATCAGTCACTATGCTACATTGCTTCGCACAGGATTTCCCTCTAAAATGGGGTGCGCACCACAACAATGTTTATGACTAGCATATGACAGCCGGGAGCCAAGTCCGACAGTATCAGTCACTATGCTACATTGCTTCGCACAGGATTTCCCTCTAAAATGGGGTGCGCACCACAACAATGTTTATGACTAGCATATGACAGCCGGGAGCCAAGTCCGACAGTATCAGTCACTATGCTACATTGCTTCGCACAGGATTTCCTTCTACTAGTGGGTGCGGACCCTAAACAAGACAGTCAAGAACTAAGTCTGACAACACGACCACTAGGGTTCCATAACAATGATAACTACAGGGACAACATTTTAGTTCGTCAAACACAAAGAAACACTTTAATCAGCCATCACACGGCAATTCCACGTCATTTTATCCAACATTTAACAAATGACACGTATACACATTTTCACAGCCTCTAACATGGCAAGTTTACTTCAAATGATCTAAGCATCCAAATCCCATGGCATACTTACAAAACAATCATTTATTTAACAAATCGTGTATACAATAACACATGCTTTTCAGGCCCAAAGTAAAAGAAAAAGGGCACCATAAACTCACCTTAGCGATCTAGTGCTAAAAGGTGCAAAGTAGCTCGAGAAGAT
Organism: Erigeron breviscapus; assembly: GCA_034093135.1. Lineage (NCBI taxonomy): Eukaryota > Viridiplantae > Streptophyta > Magnoliopsida > Asterales > Asteraceae > Erigeron > Erigeron breviscapus. The sequence continues at coordinate 271,726,988 of CM067167.1, forward strand.
TCAACAATCAGTTCTCCACGTTATCCAAAACCTATGATATCTGATGTGCTAAATCGAGTTTAAAATTTAAAACTAGAAATACCTTGAAACTCACTACTACGCACTATCGGGCAGTGGACCCGATCGTATGCAGTATAGTTAAAAGTAAGTCCAGGTTCGTTCACGGGGATTGGTTTGAATCAATTGTTTAACAAAGTAGTTTGGAAAAAGGGTGGAACGCTTTTAATCTTTCTTTGACAATTAAATTAAAATAACTTAAAAGACAAACTCGTAAAGGTAAAGGTAAAACTGCAAACAATAATAGTAAAGATCATCCACCTTGACTTCGCTAGACTTCAAACGTGATTGCATTCAATTAAGACCAAATTCATTAAGAGTTGACAAGATAATCGTGAAAGGAT
>CM067167.1:271728388-271756098 GCA_034093135.1 Erigeron breviscapus
TGAAAATATGTGGATGCAAAATTAAAAAAATTAAAAGTTTAAAATTGGGAGGGGGGAGTCGAATCAGAGACCTCTCCCATGAGGGGGAAGGGTTTTACCACCCAACTAAACTCAAGCTTTAAGTTGATTTTTACATATGTTTTATTTATACTGAAAATGCAGATAGAGACAAAATAGGTACTATTCACATCCAATTCCTTTATTAAAGAAGATAATACCACTATATAAAAGTGTCAAACGATGAAGCTGATAACTATCACCCCAACCTTTTAACCATGTATATTTGTTAAAAAACTTGAAACGGTTTTGCACTTGGTGCATGAGTTTTGTAAAAATCAATTTGACATTCTATCAAGTTGCCTGAACATATAAGCCATAGGCCACGGTTTTTAGGTAGAGAATTATATTATCATTGTTCTTAGGAACTAGGGCCACTGGGGCATTAATCTAGATATAATTGGGGCTACTGGAGCCTATCCAGATTATATATGGATACACCGGTCGGTTCTGTCTTGTGTCCTTAATTTCTGTTCTTAATTCCATTGATTTTGTTGCTGTAATCTGGTGTGATACACATCATACCACGACATACGTACCAATTAAAGCTTCTTCACTCTCCACTCTCCACTCTCTTCAAAGCCTGTACGTACCAATCAAAGCTTTCTGACCCGCTGACTTTACTCTCAGACCTGCTTGATCCGAGTAATATTTTTAGGCTTCATAACTAACACGCCGAGTTAAACTTTCATAGGCACAATTATACCCATTAAATAGTATAAGATACCCGATAAAACCCAATTTAGTTGATATGGGTATTGGATTGCCAGGGATACATCAAATCTTCATGAATCAGGAGATATCAAGATTGTAGTGTACATAAGTCTTCAATTTATTGCTGCTGTTAACCAAAAATTAATTAAACTAATAACTGTTTCAATTTCTACAAAGAAACTAATGGGGCAATTTAACTTATTTCCAAACATGCTTTATAAATCGTTTCCTGAGATCATTTCAATAGCACCAACGAGAGCGACTTTGTTCTTCCCAGTTTGTTAGTATTAGCTTGCTAGCAGTCTCTTAATCTCTTTAATAACTAAAGAAGATGAGCACACCTGAGAAAATGTGTTTTGGACATAATTTTGGACAAGGTTAAAAAAAGAAACTATTTCTAACTCACCCTTTATTTTTTTGTCAGCTTATGCATTTTGTCTATCATCTCATTTTATAGGATGGAGCACTTTGGGCTTGAGCGGAGAGAAAGTCATGGAAAGGGTCATTGCATCTACCGTTTAGCAAATACTTTTTTGGCACTCCAGTACACTATCCAGTCATATTGAAAGCCATTGGGTGTCAGGTATAAAGCATCTTATCTATAATAATTTTTAATAATACACACCATTGTTGCACAAGTCCTATAAGTAACATTCAGTTATTATACTATAGCTCTATGCTGGAGAAAGAATTTACAGTAGATATATGGAAGGCGATTTCGCAGATTATGTTAATTTGGTTTTGAGGTGAGCAGTTACGATATGCTTTTTTTTTGTATGTATGTATGTGTACATATATATATGTGTGTATGTGTGCTTTATATGATGCGTATTTGTAAACCGTTAATTATTATATGCAGCAACAAGGTGTGGGGAGATCAAGTAGTTGTCCAAGCAGCCTCCGATTTAGTAAGATATTTTTTCATGTAGGATAATGGTGTTTTTTTCAAATATGGTTTTCTAACATGGAATTTTTTTTTTTCTTTTCAGTTCAATATTAAGATTGTTGTTGCTGTCGGCGAGAAATTCAATTGCTTTTATGAGTTTCTACCTTTTGGGAAACCATATAAAAGAGGTAATTGTTAATGTTGTTGGTAGTTTAACAAGTCAGTTTGTAAGGTTTTGGTCATGTCTAAGTGGGTCAGAAAAGTCTTTGAAAAATACGAAGCACCATGTAGTTGATCAAAAAGATCATCAATTCTCGGGAGAGGATACTTATTCTTGACCGTTCGTTTGTTCAACTCACAGTAGTCAATACACATGCGCATTGATCCATCCTTCTTCTTAACAAAGAGAACCGGAGCTCCCCAAGGCGAGGAACTAGGTTGTATGAACCCCTTGTCAAGTAACTCCTGTAGTTGCGTCATTAATTCCTTCATTTCTGTAGGAGCTAATCGGTAAGGTGCTTTAGCAACGGGTGTAGCACCTGGAATAAGATCTATCTGAAAAGTAACTTCACGATCGGGAGGAATACCGGGTAGATCATCGGGAAACACATCGGGGAAATTGGATACTACCTCAACACTAGCGATTGGAGACTTCTCTTTTCTTGCATCTATGACATAAGCCAAGAAATGGCTCTTGTTTTTCCTTATACATTTAATAGCTTTCATCATACTAATAATCTTTATTCCTCCTCTCTTCTTGTCTCCATACACCGTTATCACTTTACCCTCGGATATAGGCAATCGAATTATCTTTTGGGAACATAAAATACTAGCTTCATTTCTAGCCAACCAATCCATACCAATCACTACATCAAAACCACCTAAGGTAGTAGGTAATAGTTGGACTGGAAAAGAACGACCTTCAATCTCAATGTCACAATCGTCATATCCCACACGTATATTATTAACCGTACCATTAGCAATTTCTACCTCTAATGAACAATCTAAGGGAGTAGTGACTCTTTCTAGCTTAGGAGCAAATAATGTGGACACAAACGACCTATTTGCACCTGAATCAAATAAAACAGAGGCAGGCTTTGCATTAACAAGGAAAGTACCACTTACCACTTCATCGTTGTTCCTTGCGTCATCAACCGTCATTTGAAGAGCTCTCACTTTTGTTGCTGTCGTGGCGGTCTTCTTTCCAGCATTCTTCATCTGTGGACAATCGGCAATGAGATGACCCGTTTCTTGGCACTTGTAGCAACGAGTCTTGTCCCTACATTCAGTGGCAAGATGTCCCGACTTCCCACACTTATGGCACCTTCTTGTCTTGTCGGTACAATGCCCTTCATGAATTGTCTTGCAAAATGTACACCATGAACCATTCTTCTTTTTATCCTTGTCACCACTCGAACTACCACTTCCACGGAACTTCTTATTATTATTATTATTGGAAGACCAATTTGACCTTCTTTTAAATCCCACTTTCTTGTCGTCGACTTTCTCAACTACTTTCTTGTCCGAAGCAAAATCATCGTCAAGCTTTTTAGACTCCTTGATTGCTTCAGTCAGAGTCTTGTGCTGCCTGCAGATACCTCGATAACTCGGAGGCAAACCATCAACATAGCAAGCAACCTGATCTGCATCAGTACGGAACAGATGGCCTACGAACTTCATCTTCTCCATAAAGGAACGAGCATAATCATTAATTTTGCCAACTTCAGCTGTCAAAGCACGGAACTCTTTTTCCATTTTACGCTGCTCATGTACCCCAATATATTCCTCAATGAATTTCTGCTTAAAGTCAGCCCACGTAATAGCAGTTACCATAGCCGGAGTCATCGAAATAGTAATGCTCTTCCACCAGTCCGAGCACCTTCTTTCAACATCCTACTAGCACACAACACTTTCTTATCCTCGGGACAATCACAAGCTTCAAAAACCATCTCAGTATCATCAAGCCATTCCATGCAACCTACTGCATTAAGTGTTCCATAGAATTTCTGAGCTCCACACTTCTGGAAACTTTCAAACTTGAATCGAGGGCGTGAACATCATTAGGAGGAACCACATTAACATTAGCATGAGGAATAACAACATCATCGACCGGTGGCTCAGTGTGGTGAGAAGGCACAGAGTGACTGTTACCAGTTCCTTCTGCGTTAGCTGCCAACGCCTGATTCAACTGTTCTTGCGTTTGGGCCAACTGGGCCTGAAGAGTTAGCACAAGATTATACATCTCCGTCTGATTGGGAATCTGATCCACCACTACATCGTTAACTCTCGGAGGATTGCCAGGTGGTGGAGGCATCGGACCCAATGAGCCTGGTTGATTAACACGGCGGGGGTTCACACGATTCACATTAGCATTAGCAGCAGCATTAGCAGCATTAGGAGCACCTGCACCCGGATGGACAGGTGGAGTAACGCTAGCAGTAGCTCCGTCGCGTTGGATGTTGCGGTTGCGAGTGTTAACCATTTTCCTTCAATAAAATGGTGGAGTCGATAAGCGCAAAATAAAACAAAAAGCTCGTCGAGATAAGGCTAAAACATATCATCGTAACGTAAACATCTCGTAAGCCCTACTACACTCGCACTCATCCCAACCCATCCTACATCACATATCATCTCTAGCTAAGGCATCCTACGAGTACCTAGCATGCACACCTTAAGTTTAAGTCCAAATCCTATGGTCAATAGGCCTTGGTTCACTTAAACTACTTCTCTGATACCAACTTGTAACACCCGTCGTTTAAAAATATGGGTTTTCAAAAACTTTTCACCTAACGGTGTTAAATTGCGGAAGTAAAGACTGTAAAAGTCAAAACCGATAAAAACATTTCGGTTTCTGCATTTATTTGGTGTTACATGCCATATCAAACAATAGTTCAAATGAAAACCCAACGGTTGCCCAACATAAAACAACCGTTCACACATCACTACATAAATTCGACATTAAATACGAAATGTAACGAATGTCTAAAGTAAGCATCGTCTAAGGGTAGCTAAGGCTCCTGCATTGCATCTACCAAGCTCACACGTCCTGCATCTAGATTCCATCAAGCTAAACCTGAGGGAACAACCACATTAAGAAGCAAGTGTTAGCTATAAGAATAGCTAAGTAAGATAACACTTAATTTAAAAGCATTTGTCCAATTAAAACAATCTTCATTATTAGACAAGTTTTATTAGGCACAACACACATCACACGTTCACACATATACTGCATTTCAACTTCGTTTCACTTAGGATAATCATCGTACGAACTTAAGACTGACTACGTAAAATTTCAGAATTACACCTTACGAAGATAGACCTTATCTTCGTTTGGTTCTTACGAACTTAATCTTCGTACGAACTTAAGACTGACTACGTAAAATTCCAGAATTACACCTTACGAAGATAGACCTTATCTTCGTTTGGTTCTTACGAACTTAATCTTCGTACGAACTTAAGACTGACTACGTAAAATTTCAGAATTACACCTTACGAAGATAGACCTTATCTTCGTTTGGTTCTTACGAACTTAATCTTCGTACGAACTTAAGACTGACTACGTAAAATTTCAGAATTACACCTTACGAAGATAGACCTTATCTTCGTTTGGTTCTTACGAACTTAATCTTCGTACGAACTTAAGACTGACTACGTAAAATTCCAGAATTACACCTTACGAAGATAGACCTTATCTTCGTTTGGTTCTTACGAACTTAATCTTCGTACGAACTTAAGACTGACTACGTAAAATTTCAGAATTACACCTTACGAAGATAGACCTTATCTTCGTTTGGTTCTTACGAACTTAATCTTCGTACGAACTTAAGACTGACTACGTAAAATTCCAGAATTACACCTTACGAAGATAGACCTTATCTTCGTTTGGTTCTTACGAACTTAATCTTCGTACGAACTTAAGACTGACTACGTAAAATTTCAGAATTACACCTTACGAAGATAGACCTTATCTTCGTTTGGTTCTTACGAACTTAATCTTCGTACGAACTTAAGACTGACTACGTAAAATTTCAGAATTACACCTTACGAAGATAGACCTTATCTTCGTTTGGTTCTTACGAACTTAATCTTCGTACGAACTTAAGACTGACTACGTAAAATTCCAGAATTACACCTTACGAAGATAGACCTTATCTTCGTTTGGTTCTTACGAACTTAATCTTCGTACGAACTTCATCTTCGTTCAATATACTTTACGAAAATAGCTTCTTTACGAACTTAATCTTCGTACGAACTTCATCTTCGTTCAATATACTTTACGAAAATAGCTTCTTTACGAATTTAAACAACGAATTTAACAAAACTCCTTCTTACGAACTTGGCCAACGAAAATATCACTAGAACGAACTTAACATAACTAACGAAGATAGTCATAAAACGAAGATTAACTTCGTTCGAACGCTGGTTCGACTGCTTTTCAAAAACGACTAAGTTCTTCGATTTTCCAGAAAACGATCCATCTAGGCTTCACCCAAAACATGATTTTGACACAATTAAACACATTTTGATCATCCGGATCGATTACAAACTCGTTTAACATCGTTTTGCACGTTAATTGACCAAAACACCATCTAAGCCCTAATTACGTGTATAATCCAATTTTAATCAGATCTAATTCATAATTAACCAACCCCTAGACCTGAAAATACAACCAACGATTCAATGATTACCTGCTTGCTAGATGGCTGATCGATTCCAACACCAAAATACCCAATTGTTAGACCCAAAAACTAGATTAATTGCTTTAGGATTCAAGAAAGGATTAATTGCTTTATTATTTGCTAATGGCTGCTTAATCTCATCTAATGGCAGCTCCTAAACCCTTAATCCCGTTTTTAGATTTCAACCTATGTCAAAATCAGTCCCTGGACTTCTAAACCCTTCATTATTGGTCACAAACTGCATTATTGACCATATACAACATTAGTCCTTCATTAAAAGGCACTACATAGCCTTTAAGCGACATTAATCACACTTTTATTCGTCATTAAAATTTAGGCTTTTAAACCTAACTACTTTATCTACGTTAACCACACATAACTACATTCAAATATTAAGTAAAGACTTAACGACACCCCAAATTGACTTAACGGCATTAGTCAAACATTAAATAAAAGTTCGGGATGTTACAAGTATTCCCTAATTTGGTAAAATGCTTACAATTAAATACCGTTTGACCTAAAAGTCAAAATGTAAAGTAAGGGTATTTTCCCTTGTCTTATTTTAGTTAAGACAAGTAAATAAAACTTTATCAAACTAACTTTAGAAATATTAAGTTTAGACAGTCTAATTACTGTGCATAATTTATAACCTTTAAATATCTTATTTAAAGTTATTTTAAGACTCGGCATTTTGTCTAAATAGCTAATAGTCTACGTCATCAGGATACGTCCTATTGAATCATATCAAATGTTCAATTATCTATTAATTTCCACGTCATAATCTCTAAATTAGACGAAATTATAGTAATGATCGAGATTAGAACTAACCCGTTGTTAATAAATTACGAGTTGTCACAATTACCCCCCAGTGTACATCCGCCCCTGGTTTATATGTACGAACTTTTTGTTCATTGGATTGAGATCAAATTTTATATAACTTTACTAGTAAAGTTGAGTATTTTGACAATTGAATTAAAATCAATAGTCAAGATTCAAATATAGATATAAATAGTGTGCGTTGTTTTCCGTGCCGCATGTTTTTTTAACAGTTTTAGTCCCTGTCGTTAAATTTCTTACAATAATAGTCCTCATCGTTAAAATTATTAAAAAAATGTTTAACAAGCACTAACAGCGTTTAGTTTCATTTAAGTGTTCAACAGGAGTAACAATAGAGATTGGAAATCAGGTTCTTTTCTCTAATAGGGAGTTAGTTCCTTTTCTCAAACGGGTGTTAATGATCGTTAGATGTTATTTTAGCATCTTATGAGAGTTACCAAAACTGCTGCAAATCAAATCCATTTTTCTAACGGGTTTTGGAGTGTAGGTTTTGTGTCAAATTAGTATTGTCTATCGGTCGTCTAATTTAACAAACAACATTTTTGCCTTTAACTAAAGTTGTCGTTCTTTCAATTATTTTTGCTTTTTATAATTTATTGTATAAAGTTAACATAGTATCCACGTTCATTCTCTTTTATTTACAATGATTTATATGGTACTTTTCATTTCTTTTTAACATATAATAGTATAACTTTAGTGCGTTTTCATTTCCTTTTGTCACTTTTTTTTTTTAAAGTTGCTACATATTAGCATTTGTTTTTTTTAATTCCTTCAACTATTCATAGAATTGATCATGTAAACGATTACTATATCTTATGTTTGTACACGTTAATACATTTCTTGAAGCAAGTTATGTTTCCCGGGACAATGCCCGGGTAACATAACTAGTTATCTTTTAATCTTTACCTTTAATTTTGATTCAATGATCAAAATCCTTACAAATTTACTATCCTATACCATTCACGTATTATAATTTAAAGGTTCTCAGACCATCCATATTCACAACCCAACCCAACGATACTATTCATTAAATAATTAATTTCCCTCTCTTTTATCTATCCAACCCAACCAAACTCAATTTTTACACTCCCATCAACAACCAACCAACTATTTTTTTAATCAGTTAGTATAATGCTTGATAATTAAGTTAAAAATATTGTAGTCCATAAATAAAGAAAGAAAAATGATATATTTAAATTTACTTTTGAAAGGTATACGATATATGTTATAAGGAAAATGATAAATCCTCTTAAAGATTAGCCTAAAAATCCTCCTAAAACTATAAGAATGTGACATGTGGTATCCACTAATTATCTTTCCTAATCTTGCCTCTTGATTTTTCCACTTGTCACCGTCTCATGGTTAGTAGGATTATTAGCCTATTTAGTTAGAAGATTGATTATTTGCCATGTTATAATATAAAATTCGAATAAGTAAAAAGGAAATATACAGACATTGTCAACTTGCCATATAGATTTATTCTCCAAACATTTGTTTGCTCCATCGACTTGTTCGGTGGTATAAAATTTTTTTAATATTATTTTTCCACCTCTATATCCAACCGACTAGATTTTTAGTCACAGGTAGTCTCATAATTTATACAAATGGTTTTCTGATGAACTTTTATATATCTATAACCCAATCGAAGCAAGGGATCGCATAATAGAGTGGCTGGCATATGAAGAAATGTGTGGAATATAATCGTTAGAAATAAAAGATTGAGATTTATCATCACCATATCTCTATATATCTATATCTATACATACAGAGTTTTAGTGAGAGAAAGTTGTTTAGTGGGAGGTTGTTGAAATTTGATTCTAATCAGGTATTTGAAACCCTAGCTTGGCTTACTTGTGTGTATGTGTATTTGTGTATGTATATGTTGTATGTATATGTTATATATGTTTTGATATATTGTTGAGATTTGATGGTTCTGGATGGTTATTAATGATTGGAAGTGCTTTTGTTTGAAGAGGAAAGTGGTTCTTTTTCGAGCGGAATCTGTTACGATCGTCTTGAATCGTTGAATCACTCGTTTTTCCGAATCTTGTATGCTTAGGGTTTAGTACATCGTGGGATCTAATTTGAATTTATTCACCAATCAAGAAGGTCAAATACAAATTGATTGATTTTAATTAGAGTGTGGTTTAGTAAAAGGGTTTCAAAGGGTTGGAAGGAAATGCCTGTTTCTGAATCTGAAAAGGTAAAGTCTGAAAAATAAATACGCTTTTTTTCCCCCCTACTTATGTGTTATGTTTTTGAATTTAATGTATGGAAATGTAACAGTTGGGAGGAGTATCGGTTGTTGGCGTGGGTGAAAAGGGTGAACCACACATAATACCGATCAAGAAAAGGAGAATTATAATCAGGAGGTCATCATCTCCCCCCAGCCCCACATGTAATTTGTCATTGGGGGCTGCAGAAAGACAGAGTCCTGAAGCAGCTTCCTACTGTCATGGGGTGTTATTTAATCCAAATGCAAATTCTACTGTATCTGTAGAAGAAGCGGTTAGTGGAATAGCAGGTAGCAATGATGACGATGATGATGATGATGAAAAGAAGCTGGCGCTTGTGAAGGATGATGGCATATCTATACTTGCAGCGTGTAGTAGTAACAATTTGGGAGCTCAAGTTGATCACTCAGGAACTGTCTCATCTGTTGTGACCACCACTACCACCAAGACTGATGAAATTTCTTCAACGGCTTATGTTAATGAACAACAAGAGTTGAAAATCATCATCAAACAAGAAGAACCACCACCTGATTCCACAACTCCATCCAAAGTAGTAGTTGATGATGAATCCACAACATGTAATAACTCGGAATTACCACTAGCATCATTTACTACTAGCAAGACAAATCAGGATCCAAACAAGTCCCCCCCTGTGCGAGATGCTGCCAGATTCAGCTGGGACTTGAATACTGTTATGCTGGATGCTGCATCGGAAGAACCACCTTTTGTAAAAAATGAGCCTCAAGTTGATGTTGCAAATGACAATGAGACACTCTTTTTGGAAAAAGAGAGAAAGAATGATTTTTATACGTCTGCAAGTACTACATCACAAAACATCATCAGCAGTCAAAATTTCCTGAAAAGCCACTTGGCTCATGATGAAAATGAGGAGTTGAAGAAGAAGCTAGGAGGAAAATGCCAACCATTCTCTGTGGCTGTGAAAACCGAGTCCATTGATGCAATTCCTGTTACTAGAACAAACCTAACCGTGCCTGTGAAAACCGAGTCCACGAATATCAACCTAACGTTGCATTCTTCTTCTTCTTCTAAAGACAATGTTGGTTTTTCGTCTACAATTCCTCACTCTACTGCTACTACTGCCACAGTCATGCCTAAACATCATTTATCTTCAGAAAATGGACCGCTTTGGAGGAGGGAGGTTACTACCTTTAATGAAGTTGCCATGACCAAAATGGAGTTAACTAGCACCAATGTCGAGAATATGGTCATCAAGCAAGAAGCTGCTGATAAAGAACCGGTGGATCAGATTACGTTTGGCTATGCTAATTTGCAGAATGATAATAGAGCTGGATATGGGGTTGATAAACAGGAAGTGGGATATGATTCTCAATATGAAGATGGAGAACTAAGGGAATCAAGTACCCATGCTTGGAAAGGATGTGAGTTAAAAAATAATGAAGAATACAAATACCATATGGAAAACAGAGAAAATGATCTTAACCTGCGTGTTGTTGTTGATGCCCCCCGTGAAACTAGTTATCAAAATGGACAAGGAGGAAGTTCCTCAAAAGTCACTGAAGCTGGATTTGGAAAACAAGTAGATCTAACATCTAGTTTGGTGTTGCCACAGAAACTTAACAGCAGTGATGAGATATTATCTGGTTTGGTACCAAATGCAAAAAGCAATGGTCAAGAAAACCGTGAAACACAGGTGCAGAATGCAAACCGCTCAGAGTGGAAGATAAATGTTTCAGGATGCGATATTTTACCTGAAAATCAACAAATTTCTTCAAATAATTTTACCAAAACCAGGAACTTAACTGGCCGAAAGTTCTTCTATGGTGAACCAAAAGACAGATTTGAAACCGGGGATGTTGAGATGAGAGCTGAAGGCTCAAAATTCTGTCGAAAAGAATCACTAACGCGTATTGCAGGTCCATCAACTCATGATGAGTATGTTAGCAGGGATAGATTCCGGATGCAAGGATGCAGGTGATATTCTCTATATTCTTGTTGACTTGAGTTTGATCTATAGCTCAATTGTTACTAATGATGTTTGTATTTACAGTTCCAAGGCTGACGATGGTTTTACTTCAAGACCAGAGAGGGAATTGGATGGATTAAGATCTTTTGGACGGGGTAGATACTCGCCTCATCATCTTTCTAGTGGCCGGGGAGTTGGTATGTGGAATCGTTCCCCAGAAAGGGGCAGGGATCCTAAGCGTCTTCCTTCGCCATCTTACCAGGGTCCATCTTTTGTTCGTTCTATGCTAGACGATTCTAGAACCGTGGATAATATGACAAATGAAGGTGGTATGGATTCAAGTCGCCATGGCAGATCTAATACTTCATCATATGTTACCCGTCTACCTTTCAGAAGCAGGTCGCCATTGAATCGGGAAGCACAAGATTTTCGTGCACGTTTAGGTTTGAGACCATCTGAAGACACGGGTCATGATAGGTTTGTGAATCTGGGTCGGGGCAGGGGACAGGGGAGATCTGTGAGATGTGGTACACTGCTTGATGATGAGGGACCCCGGGGACGATATCATGGACCTGCAAATGACGAATGTGATGAATATCTGACAGAATATCCACGTCCCTTACCAAGGAGACGCCGCTGTTTTTCACCTATAGAAAGAAGAGGAAATACTTCTTATCAACATCACCAATCCAATTCACGATCACCTTTAAGACCTCGAACTCGTTCTCCAATTGGTAATACTGGTTTTAGACGCCGCAGTAGATCTCCTGATTTCAGACATGATACTAGAATCTGGCGGCCCAAATCTCCCAATTGTCGAGATCATGCAAATGAATATAATTCAGGACCCCGAAACAATAACTCATCACCAATGGGTTCCAGATGGGTAAATTACAAGGAGCGGCCTGTTTTTGACAGAAGATCACCTCCACCTGGGAGGACTAATGCACCACAGGGGGAAAGGTTTAGCTTTTATGATTCAAGAAAGAAGCAGAATGAGTACTATAGATCTGGACATCCAGGACATTTCTCTGACCTAAAAGAATCTGGGAGAGGCCGGCCCAGGTATGTGGGAAATGAGAGTGATCGACCCGATAATGGCTACAGACGTGGCGGGTTTGTTAGGCGGTACAACATGGACACGCCTACAAAGCGCTTCCACTTTGATGAAGACGAGCTTGGCCGTGGGTTTGATGCTCGTGACCAACATGCTTTGGAACTCCTTGCACGAGAAAATCTGAACTCTAATATGTTAGGTAAGCATATTTTTTGAGTGTTTTTCCATATCCATATATGTATTACTGTCTTCAAAGACATACATTTCTAGCTTAAATTATGCTAAGGGGAATTGCTAAAAATACCATATGTTTTGATTATTTTACCACAACACTGTAGTAGCTATTGTACACTGTGTTTAAAATTAGTAAATTTATCAGAATGTATGGTATGAATATGACCTCCTTATGTACTTTTACATAAACTGATATACTGTCATATTATTGTAGTGGTAAGCAACAATAACAATTTAAAAAGAAAGAAATAAGCCGCATACATCTAATGGTTTGATGAAGTTCTTGCACACCTCCTACACTATCATATAACTATATAAGCATTTTACGTGTCCCTCAAATCTGATCATTTTTGCGTTATGTCAAGTTTTGTGACTCATATAGCATGACCAAATGTAACCCATTTAAAATGCACATGGCTTACCTTTCACACTGTTTCGTCCGCAATCGAGCTTACATCGCCTCTCATGCTGCAAGGCTCACAACTTCAGGTGGCTAATGGACATTTCATGAGCCACGTATGCTCATCTCACCTGGTTTTATCCCTCATTATGCCATTCTCTCAAGTAAACAATATGTTTAGTGATCTTAAATAGTCATTGTCACTGTCAGCATTAAACATTTTTTACTCACACTAATGGTATAAGTATGTGGTAGTATTAAAAAAACATGTCTCACACACAGGTTAGGTGTTATTAACTTAAGCCATTTAACATTGAAGCTAGACCACCTTTTCCACACATGTAACTAAGATCTCCGTCTTCTTCATGAGGATCGCAAGCAGCCTTTTTTCCCGTGTGTTCTTCCTTTTAACTGGTGAGTATTTGCTTTTAGTCGAAGATTAACTTTTTATGTCAAATAGTTTGATGTAAAAATTCCATTATTGATCTTGATTCTTAAAAGAAATTTGAGCTTCTTTCTACTTTGCTTTTGCATTCTTAGAATTATACTTATCACTCTTACTGGTGGACAAAGTTCATATTGGCTTGTTTTGTGTGAGATTGAACCAATTCACTTGGGTTTATGAATCAGAAACCACCTTGCCTGACTTCCAATGCCATCTGGCATAGTTCTTATAGAGGTGGCAAGATGGGTGGGTTGGAACTTGGAAGCATTGGACAATAGGTCAAAATGGGTTATCAGTTGAAACATGTCAGCTTTTTATATAGGTTGAAACTTGAAAGTGGGTCGTGTTTGACCTGTTAAAACGATATTCAGGAATGTAATTGTGTTTAGTAATCATTATTACATGAACAATATTATTGCACTAGTAATCATTCAAACCATTTAGGATGTTGTATGCATTAAAAATAGACTTTAGACAACTTTCAACCCCTTTAAACCTAATGGGCTATGGTGTGTTCCCATTTTAGCCAAACACAACTTGAATTGGCTAGTCTACAATAGTCAAAATTGCTACCTCCAACTCTTTTAAGTTTTTGTTAACATGTATTTGCTTGTCGATAATCGTGTCCATTAACAACATTCAACTTATATCAACATGCAAGCATAAATCTTTATTGTTTCTTGACTGTGTCCTAAAAGTCCAATTCTTAGTTATTTGCAATAGAAGATTGAACGGCCTCCAAGATAGCTTAGTGTTTTTACATTTTGATATCTTCACAACAAGTCTCAAGTTCATATCCGGCTAGGTATAATCTTGGGGTGACCATGAAAAGGCCGGAAACAGTCACAGGGTACCTGAATTTGGCTGCTTACATCTGGGTCAAAAAAGACCTATTTGACCCGATTGACCCGAATAGGGAAAATCTAGTTCCATTACTGTTTGCAATGAAAAGTTGCTAGTTTTAATCATTGAATATCTTTACTAGAGACAAAACTTTATTCTCAGATTGGTATAAAAAGGGTTCATTTTGGCTTCAAGAATATGTGAATACTTGATGCTTTACTATAGAAGAATAATATGGTGGTTGCTTGTTGTTGGTGAGGAGTTATTTTCAAGTGCCCTAATAATAAGCCTTGTGTCATATGACCCCCACCCCCACTAGTTATATTCATTTATGTATGTATATATTTTTATATGAAATTATATATATACTAGTGGGTTTATAAGCCCGCGCTGCGGGCTTCAACTATCGTGTTTACGTGCACAATTACGTTCAAATGTTTGCGATATAAAATAAAAAGACCAAGCATGTTGACAGACAACTAAAAACATAAAAAAGAATATCAATATATATGTCTACATTTGTTATATCAAACATAAATAAATATGATAAACTCGCTTAAAAGTTTACATATTAAACACATATGTTTTATTTAATTAAAAAAAAAGCAGACTGACAGGCAGCTGTGCAAGAAAAACCAAAAAAGGTTGCGACGTGGTAAAATCCGAAAGGTAATATAGGGTAAGACGTAAAAAATGAAATGTAAAAAAAACCATTAAAAAACAATAAAATAACCCTGCTTAAAATTTTGTCATATTAAATACATAAATTTATTTTTTAAAAGAATCTAAAAAACAAAGCAAATAAAACCATTATAAAAAATATGGATGAGGCAAATCAAAAATAAGGATAGACGAAATCTAAAAAAAAAGCTTAAATAAAACAATATGATAAACCCGCTAAAAAGTTTGACATATTAAATATATACTTTAAAAAAGTAAGCAGCTAGCAGGTAGCTACGCAGCTACCTGCCAGCCCTTCACTGTTCATCATTTGATTCCTCTTAATAGAGGTATATAATCCCTACTCAACATTTAATAACAAATGTAACACCCGTCATTTAAAAACCTGGATTTTTAAAAACTTTGCCAAACGGCGTTTAAAACGTAGCGGAAAAGATCACTTTAAAAACTGTCTCATCCGTAACCGGATGGTACCTTTCATAAATGGTGTTACCAAGTGCATCATTAAAACAATATAAATGAAATCTAAGTCATGTCACCAACATAAATGTCATTCATTATTACAAGTATCATAAAACATAATAAAGTAGCCAATACATAAGGCTAAAGGTAAAGTCTAAGCATTAAGGACACTAATGCTATCTTCTTTATTTCTTCTACCCATCTCACCGAGCTAATCATTTCCTAGCTCAAGCTTGCTTATCCTGAAGGCACAACATTTTCAAAAGAGAAAGTGTTAGCTAATAAATTAGCTAAGTAAGATAACATGAATTTGAAAATTTTTGCCATTTCATAATATATTAACAAAACATGAATTAAATGTTAATATCACATACATACCATAGCACACAATAAACATGTCACATTAGGATCATCATATTCCTAAATGTGCCTAACTTTACTTTCGTATCTTTCTTTCTTTCTTTCTTTACTTTGTATCTTTGCCTAGACGTAGGCTAAGTGACTTGTGCCACTTACTTAGGGATGTGGGGTTTGTGTGCAGGCGGTCGTAGACCATACTTGGAGTCCTCACACCCGACATGATGGGTAAACCATAAGGTGGTCCATCGGCGTCGTTAAGGATAGACAAAGTCAATCCAAACTGAATAAACCGTTTATGCCTTTATGCAATGGTGGTTAGTTACTCCACCCGGAATACTCAAACATAACTATGCCACGGAAGGTATCATGATTCCCAAACCACGTGATCACGTACACACTAGCTCCGAGGAACTAGCATGGGTTAAGCTTAACACAAACTTTACTTATGCTCGAGACTTCTTTATTATATTAGCTTAGGCTACACTTTCACCTAAACTAATCACATACTTCTTTCTTTACTTTAGGGCCCTTAAACGTACACGTGACATGACAATCCTATTCATATGTCTAGTGACTAGGTGTTCAAGCCATGCAAACAATCACATTTCATAAACATTTTATTTAACATAATCATATCATCATTTCATATCATAAGTACATCATCATACCTTTTCATCATGCATAAACTTATCATACTTCGTTAATGGTAAGCATCATATCCCATAACAACCTCCCATAATCGCCCTTTAACTTACTTTTAAGCATTCATAAACATTTGGGAAGTTTAACTTATAAAAAAAACGTGTTTTGTTGTACCATCAGGTGACAAAAGATGTTATCTTACCTCGTAGAAGCGCACAACAAATGATAACGTAAATTACCGAGCTTTGCAAGTATTCCCGACTACCTATAATCAACATAGACCAATTAACGAGTATAAACGAGGCTAAACCGACCTACAGTCTATATACGTGTCGCATACCCTTTAATTACTATCATTCCAGATAATAGTCTCTTTTTGACTATTACCCTGGGTAAGTAGTCTCTTTTTGTCTAATTCGAGACTATTATCCCAGGTAAGTAGCCTCTTTTTGACTACTCTCAACTTTAGTCTATTTCCAGACTATTACCTCAGGTAAGTAGTCTCTTTTGGTCTACTTTTCCAAAAACGGGTTTTACTAGAAAAAGACTCTTTTAAGACCTATTTGATGATTTGGCACCATCAACTACTCCATGAACGAGTTGTTAACAAAAATGGATCATTAGGTCACATTAAACAACCATACCTAACATCAAAACTCGATCAATTAACCATAAATGATTACCAACAACCCAATTCATTCTCCAAACCCTAAGACCTGAATTAAATCCATACAATTGATTCATATGATCACAAATCAAAGGGAAATCATCTATATTACCTGTAGATGATCACAATATTGAAAGATCTTGATCAAACTTCAATCAAACACCAAGAGACGGAGAGATTTGGATGGAGAATTGCTTTGAGAGGGAAAAGGAGACGGCTTGGGGTTCTCACACACGTAAATTCTGCATAATGACAATTAGGGAAGCGTAATTGTCATTTAACCCCTGGCCAACACTTTCCTAATTGTCATCTTAAGTCCCTAAACTCTATAAACGTTACATCTAAGGCTTTTCTTTCTACCGGGAATACTTTATAACTTACCAAACACTCGACTTCATAACTTTACTTTTAATTACTTTCATTCAACTCATATTAAACATATAAGCATTTAATCACATAATCCAATTAAGGCACATAAACTTGACGAGACCTAACGTTAACTATCGGATAAGTCAACAAGTCAAACATGAAAAGTTCAGGATGTTGATGGAATCAACTATTGGTGACGAGTTTCCATTTTTATATGCATCACATGTAAATGCATGTGGGTCTACAAGTAGAGCATAAGAATTGCATAGAAACATTCATATATGTTGAAAGGTTACATCAACTTTGTTTCGTTTCTTGTGGGTTATGTTAGGTAAGCATATTTTTTTGAGTGTTTTTCCATATCTATATCTGTATTACTCTTCAAAGACATACTACATTAATAGCTTAAATTATGCAAAGGGGAATTGCTAAAGATACCATATGTTTTGATTGATTTACCACTAACACTGTAGTAGCTATTGTACCCTAATGGTATAAGTATGTGGTACTATTATAAAAAACATGTCTCACACACAGGTTACATGTTATTAACTTAAACCATTAAAACATTGAAGCTAGACCACCTTCTTCATGATGTGAGGTTCACACAATTAGTCACCCCCTCCCTATACGGTCTTTACTAATCAAGCCATACCTTTATTTTCCACAAGTTAAAACTTTATCGCTTTTAATGGTCAAGTCTTGAGGTGGTGTAAGGTAAGTGTGAACTAGGAAAACTAATTCGAATAAATATACTTGTCTTTGTTAAGTGATAAACAAAAATATTTGCTATGAGGTGAAAAATGCCTTTCGCTTTCTTTTTTCACCTTTTGTTACTATGAATTAAGAAATAAATAAAAAGATATGAAATGAGAAATAAGAGACACAAGATATATAATAAATATCTTATACTGATCTTGTATTATTAACTCTTCACAATAATTCTTTTTTTAGGGAAAATTATTTAAGAAAGGGCAACTAATGTTTTTTTCCTGCCAGATTGGTAAATTTAGTTTTGCGACATTAAAAAACGTTATTAATCAAATATCAAACAAATAAAAGGGTGCTACCATAGACCACCGTAAAATACAACACTAATACAATGTGATTTATTCGATACTAGTCTTAATGCCCGTACGATGTACGGATTATTATATAATATATGATGATACAATTATATTTATATAAAGATTAAAGAATATGTGGCTGTTAGATTTCTAAGTTTGGATATAGATCCCTTCGCATATTATATAAAACCTCATTAACTGTATAATATATTTGTTTAATTGGATGTTTAAAACTTAACATATATCTTATCTTTTAAGATAGTTGTATTCCGTATTGATATATTAGTTGTTAACATTATTAAAATTTTTTATAAATCATATATATGGAAACTTAGTATAACAATAATAAAATATATAATGAGATATATATATAAAATCTAAATGTTATTTGATTACAATTAGGTAATTATGAATTAGGATCTTTTTTTAATTACACCAAAGTGACACATGTCGTGTAGGAAATGCGCCAAATGTTTATCAAAAAACTTTTTTATATTAAATCTAAAAATTAGTATTTGATTACAATTAGGTAATTATGAATTATGATTTTTTTTAATTACACCAAAAGTGACACATGTCGTGCAAGAAATGCGCCAAGTGTCGATTAAAAAAATCCATAATCCTGTTTTAGTATATTGGTAGATACTTAACCATTATTAAGGACTTTATAAGAGGTTTTATATTCAAATCTTTTTATGTATAATCTTGTAGGTGTCTGCAAAGGGCCCAGATACAACTACTGGATACCGAGTTAGACATGAATTTGCTCAAAGAAAGTCATTCTTGCGGATAACCTGAATACAAAAAAACCTTATTCATTTACCATATTTTTTTGATTTAGTTATGTCGATATTTTATCCCAATTCCCTAGTGCATGGTCACTTATGTCCAAAACATGAAGATTACTAACTCAATCTTCTTTTTTAATTGAAAGCTATTGATAACGCGGTGTCGCGGTTGAAGAAAAAGATATAGAAATATTAATTTACGTTGGAAAATAAAAGTATATTAAGCGGTCAAGATTTTGAAAATATATCCTCGATAGGTGTATGTTTGAACCTTATTAAAATCAACTTGTAACAATAATTTAATAGGTTTTGTATTCTAATTGACTTAGACTTATTTAATTATCAATTATGAATAGTAGGAAAACGACTCATATGCGTCTTTTAGGGGCCAAAAAAAGATAAGGAAAAAATGTACTGTACTTGTCAATTTGTCGTGTGAATTGAACTTCTGATAGTGTGGTCACAAATGCCTTCTTGCATAGGCCAAACATGATAAACTTTTTTAATATATATTGAAATGCCACTCCATATTGAATATCTTTTTATCTTGTAAAACATGGTATAACAACTAGTGCACAAGTATTATTTAATTTATTGTATATTGACTTACTATTTAGATTTTAGTATATCAACAAGTACATAAACTTTACGAGGGTTATTAATCCGCTACAAAATGGTCTTTAGTGATCCGATAAGCAATAAAAACTATTTAGATAGGTCTTACTAGAAAATGAGTAATTGATTCAATGGTAAGTCATCAAGTTTTGAGGTTTAATCTTTGCCAAGTGCATATTAAGCCCCTGTTAACTCTCAGTAGTGTAAGGAAGTGTATGTGGTTTTTTACTTGGTAACCAACTTTGTTAGAAGGGAGCAATTTAGACAACCAACTGTCCAATTTTAATAAAGTCCCCACTAAAAGTACGTTAATGTGTACTTGTTAAAATAAAGTTCGAGCTACTGTTCATACTTTTGTAGAAATACATGTAATACTCGTGGAATCAACTAATTAACACACTAAAAGTTTTGCTTTCAATTGCATATGTTTTGAAAACAATAAATGAATGGATAAAGTTTTGTTTCGAAGGAAATTTAGAGACTGGTTTCTTACTCATATAGCCATATATAAGAAAATTAATTGAGGTATTGACGTGACTGTTTTTGAAGTTTTTTTTCCCACTTTCATGATGTATATCTAGTTCAAACTTAAAATCCTTTGAGAGAAATTCACTCGGGTTTTTTTTTCTTCCAGAAAGTTGAATTTCACTTGAAATTTTGTGTCGCGATTCGACAGCGGAAGGTCTAACATACGTTGTCATAAATGGGTCCGCGCTAGTGAGCTCCCTCGAATTAGAAATGTCTATTTCAAATACCCGATGGAGGAAAACCCCCTACTAATCCGTCCGAAGACACGACGATAGGGGTAAACCCTGCCCCATCAGACTTGAACCTGAGTATAAAACCAAACCTTCATAAAGGGACTTTCTATGTCCTCCCCAAGGCTTGAACACAAGACCTCTTAAATGGGGGATTACCTTTCACGTAGTTAGACCACTTTGATGATAAATATTTTTTGGGAAATGATTAATCCACCTAACAGAATAGCCTAAAAATTCTTCTAACTATTGGATGATGACATGTGAAAAAATCAGGGACAAGATTAAGAAAGAGAATTAATGAATACCACATATCACCTTCTTATAATTCATTTTAAAATTTTAGTAGCCAACATTTTTATAAACATTTTTGTGATATTAGTTTTCGGTACTCGGTATTTGCGTCTGTGTATGTTACCGTTAAATGAAATTTAGCACTCCAAGTAATAATTTATGCAAAAATTATGCTCGATTATCGATGATATTATACTTTCAATTTTAATATTGATTGATGTACACACGTAGAGTTAAGAATGGAGAACATCTGCTGTGAACATTACAAAACACGAGAGTTGTTACAGTGTCGTGCACAACCACAGATGGTTACACTTTTTTTTTTTGAACATTCAAGTAGATTTTTATTGAGATAAAAACTAGCGAGTTGCTAGGAGATACAAGAGAGTATAGATGCAATACAGAGATAATAAAGCAAACGACGGATAAAAAGAAAAAGAGGCTAAAAATTAAAGGTACTCCATTTTTCCCATTCGACATTGAGTTTTTCGGTTTTGTTTGATAGCCACAAAAAGCTTGTCGACTTGATTTCTTTAGCTGCAAACCGAGTTGAGGGCTGTTTGTTTGAGAAGATGCAGTCATTACGACACTTCCATATTATCCAAACGTATGCAAGTATTACTAGATTGATGAGGCTTCTCTTTGTTGGATCAAGCATACGGTGGTTGTGGAAATCAAACAGATCTTTAAAGTTGCTGGGATTAATTGGAGGAAGATTGCACCAGGTGACTACATAATGCCATAGCGAAGCTGCAAAGGGACAGTGTAGGAAGAGATGCTCAGCGTTCTAATTGGTTTGATTACACATACAACAAATGGTGGAGGCAGTCACGATGTTCCTTTTGTTAAGTTGATCGATTGTTGGGATTTTGTTCATCTCTAAACGCCAGCCAAGGATGTTTGCTTTCAATGGAGCAAGCTTGTCCCATGGGAAAGGCCACTGGTTTGGGCCATGCGTGGTAGACAACAAGAGAGACTTCATTGATTTGACAGTGAAAGCACGAGAGGTATCTTTTGTCCATGTCCAATTGTCGTTGTCATTGTTGAGGTTGACCCGTGCTATTTGAGAGACCATGTCATGAAATTGGCGAAGTTCTTGTTGGTTTGAGGGAGGTCTGATCCAGTCCCACTCCCATTGAGAGAATTATCCACCGCCGGTACATCGATCCTTTATATGACAGCTTTTTGATTTCTCAAGTCTGAATAGATCCGGGTAAATTTCA
The DNA here is from genome assembly GCA_034093135.1 of Erigeron breviscapus. Taxonomy (NCBI): domain Eukaryota; kingdom Viridiplantae; phylum Streptophyta; class Magnoliopsida; order Asterales; family Asteraceae; genus Erigeron; species Erigeron breviscapus. The sequence continues at coordinate 271,750,646 of CM067167.1, forward strand.
CAGAAAGGCTTTGAACCATTCCAGATATCGATCCAAAAGCGAATAGATTCTCCATTTCCAACTCGTCCTGCAAAACAGTTCTCCAAGGCAATATTGTAGTGGTGGAGCTGGTTATTAAGATTAGAAATCGTTTTCCAAGCCCCAGCCACGCTGGAACAAAAAGGTAAAGGTGAGCGGCTCCTGCCCGAAAGGTGGATGGATTTTATAACCAGACCCCAAAGAGAATGAGGTTCTTTATGAAGTCTCCACCACCACTTCGACAAAAGAGCAAGATTTTTAGATTGTAAACAACCCAGCCCAAGCCCGCCCGAAGATACAGGAGCAATGATTTTATCCCAAGCAACCCACGGAATTTTTTTGTTTCCATTTAAGCTACCCCCCAAAAAAAATAATCTACGAATTGATTCAAGTTTAGATAAAACACATACCGGGGCTTTATACAACGAGAAATAATAAGATGGGAGACTATCAAGCACAGACCGAATGAGGGTAACTCTACCACCAATAGATAGGGATGAGGCTTTCCATTGTGATAAACGAGATTCAAAAGTGTGTATAACCGGTAGCCAATTACATATATGGTTCATGTTTGCACCAACAGGTAAACCGAGGTAATCTATAGGAAAGTTTTCAATCTTGCAGTTGAGTATGTTGGCTGATTTTGTTATGTTTTCGGTGGGAAGATTGATACCATAAAAACTGGACTTGTGCAGGTTAATTTTGAGGCCTGAGATTAAGTGAAAGATTCTCATGATTCTGTCAATGTTGCGGAGGTAGTTAACGGACCAAGCACCCAGAATGAGTGCATCATCTGCATATAGCAGATGTGTTAAGGTTGGACCTGAGTTTGGTAACTTGATACCCATAATTAGGCCCACATCAGAGGCCCTTTGAAAGATGTTCGAAAAAGCTTACATAGCGATAATAAACAGGAAAGGAGATAGGGGATCTCCTTGGGGCACACCTCTTTCGCAGTTAAACTCCTCAGTGGGACATCCATTCACCAAAACGGCTGATTTAGTTGACTTTAACAAACCCAAAATCCACATTAGCCATCGTTCGGGGAAACCCATTTGCCTCATAATCGAGATCAAGAAGTTCCAATTTAATGAGTCGAAAGCTTTCTCAAAATCTATTTTGAGGCAAAAGGTTTCACGTTTGTTTTTCTTGAGCCAAGATATGATCTCATTAAACATTAAAGGACCATCGAGAATGTTACAATCAGCAAGGTAAGCAGATTGGGTCTGGGATATTACCTGTGAGAGCTTTCCTTTTAGTCGGTTGGCGAGAGTCTTTGAGATGGTCTTTTTAATACATCCAATCAAAGTGATCGGACGGAAGTCTCCTAGACCCCTGACAGAATCTTTTTTCGGGATAAGAGCTATATGCGAAGAGCTACATCCTCTGTTGATGGATCCAGTGTGATAAAAATCAATCAAAATGTTCAGGAAGTCCAATTTGAGTACATCCCAGAATCTTTTAATGAAACCGAAGTTGAAGCCGTCTGGGCCGGGGGCCTTTTCATTCTCACAATCCCAAACAGCTTGAGTTATCTCAGATAGAGTGAAAGGGGCTATAAGGCTGTCAGCCGACTCATGGGCTAGGGTTTTGAACCCATTGCAGATGATTTGGGGCCTCTGATGGATTGGTTCTTTGAACTTTGCTTCAAAAAAGGAGCGAGCAGCCTCTCTTATAGATGGGGGATCAACATGCCAATTACCGTTGATTTCCAGTCCATTTATGCGATTTCTGGCAACACGACTGTTTATATAGCCATGGAAGAAAGCAGAGTTTTCATCCCCATCCTTTATCCATTTCACTCGAGATCTTTGTTGTAGATCCATTGTCTTTGCTTTTTCGAGTTCTTGGATTTTGCTCTTTGTATCAGTCCATTGGGCATGTTCATCCTCCGTGAAATCACGATGGTCAATGATACCATCAAGGTTTTCCAGTTGATCAATGAGAGAAAGGGTTTGTTGGTTTTCAAGGTCTGAGATTTCACGATGCCATGATTTGAGTGGTTGTTTCAGGTTTTTTAATTTGGAGCTGAGTATTTGGTCAGGTCTACCAAACCATTGTCCATTGGATAGATTGTCAAGGTGTTAGGTCCAGATTTACTGGACTCGCTCCAGACTCGACTACCGGAGCCTTACTGAAGATCTGTCCAGAAATGATAATTACTGGACCTACTCCGGACTTGGAATCTGGAGTCCCTCTGAAGATTTGTTCAGAAATAATGGAAGACCAGTGAGCAAATACTTGTATAGGAAATCTGGAGTATTCTCCAGATTAGCTCACTGGACTTCACCCTCAGTCCAGATCTACTCTACTGAAGACGTTCTCACTGAAGTCAAAGACTGAAGTCAGAATAAAGAAGACTGACAAATGGCGGAGTCCACTGGAAGTCTTACTAGATCTGTACACTGGAGGATTGTCAGTGTTCTAGACCTTACAAGTCTGAACACTGATATCGAGGAATTGACTTTATGCCTTTACACACTTTTACCCGGACATCCCAATTGTCTATTGATAAAAGTACATACGTGTGTAAAGGTGGTTGGTTAAAAGAACTTTATCCTTGTACCTTAACCAATGCATTTAATAACCTTGTCGGTTCATTAAATGCATGCAACCATATTTGTACGGCAAATAAATTCATTGTTGAATTTATCTGCCTATAAATACAAAGTCATAATTCTCGTTCAAATTACTTTTTAGCAATTTGGTGAACTTGCTTAAATACTCCCGATCTAAACAGTTATACTTCACAACTCTAAGTATATCGATCAAAGGAGATTATTTAGCAAGTATAGATCACTTGTAATTCAAATATTGTTTAGATATTTACATACTTGTAATATCTAGGTTCCGCAACAATCTTGTATTTTGTTTATCATCAATAAAGAAAATACACTTGAAAATTACATTCGTGTTTCATCATTTATTTACTTGTTTAAATATTGCTTAAGTCGTTTATTGCTTTATTTATATTCTTGCATTTATATTTAAAGTAATACTAGTTCGATTCTAGTTCATACTTGACTTGTTATTTTACACTCGTGGGTTAAACCATCGTGTGAGGGACTTTACAATTGGTATCAGAGCCAGGTTAATATACTTACCTAGATCTGTTTCGCGATGGCAATCCCAGAAAATACTCAAGAAACTCATGAAACTAATCTTAATGACCCATCCACTGGAAATAACAATCCACCACCTCCTCCTCCTGCTGCTTCTCCACATGTGCGTGTGCATTATTCAAATAATCCTGTTCCTAAATTCAATGGGAGCAGTGATGAATTTGGTACGTGGAAAGCTTGGATAATATTGCATGTTACTGGTATTGAAAGGAATATGATGAAAATCTTAAATGAAGGATCCTATGTGCCTAGACTTCCTATCAATGCACTTCTTGACCCTACTGGATCAAGAAGTGGAAGGGAAAAGAGAGAGGAACACTGGTCCGAAGAGGAGAAAAGATTGGTAAATCTTGATACACTTCTTAAAAATATGATCCTTGGGGCTGTTCCAGAAACTCTTATTCCCACATTAGTTCTCTATCCCAGTGCCAAAAGCATGTGGGATGAACAGGTGAACCAGCATGAGGGAGGTGATGATACTGTTGTTACTAGAAAAGTCTCCTTAAACAAAAAGTATGAGTCATTTTTTGCTCTCCCCAATGAATCTCTTACTGGTACTTACACCAGATTTATGAGTATTATTAACCAGTTAAGAGGACTAGGGGTTGATAAAGACAAGGATATACTTTTGGAGAAATTTTGTGATATTCTTCCAACAAAATGGTCTCACATGATTCTGGTCTTGAGGCAAGGTAAAACCTTGCATTCCAATACTTTGTCAACATTGTATGGAGCCTTCAGATTCACTGAAGAAAATCAAGCCCAAAGGATTGAGGCAGAAAAAGATTCTTTTAATCATGCTTCCAGTAGTTCCACAGTGGTCACTAATACTGTACCACCTTGTGCGGCATTAATATCTTCTGAGAATGTATTTTCTATGAAGAAGATGATGTCTGAACTAATAGATTCTGGAGTCTGTAATGATATCTCTCCAAACTGTGATGAAATTGACAGTGATGACCTGGTTGCAATGATGGCCAAAACGTTTAACCGTTTTAAGGCCAGAGCAAATAGGCCCACTGGACAACATGCCCCCAGTTCTTCCACTGACAAGACCAATCTGACATGCTTTAAGTGTGGCAGAAAAGGTCATTTCATGAAAGAGTGCAAGTCCAGTCAGTTTGTCTCTCAGTCTGGTCCAACTGCCTCTTATAACAAGCCTGATGATAGCTATAAGTTTAAATACAAAAAGCTTAAGGCTCAAATTGCTCTCTTGTCTAAACAAATGGAAGATAATAATAAATGCATGATAGCAACCACTGAAGAAGCATGGGTTCCCTCTGATGATTCGTCAGTCGATGACGAAGAGGAAAAAGACTGTTGTTTTATGACTCTGGCAGATCAAGAGCATCTGGTGAAGGATGATGTCACATCTGGTCGATGGGTAGACATTGTTATTAAAAAGGTTAGTGATTATGATAATGAAATTGATCCTGGACTTAAATTGGACATTGCTGAAGCTCTAAATTCTGATTTAATTTTTGTAGAAACTGTTAGATTTGACAGTCTAAATGGCTTAGAAACAGATTCCTCTGAAATAGCTGCCTTAAAATCAAAATTAAAAGAACTTCAAGATATTGAACTGGTATTTCAAGCACAAGTTTTGGTAACTGAACAACTGGTTCAAGAAAAACATGACCTGGAAATAATTTTGCAAAAAGAAAAACAGGTTATTCAATCATGGCTTGAAACAAGAAAGCCATATGATGCTGCAGTAAACCAATTTCCATCCCAAAAACGTGCATATCTGGATGGAAATACTCATATTGCAGCATTAATACCAGTAATTGACCGGTTACCAGAGGAGGTTAAACCTAGTACCATATATGATGAACCTTCTACCCTAAAATCTTGTATAATACCAGCTCAATTTTTAGAGGTCAAGACTGGAGCATCCCAGATGACTGCTCCAGTTAAAAAGGTCAATAAGCATAAACCTTTGCCTCAGACTGTTTCTAATGAACCCCAGGTTCAAAGGAAAAAGAACTATTCCCTTCCTAAGCCAAAAGTCCAGTCAACTGGAAAGGCTCAGGTTTCATCTGAAGAATCTATTTTGTTAAGGTTGGAGAGCCAGTTTCAACTACTGGCTCGTCAGGTTCAAAGTTGTCATGCAAGATTAAACAACCTTAAGGGTACTTCATCTGGCCCTATGCAAAATACCAAACCTTTTTCTAAGAAAGAGAAAAATATTCCTTTAATTGAGAAAAAGAAAAAGGTTTCTAAACTATCAACTCCAGTAGTGTTTTCAACAAAAACTACTGTTGAAGAAAGTGAACTCAACCAGATACCCCAGGGATCCATAAGGGAGGATCC
>CM067167.1:271757098-271782098 GCA_034093135.1 Erigeron breviscapus
AGAGGCTTACCTAAGCTTACTGCCAAACAGCTCAAAGCAATTAAAGATGCAGATATGAGCACATTCATTCCCCTAGATACTTCTCTGAAAATCAATCGTCAACAACTCCAGTCTGCTGTAGAACAACAGAGAGTATCAAAGGAAACTGAAGCAATGATCCAGACAGCCAAATGGAAAGAAAAATATAATGAAATGTTAAATTTCAGGGCTGATTCCAGAAGGATCACTGGTGCAGAGATTAAGTTTGCTGATAATCATGAAGGTATGTCAAAGTTTGAAATAAAGTTGACCAGGGAAGGTAACTTTTCTGATGAAAGAAAGAATACTTCAGTCCAGGCGTTTGGATGGAGTGAACTGAAGTTGATTGCCTTAACGTTCAGGGGGAAGACAAATTTGTCGTCTGACGTTAAATCATTTCTGAAGAGGGTTGAGAAGGTATGGAGAAGAAAGCAACAGATGGAAGTTGCAATAGGCATGAAGTCGCCAGAATCAGTACCATCTTCTCCATCACCAAAGAGAAAGGCTTCTGAAGATGCTCCAGGACAGACATCGAAGAGAAGGGCCTGACTCTTATATCATTTACCTATTGTAATTTATCGTTTGATAAAAATTGTAACTATTTATCAGTTGATGTATGTAATATTAGTTGCAATTTTTAATTCATAAAAGTAAATGATCAGATTTAGTCTAAGTTAGAACTTAAATGATGAAACTAAAAACACTCATGATCTATAAAGTGTTTTCCAGTAACTTAGATTTTTTAGACTAAAATCAAAACTTGTGTTTTTCAAGCATACAAAGTTGTATAGATATAAGCTTGAAAACACTTGCATTATTTCTAAACAAATAGGGGGAATTTGTTAGGTCCAGATTTACTGGACTCGCTCCAGACTCGACTACTGGAACCTTACTGAAGATCTGTCCAGAAATGATAATTACTGGACCTACTCCAGACTTGGAATTTGGAGTCCCTCTGAATATTTGTTCAGAAATAATGGAAGACCAGTGAGCAAATACTTGTATAGGAAATCTGGAGTATTCTCCAGATTAGCTCACTGGACTTCACCCCCAATCCAGATCTACTTTACTGAAGACGTTCTCACTGAAGTCAAAGACTGAAGTCAGAATAAAGAAGACTGACAAATGGCGGAGTCCACTGGAAGACTTACCAGATCTGTACACTGGAGGATTGTCAGTGTTCTAGACCTTACAAGTCTGAACACTGATATTGAGGAATTGACTTTATGCCTTTACACACTTTTACCCGGACATCCCAATTGTCTATTGATAAAAGTACATACGTGTGTAAAGGTGGTTGGTTAAAAGAACTTTATCCTTGTACCTTAACCAATGCATTTAATAACCTTGTCGGTTTATTAAATGCATGCAATCATATTTGTACGGCAAATAAATTTATTGTTGAATTTATCTGCCTATAAATACAAAGTCATACTTCTCGTTCAAATTACTTTTTAGCAATTTGGTGAACTTACTTAAATACTCTCGATCTAAACAGTTATACTTCACAACTCTAAGTGTATCGATCAAAGGAGATTATTTAGCAAGTATAGATCACTTGTAATTCAAAGATTGTTTAGATATTTACATACTTGTAATATCTAGGTTCCGCAACAATCTTGTATTTTGTTTATCATCAATAAAGAAAATACACTTGAAAATTACATTCGTGTTCCATCATTTATTTACTTGTTTAAATATTGCTTAAGTCGTTTATTGCTTTATTTATATTCTTGCATTTATATTTAAAGTAATACTAGCTCGATTCTAGTTCATACTTGACTTGTTATTTTACACTTGTGGGTTAAACCATCGTGTGAGAGAGTTTACAATTGGTATCAGAGCCAGGTTAATATACTTACCTAGATCTGTTTCGCGATGGCAATCCCAGAAAATACTCAAGAAACTCATGAAACTAATCTTAATGACCCATCCACTGGAAATAACAATCCACCACCTCCTCCTCCTGCTGCTTCTCCACATGTGCGTGTGCATTATTCAAATAATCCTGTTCCTAAATTCAATGGGAGCAGTGATGAATTTGGTACGTGGAAAGCTTGGATAATATTGCATGTTACTGGTATTGAAAGGAATATGATGAAAATCTTAAATGAAGGATCCTATGTGCCTAGACTTCCTATCAATGCACTTCTTGACCCTACTGGATCAAGAAGTGGAAGGGAAAAGAGAGAGGAACACTGGTCCGAAGAGGAGAAAAGATTGGTAAATCTTGATACACTTCTTAAAAATATGATCCTCGGGGTTGTTCCAGAAACTCTTATTCCCACATTAGTTCTCTATCCCAGTGCCAAAAGCATGTGGGATGAACAGGTGAACCAGCATGAGGGAGGTGATGATACTGTTGTTACTAAAAAAGTCTCCTTAAACAAAAAGTATGAGTCATTTTTTGCTCTCCCCAATGAATCTCTTACTGGTACTTACACCAGATTTATGAGTATTATTAACTAGTTAAGAGGACTAGGGGTTGATAAAGACAAGGATATACTTTTGGAGAAATTTTGTGATATTCTTCCAACAAAATGGTCTCACATGATTCTGGTCTTGAGGCAAGGTAAAACCTTGCATTCCCATACTTTGTCAACATTGTATGGAGCATTCAGATTCACTGAAGAAAATCAAGCCCATAGGATTGAGGCAGAAAAAGATTCTTTTAATCATGCTTCCAGTAGTTCCACAGTGGTCACTAATATTGTACCACCTTGTGCGGCATTAATATCTTCTGAGAATGTATTTTTTATGAAGAAGATGATGTCTGAACTAATAGATTCTGGAGTCTGTAATGATATCTCTCCAAACTGTGATGAAATTGACAGTGATGACCTGGTTGCAATGATGGCCAAAACGTTTAACCGTTTTAAGGCCAGAGCAAATAGGCCCACTGGACAACATGCACCCAGTTCTTCCACTGACAAGACCAATCTGACATGCTTTAAGTGTGGCAGAAAAGGTCATTTCATGAAAGAGTGCAAGTCCAGTCAGTTTGTCTCTCAGTCTGGTCCAACTGCCTCTTATAACAAGCCTGATGATAGCTATAAGTTGAAATACAAAAAGCTTAAGGCTCAAATTGCACTCTTGTCTAAACAAATGGAAGATAATAATAAATGCATGATAGCAACCACTGAAGAAGCATGGGTTCCCTCTGATGATTCGTCAGTCGATGAAGAAGAGGAAAGAGACTGTTGTTTTATGGCTCTGGCAGATCAAGAGCATCTGGTGAAGGATGATGTCACATCTAGTCGATGGGTAGACATTGTTATTAAAAAGGTTAGTGATTATGATAATGAAATTGATCCTGAACTTAAATTGGACATTGCTGAAGCTCTAAATTCTGATTTAATTTTTGTGGAAACTGTTAGATTTGACAGTCTAAATGGCTTAGAAACAGATTCCTCTGAAATAGCTGCCTTAAAATCAAAATTAAAAGAACTTCAAGATATTGAACTGGCATTTCAAGCACAAGTTTTGGTAACTGAACAACTGGGTCGATTTGTTGCCTGAAGGAAAGGTTTGGGTTGTCGGTAGTACGAAGAGGTGGGGCTGTTTTGCATAACACACCAATATTAGGGTTCTTGGGGTTTTGGGAAGGTGGTGAATTAAGATCTAATTGCATGCTTGTGTGTTCTTCGATGGTGGGCGAAAGTTGGCGTTGTCTCTTTCTAGAGAGGGGTGTTTGATTGTTTTGATTGGGGTAATTAATAGGTTTGTATGGGGAAAAGACTGGTGGAGGGGGGATGCAGTGGGCCCAAGATACATTCTGATCTTTTTTGTTTCCAATGTCAGGATAATTATGTGACTTTTCAGAATTATTCTTGGAAAAAGGTGCTTTTTGTTTGGGTATAGTAATTAATGGGTCGTTTGAGTTACCTTGGGTGGTCGTGGGGTCCACATCGGATTCCGGTGGGTCTGTTGGTTTTCCACCGCCGTCAACATTGACAGCCTTAATGATAGGTGACTCCAGGAAGGGTGGTAACCAATCTCCATGCTCTTCAACCACTCTAACCGCGAAGGATTTGTTGGGTTTGTGATGAACTTTGATTAGCTTGTCAATCTTCTCATGGGCATTGGTAAGGACAGTTGCCTGGGTAAAGCTTAAGTTACCATCATTAGCCGTAACATGAGGTGGTTCGAGAATCTGTCCCACTGTAGCAGCCACTTTTTTGGTAATGGCATTATCCCATAAATGCAAAGGAATTCCATAAATTTAATCATGGTAATCCTACCAGAAGCATGGTCTTGCCCATCCCATATTTCGAATCTGGAGAACCATTTCTCAAGGAAACTTGTCTTTGTTTGGAGGAAGTTTTCAGCAAGGGTTGACCCATTGAAGGAAAGAAGGATGGTGAGGCCGCCAACGTATGAAATGGTGACATTTGTTTGTGGTTCGGTGTCTTTAAGGATAGTTTGAAGGTTTTGTAGGGTGTGGAGGTTGTTGGCAGTAGCAATGATGGTTGATTTTGTCCATAGGGCTGGGGTTTTGGGGGAAATGTATGAAAGGTCAATAGATATTGAATCTTCACTGTTGTTTTTGGTCAACATATCACGGTAAGAAGGACCATGATGGGTGAGCGATGGACATTTTGCAAATTTGGGTTATGTTATTGGAAGGTTTGCTGATGTTTGGGCGGTTGTTGGTGGAAGGATGTGGGTTTGTTACGGTGTTGAGGAGGTGGATTTGTGTAAGTGAATGGGGTAGGATTCCCTTTTTTGTCAAACCTGGATGGAAAAACACCCAGAATTAGTCCATGGATCTTTACGTTTTGAAGTGAACTGAGAAAAGATGGGTGATTTGGAGGGTTCCTGAATCTTAAGAAACCAAAGGGGTTGTTATACTTGTCCCATTTTCTGGCCACATATGCATCAACCAGGTTGCCATGATTTCGGAAAAGATCTATCAGGTCGTTGCTGGTGAGTGATGGTGGGAGGTTATACACGAAAAAGGTGGTGATGGCGGTAGTCGATTGCTTCCGTCTGTGCTTGACTTGTTCCCATTGATTATCATTCCCCGTTGATTCCGGCCGCCGGTGAGTGTTGCAGGAAGTTGAAGGGTGCCGGGGGGATGAAGGGTTCTCTCTCTCTCACACACACATAGTATATCTCTCAACTGTATTAAATTACCTGTGATGGTTTACACTATGTGTGGTCGTAGTTTATGTTTTCTAATAACTTTTTAAATATGCGTGTTCTAAATGTAATGTTTGATTCCATGATCATTGGGATAATAAGATAAAGAGTTAATTAGTTAAATGGTATCTAACGTTTGCGCGATATTGCTGGCTTAATACCTTTCCTTTCGATATTACGCGGATCATACCCAACGTTTCCAAAACTCCACTCGGACCATACTGGAACCAAACGCCGTTTGATGGCCGTTAAAACCCCCCACGTGACTTGCACGTGGGTAAAAATGTATTTTCGCGTTTATTAATTACTTAAATGGTACCTAACATTTACACGATATTGCTGGTTTCATACCTAATGTTTAGTTATTAGTTTTTTTGTATTTTTTAATTTTGAAAGGTGAATTTCGCTTTAAGCTTCGTGTCGCAATTCGACAGCAGGAGGTCTAGCATACGTTGTCTTTTTTTATTTTTGAACGACATTAATTAATAATTAAACAAATAAAATGCTAGTAACGGTGCGACTTATATAATGAATAATGCGCTAACGGTGCGACTTATATAATAAATAATGCGCTAACGGTGCGACTTATATAATAAATAATGCGCTAACGGTGCGACTTATATAATAAATAATGCGCTAACGGTGCGACTTATATAATAAATAATGCGCTAACGGTGCGACTTATATAATAAATAATGCGCTAACGGTGCGACTTATATAATAAATAATGCGCTAACGGTGCGACTTATATAATAAATAATGCGCTAACGGTGCGACTTATATAATAAATAATGCGCTAACGGTGCGACTTATATAATAAATAATGCGCTAACGGTGCGACTTATATAATAAATAATGCGCTAACGGTGCGACTTATATAATAAATAATGCGCTAACGGTGCGACTTATATAATAAATAATGCGCTAACGGTGCGACTTATATAATAAATAATGCGCTAACGGTGCGACTTATATAATAAATAATGCGCTAACGGTGCGACTTATATAATAAATAATGCGCTAACGGTGCGACTTATATAATAAATAATGCGCTAACGGTGCGACTTATATAATAAATAATGCGCTAACGGTGCGACTTATATAATAAATAATGCGCTAACGGTGCGACTTATATAATAAATAATGCGCTAACGGTGCGACTTATATAATAAATAATGCGCTAACGGTGCGACTTATATAATGAATAATGCGCTAACGGTGCGACTTATATAATGAATAATGCGCTAACGGTGCGACTTATATAATAAATAATGCGCTAACGGTGCGACTTATATAATAAATAATGCGCTAACGGTGCGACTTATATAATAAATAATGCGCTAACGGTGCGACTTATATAATAAATAATGCGCTAACGGTGCGACTTATATAATAAATAATGCGCTAACGGTGCGACTTATATAATGAATAATGCGCTAACGGTGCGACTTATATAATAAATAATGCGCTAACGGTGCGACTTATATAATAAATAATGCGCTAACGGTGCGACTTATATAATAAATAATGCGCTAACGGTGCGACTTATATAATAAATAATGCGCTAACGGTGCGACTTATATAATAAATAATGCGCTAACGGTGCGACTTATATAATAAATAATGCGCTAACGGTGCGACTTATATAATAAATAATGCGCTAACGGTGCGACTTATATAATAAATAATGCGCTAACGGTGCGACTTATATAATAAATAATGCGCTAACGGTGCGACTTATATAATAAATAATGCGCTAACGGTGCGACTTACATCGTAAACAATGCGCTAACGGTGCGACTTACATCGTAAACAATGCGCTAACGGTGCGACTTATATAATGAATAATGCGCTAACGGTGCGACTTACATCGTAAACAATGCGCTAACGGTGCGACTTACATCGTAAACAATGCGCTAACGGTGCGACTTACATCGTAAACAATGCGCTAACGGTGCGACTTATATAATGAATAATGCGCTAACGGTGCGACTTACATCGTAAACAATGCGCTAACGGTGCGACTTACATCGTAAACAATGCGCTAACGGTGCGACTTATATAATGAATAATGCGCTAACGGTGCGACTTACATCGTAAACAATGCGCTAACGGTGCGACTTACATCGTAAACAATGCGCTAACGGTGCGACTTATATAATGAATAATGCGCTAACGGTGCGACTTATATAATGAATAATGCGCTAACGGTGCGACTTACATCGTAAACAATGCGCTAACGGTGCGACTTACATCGTAAACAATGCGCTAACGGTGCGACTTACATCGTAAACAATGCGCTAACGGTGCGACTTACATCGTAAACAATGCGCTAACGGTGCGACTTATATAATAAATAATGCGCTAACGGTGCGACTTACATCGTAAACAATGCGCTAACGGTGCGACTTATATAATGAATAATGCGCTAACGGTGCGACTTATATAATGAATAATGCGCTAACGGTGCGACTTACATCGTAAACAATGCGCTAACGGTGCGACTTATATAATGAATAATGCGCTAACGGTGCGACTTACATCGTAAACAATGCGCTAACGGTGCGACTTATATAATGAATAATGCGCTAACGGTGCGACTTACATCGTAAACAATGCGCTAACGGTGCGACTTACATCGTAAACAATGCGCTAACGGTGCGACTTACATCGTAAACAATGCGCTAACGGTGCGACTTACATCGTAAACAATGCGCTAACGGTGCGACTTACATCGTAAACAATGCGCTAACGGTGCGACTTACATCGTAAACAATGCGCTAACGGTGCGACTTACATCGTAAACAATGCGCTAACGGTGCGACTTATATAATGAATAATGCGCTAACGGTGCGACTTACATCGTAAACAATGCGCTAACGGTGCGACTTACATCGTAAACAATGCGCTAACGGTGCGACTTACATCGTAAACAATGCGCTAACGGTGCGACTTACATCGTAAACAATGCGCTAACGGTGCGACTTACATCGTAAACAATGCGCTAACGGTGCGACTTATATAATGAATAATGCGCTAACGGTGCGACTTACATCGTAAACAATGCGCTAACGGTGCGACTTACATCGTAAACAATGCGCTAACGGTGCGACTTACATCGTAAACAATGCGCTAACGGTGCGACTTACATCGTAAACAATGCGCTAACGGTGCGACTTACATCGTAAACAATGCGCTAACGGTGCGACTTACATCGTAAACAATGCGCTAACGGTGCGACTTACATCGTAAACAATGCGCTAACGGTGCGACTTACATCGTAAACAATGCGCTAACGGTGCGACTTACATCGTAAACAATGCGCTAACGGTGCGACTTATATCGTAAACAATGCGCTAACGGTGCGACTTACATCGTAAACAATGCGCTAACGGTGCGACTTACATCGTAAACAATGCGCTAACGGTGCGACTTACATCGTAAACAATGCGCTAACGGTGCGACTTACATCGTAAACAATGCGCTAACGGTGCGACTTACATCGTAAACAATGCGCTAACGGTGCGACTTACATCGTAAACAATGCGCTAACGGTGCGACTTACATCGTAAACAATGCGCTAACGGTGCGACTTACATCGTAAACAATGCGCTAACGGTGCGACTTACATCGTAAACAATGCGCTAACGGTGCGACTTACATCGTAAACAATGCGCTAACGGTGCGACTTACATCGTAAACAATGCGCTAACGGTGCGACTTACATCGTAAACAATGCGCTAACGGTGCGACTTACATCGTAAACAATGCGCTAACGGTGCGACTTACATCGTAAACAATGCGCTAACGGTGCGACTTACATCGTAAACAATGCGCTAACGGTGCGACTTACATCGTAAACAATGCGCTAACGGTGCGACTTACATCGTAAACAATGCGCTAACGGTGCGACTTACATCGTAAACAATGCGCTAACGGTGCGACTTACATCGTAAACAATGCGCTAACGGTGCGACTTACATCGTAAACAATGCGCTAACGGTGCGACTTACATCGTAAACAATGCGCTAACGGTGCGACTTACATCGTAAACAATGCGCTAACGGTGCGACTTACATCGTAAACAATGCGCTAACGGTGCGACTTACATCGTAAACAATGCGCTAACGGTGCGACTTACATCGTAAACAATGCGCTAACGGTGCGACTTACATCGTAAACAATGCGCTAACGGTGCGACTTACATCGTAAACAATGCGCTAACGGTGCGACTTACATCGTAAACAATGCGCTAACGGTGCGACTTACATCGTAAACAATGCGCTAACGGTGCGACTTACATCGTAAACAATGCGCTAACGGTGCGACTTACATCGTAAACAATGCGCTAACGGTGCGACTTACATCGTAAACAATGCGCTAACGGTGCGACTTACATCGTAAACAATGCGCTAACGGTGCGACTTACATCGTAAACAATGCGCTAACGGTGCGACTTACATCGTAAACAATGCGCTAACGGTGCGACTTACATCGTAAACAATGCGCTAACGGTGCGACTTACATCGTAAACAATGCGCTAACGGTGCGACTTACATCGTAAACAATGCGCTAACGGTGCGACTTACATCGTAAACAATGCGCTAACGGTGCGACTTACATCGTAAACAATGCGCTAACGGTGCGACTTACATCGTAAACAATGCGCTAACGGTGCGACTTACATCGTAAACAATGCGCTAACGGTGCGACTTACATCGTAAACAATGCGCTAACGGTGCGACTTACATCGTAAACAATGCGCTAACGGTGCGACTTACATCGTAAACAATGCGCTAACGGTGCGACTTACATCGTAAACAATGCGCTAACGGTGCGACTTACATCGTAAACAATGCGCTAACGGTGCGACTTACATCGTAAACAATGCGCTAACGGTGCGACTTACATCGTAAACAATGCGCTAACGGTGCGACTTACATCGTAAACAATGCGCTAACGGTGCGACTTACATCGTAAACAATGCGCTAACGGTGCGACTTACATCGTAAACAATGCGCTAACGGTGCGACTTACATCGTAAACAATGCGCTAACGGTGCGACTTACATCGTAAACAATGCGCTAACGGTGCGACTTATATAATGAATAATGCGCTAACGGTGCGACTTACATCGTAAACAATGCGCTAACGGTGCGACTTACATCGTAAACAATGCGCTAACGGTGCGACTTACATCGTAAACAATGCGCTAACGGTGCGACTTACATCGTAAACAATGCGCTAACGGTGCGACTTACATCGTAAACAATGCGCTAACGGTGCGACTTACATCGTAAACAATGCGCTAACGGTGCGACTTACATCGTAAACAATGCGCTAACGGTGCGACTTACATCGTAAACAATGCGCTAACGGTGCGACTTACATCGTAAACAATGCGCTAACGGTGCGACTTACATCGTAAACAATGCGCTAACGGTGCGACTTACATCGTAAACAATGCGCTAACGGTGCGACTTACATCGTAAACAATGCGCTAACGGTGCGACTTACATCGTAAACAATGCGCTAACGGTGCGACTTACATCGTAAACAATGCGCTAACGGTGCGACTTACATCGTAAACAATGCGCTAACGGTGCGACTTACATCGTAAACAATGCGCTAACGGTGCGACTTACATCGTAAACAATGCGCTAACGGTGCGACTTACATCGTAAACAATGCGCTAACGGTGCGACTTACATCGTAAACAATGCGCTAACGGTGCGACTTACATCGTAAACAATGCGCTAACGGTGCGACTTACATCGTAAACAATGCGCTAACGGTGCGACTTACATCGTAAACAATGCGCTAACGGTGCGACTTACATCGTAAACAATGCGCTAACGGTGCGACTTACATCGTAAACAATGCGCTAACGGTGCGACTTACATCGTAAACAATGCGCTAACGGTGCGACTTACATCGTAAACAATGCGCTAACGGTGCGACTTACATCGTAAACAATGCGCTAACGGTGCGACTTACATCGTAAACAATGCGCTAACGGTGCGACTTACATCGTAAACAATGCGCTAACGGTGCGACTTACATCGTAAACTTCAAGTGATGAACCCAAGACTTTATGAACTTGATTGTTTTGTGTTATGAATGTGAGAGAGAGAGAAAAGAGCAGAGATGGATGATAGAATGATCATCAAATGCTTGCTTATATAGCCCAAGAGTTGCAACTAAGTGCCAAGAACACACACCTTGGCCATGAGGTGTTCATCATGTGTTTACAACTCATCCTTGAGTGTAATGGCTGAAACTTTGGCCTTAAAACAAACTAGAATTCAGTAGGAACATGTTCATTGCATGATTACAAGCTATAATCCAAGTCTTGGTTAGTTTGTGTGGGGTTTATGTCAAGAACACAAACTTGACTTGACTAATTGACTTTGGTTGACTCTAAACTTTGATTCTTGATTTATTATTTGTGTAATTAAGTGTAGTAACTAGTTTATATAAGTATAATTACTTTTATCTATGTGGTTATAAATCAATTACATGTATTTATATATTTATTAGTTAACTAATTTAAGTACACAATTGCATATTTATTTTACTAGTATGTACAATATATCTAGCTAGTTAATTGATTCCGAAATTAATAACACAAACAAAATATTCACGAGCGTACAACTTTTATTATTATAAATCCATAATATGGATAAATCATTTCATATAATATAAAGGTTGTGTCTGTTTTTGTCCTATTAATGGAATTATCATCTAGCCACCGACACTGTTCCACCGACACTGTTGGAACCGTTCATTATACTTAAGGCTTCTCATATACGTTTCTTCCTGTTAGCATAGTTACTCAATTATCGTCTTATAATATATTTTCCTTATCACATATGGGCCAACATCATGGTCTTGCAACATGGGCTTAATTCTAGAAATTCAAATATGACATTTTAATTGGCCCAATTTACAGATAAATGTACACAATTATGTCCAAATTTCCGTTTATTGAAATAGTTAATCAAATTACATGCACAGTCAAACGGTAAAAATCATGAATGTTACATTATTCCCCAGTTAAAAGGATTTCGACCTCGAAATCTAGACCGTATCGAGTAATTTAAAAATATATACTTATACTCATATAGTATAGACCACTTATACACTTATAGTATAGCATAACCGATTCGTCTAGACACAGGTAAGTCTGACTAAAACACTATACAAAATTCAAATTCACTTTATCTTCCATATTTGACCGTTAGAAACGGCTCCTTTTTAGACTATATAATAATACCTTAGCATACTTTTCTCCATGCCATATCAACTTAACATTTTCCTTTCTTCAGAATCTAACTGAAACCCGAAACCTAATATCGAAAATGTTGAATCCTTTCCTAATCGTAATCTACATTATTATCATAGTGTGGTTAATTACTGTGGCTCAACTTCCATTGGATGAGGCTATTCAGTGGTTAGTCGCGTTCGTTCTTGGCGTGGTTCCCTTACTGTTTGTCACCACTTGGGTTTCTTTGTATGGTTTTTAAATATGTTGTATCCCTAATTGTTGTATTTCTGTTTAAATAATGTAACAAGTTTCACTTGTATTGTACGAATAATGAAATACAACTTTCTTCGATCTCTTTTGGGGATTGTTGTCGATTAGGGAAATTCCCCAGTTAAAAGGATTTCGACCTCGAAATCTAGACCGTATCGAGTAATTTAAAAATATATACTTATACTCATATAGTATAGACCACTTATACACTTATAGTATAGCATAACCGATTCGTCTAGACACAGGTAAGTCTGACTAAAACACTATACAAAATTCAAATTCACTTTATCTTCCATATTTGACCGTTAGAAACGGCTCCTTTTTAGACTATATAATAATACCTTAGCATACTTTTCTCCATGCCATATCAACTTAACATTTTCCTTTCTTCAGAATCTAACTGAAACCCGAAACCTAATATCGAAAATGTTGAATCCTTTCCTAATCGTAATCTACATTATTATCATAGTGTGGTTAATTACTGTGGCTCAACTTCCATTGGATGAGGCTATTCAGTGGTTAGTCGCGTTCGTTCTTGGCGTGGTTCCCTTACTGTTTGTCACCACTTGGGTTTCTTTGTATGGTTTTTAAATATGTTGTATCCCTAATTGTTGTATTTCTGTTTAAATAATGTAACAAGTTTCACTTGTATTGTACGAATAATGAAATACAACTTTCTTCGATCTCTTTTGGGGATTGTTGTCGATTAGGGAAATTCCCCAGTTAAAAGGATTTCCCATATTTGTCTCATTTTCTTAAATTCAATCATTAAAAGTGATCCACGGTCAAAGAAACAAATATTACCTGGATCACTCCTGAAACAATAGTTTGGATCAAAAATTCATCTAGGTTTCAAAAAGATGAATTAGCAATTGATATGGTTCTTGAAAAAGAAGCAGTGAAGAAAAATAGTGATGCGTGGAAGACGGTCTATTCATTAAGCTATTAATTAAGTTGAGGATTTTCTCGACATTGTATACGCTTTTGAGTAAACTGTTCAGCTCTTTTCAACCTTGGTTAAAGGGATGATAAAGTTTAGAAATTTTATATATATAATTCGGTAATTACTAATTACCGTAGAAATGATTAAAATTTCTGTAGTTTATGGACACCTGTCCGTTTTCCAAGGTCACACTTCGTCTTTCATTCTCTATATAAGAAAGGCACTTTTAAAGATAATAGGCATTCTGAAATTTCCTTCTCTCTTTTACATTTTCCTTTCTTCAGAATCTAACTGAAACCCGAAACCTAATATCGAAAATGTTGAATCCTTTCCTAATCGTAATCTACATTATTATCATAGTGTGGTTAATTACTGTGGCTCAACTTCCATTGGATGAGGCTATTCAGTGGTTAGTCGCGTTCGTTCTTGGCGTGGTTCCCTTACTGTTTGTCACCACTTGGGTTTCTTTGTATGGTTTTTAAATATGTTGTATCCCTAATTGTTGTATTTCTGTTTAAATAATGTAACAAGTTTCACTTGTATTGTACGAATAATGAAATACAACTTTCTTCGATCTCTTTTGGGGATTGTTGTCGATTAGGGAAATTCCCCAGTTAAAAGGATTTCGACCTCGAAATCTAGACCGTATCGAGTAATTTAAAAATATATACTTATACTCATATAGTATAGACCACTTATACACTTATAGTATAGCATAACCGATTCGTCTAGACACAGGTAAGTCTGACTAAAACACTATACAAAATTCAAATTCACTTTATCTTCCATATTTGACCGTTAGAAACGGCTCCTTTTTAGACTATATAATAATACCTTAGCATACTTTTCTCCATGCCATATCAACTTAACATTTTCCTTTCTTCAGAATCTAACTGAAACCCGAAACCTAATATCGAAAATGTTGAATCCTTTCCTAATCGTAATCTACATTATTATCATAGTGTGGTTAATTACTGTGGCTCAACTTCCATTGGATGAGGCTATTCAGTGGTTAGTCGCGTTCGTTCTTGGCGTGGTTCCCTTACTGTTTGTCACCACTTGGGTTTCTTTGTATGGTTTTTAAATATGTTGTATCCCTAATTGTTGTATTTCTGTTTAAATAATGTAACAAGTTTCACTTGTATTGTACGAATAATGAAATACAACTTTCTTCGATCTCTTTTGGGGATTGTTGTCGATTAGGGAAATTCCCCAGTTAAAAGGATTTCGACCTCGAAATCTAGACCGTATCGAGTAATTTAAAAATATATACTTATACTCATATAGTATAGACCACTTATACACTTATAGTATAGTATCACTTGCTACTGAACAAACCACCTCGTTTAAGTCTCTTACTTCCCAAATTGACCAAATACACTATAGCACTCCTTTTCTCCTAGCAGCTGATAGAGCACTATTGAGAAAATCTATCGATAAACAAACAAAACTTGAAGCAGAAATTAGAGAAATTAAAGGGTTGTTGTATCAACTTGCTGATTTCTCACAATCTGAAGAAGTTGAAGCAACAGTTGACCCAACTGTTTTCAAGGGAAAGAGACCTATGTCATCACCTTTTCCTATTATATTTCATGAAAATTTTGAAACACTCCGAAGTAGTTCTCAAGACGTGATCCTCAAAGAGATTATAGAACGTCAGAAAATACAAGCGATAGAGGAAGAGGCTTCTCTGAAGTTAGCTAAGGAACTACTGCTTGCAGAAGCAGGAGAAACAGGTTCTGAGGTGCAAACACCAGCAAGCCAACATGTCAACATATTAGAACTTGCTAGTAAAAGAGAAGCTGAGTGGTATGCCAAAATGGCTAAAGGTGAAGCAAGTCTAAGGGAGTATCTACAGAAAACTATTGGAGAAGAAGACACTACACATAGAAGCGACGAAAGTAGTACTCCTCTACTTTCTCAAAGACCCGTGAAAAGACTAAGAACTGTTGGCGCCTCATCATCCGCTCCCGATATGCTCCCACCGGCTGACGATGATGCCTTGTTAAATCTTCAGCTTCCAAAGGGCATAGTGTTTGTGGAAGGAAGGGTCTTAAGTAGACCTGCTGGGATCTTCTACACTTCAGAGGAGGGGGATGAGAAGTTCTTTCGTTTAAGCGAGATCGATAAGGCTCCCACTCATTTCCTAACAAACATTTGGAAGATTTGTTCCAAGGATCCCAGTAATACCAACTTCTTAAGGCTGATTGAGCAAGAGTTAGCCAAGCCACACCGAGCCACTTAGTCCAGTGTATGTTCCAGTTGAGAGCGAATGTATTATTAATGTTTGTAATAGTAGCTTGTTATGTTTTACCAAATAAAGTTCTTACTTTGGTTCAAGTCTTATAGTCTATTCAGCTTCATAATCTTAATAACTTTTCCATATGCACTACGATTCTATTACGACTCTTACTCGAACTATTCCCCAGTTAAAAGTTCTAGCAACATTTTTAACTTGATAATCGACTTCATGCTCATTAGTGGAAATGACAGCTTCAATATTCTCTATCTTAGAGAACACTCCTACATCTCTTCCGTTCAACTTCTCCAAGTTTAATTACTTAAACAGCTTGTAGTTAAATCTTCTCATTTGTTTTCCCTTCCTCGAGAAATTTTGTTTAGGAAAGAAAATTCATATGAACTTACAATATATGCGTGAATTAAGGAATTTGTTGTACATATGCTTATATTTAATCATAAGAGAACTTTCACAACACTAGGCATTTAGCGCGGTTGGCTAAATGCGCGAAAGGGTGTGGCCTAGACCCAGGTTCGATCCCGGGGACGGCCGATTTCACCATTTTTATTTTTATTTCTTTATTGCATCCAATTACTATTGCGATTTATATATATAGATTGTGCAATATATATTCATACCAAAGTTATCGCATTCCGATTACCCGCTCTACTCCTGTTCATAATCAGTACCCTATTATTGGTCTCGTTAAATTATTCTGATAAAGTTATTCAACTTTATTTCATTCAATTCTAGATATAGATATAATAACGCTACATTATTGGCTTTATTGGCGAGGAGTTATTCCTTGTCGGCCATTTCGACAATTATTGTCATCTGACATCATTGCTTACGTTATATAAGCGAATAGTACCTCACAGTAAAATCATGTATTCTCACCTTAAAGTACAAGATCATTTAAGAATGAAATCTACAGAACTTTATTCGTGCTTATAGTTATAACCTTCTACGATCATCCTGTTTGCTCTTATTCTAGTCATTTCTTTGAACACATTCGTTAAATTACCAACTCAAACTTCATGTTCGTAAAAATGCCTCTTAACACACTAGGTCTCTTAATATTTCATAGTATCTCACTTTAATTGAACATTATAGTCTCCAAAAATCTTAGCTCATTCTATCAGTCAATCGTAACTATAAGTTTGAACTTAGTCTATAGTTCATAATAAATCATTGGTCTACAATTATAGATTATAAGTATCTAAGACCTTAATAAGCATGTATTCTAGATCTTATTCTCATACTGTTATTCCAACAATGACTGATAATTTGTAGACAATTATAAGTAATATAGCTTAGACATGGGCCATCCGGTAATGCTTATAATATAAAGCATACCATTGGTCAGCCCATCGCATTACCAACCCGTTCAAAATACCCTATGCCTGTACTACCATGTCTATTAACATAAAATTCAAGTCCACACAATTTACACTTGAATATCAAAATTGACCTTCAAGTAATACACAATTTTCACATCAAGTCCTTATAAATCATTGCATGAATATAGTTATCTCTACAGGGATATTATCATGGCAATAATCTAAGGCTTCAGCAATCGTACAATTTACAATCAACAATACAATCACGAAAACATTCAATACTATATAAATAAAAGGGTCAAGTCATAACAAGGTGGGTAAAGCATAGTCCGAATTTTAACTTCAACATTCGACACATTAAAAGTGTTTGTATACAGGGTGTACCATCGGCTAACCCTCCACACCGTTAATATATTGAATGGATGTCAAGACTCGGTTCCGATATGTTCTCTAAGTGTTGACCGGGTATGTATACAGGGTGTACCATGGCTAACCCTCCACCTAACCAACACTCATTAAACATACCGGGTTAGCTACTATACTTTATCCACGAGGCGCAATCCATGAGATCATTAACTTTATATGACATAGGATAACCATAGAGGCGCCTCTAGGGTTATCGAATGTTATACTCCATTAATGCCATCATTTCATTTTGCTGGGGGACAAATAATAAATGCATCCAAGATTCCACACACATCAACGTTTATCACAATAATTCCACAATTCACGGTGTATCCCGACACTATCATATACGTCCATCAAGTTGTGGTAATGACTTATCTTTAAATGGGTAATGCATTTGATGTGAATCAAAAGTTTATGTATGAAGACTCATGCAAATCTTCATAACATAATGTTTAATAAAATTTATTTTTATAGTCTTAGTAACACAAGAGAGCTCGGTAGCTCCATTTGAACGCACAAAGAAGCGCAAGGGCAAAGGTTTGCGAAGGACGCAATTAAAAACCCGCCCTTTTTGGAGGCTAGCGCACTCCGACTTATACCTCTCTTAGAGTTTGTTCAAATAGGTGAGCCGGTGTATCTCAAGGTTGTAAGACTCCAATTTTTATTAAACAAATCTCTATTTCGATAGTTCTTAGTCAACTTTATTCTTTTCTATGAGTAACCTCAGTTTAAACCATTTTTATGCATCATACAGTTCACGTTGCACACAAAATTTCCTATCATGCATGCTAATATGAAATGTGGGTGTAATGGCTATAGACTAGGTCAATCCACCTAGCTCTCTACAACCACGGCTCTGATACCATTCTGTAA
Organism: Erigeron breviscapus; assembly: GCA_034093135.1. NCBI lineage: Eukaryota > Viridiplantae > Streptophyta > Magnoliopsida > Asterales > Asteraceae > Erigeron > Erigeron breviscapus. The sequence continues at coordinate 271,775,599 of CM067167.1, forward strand.
CACCCCAACATGGCGGAATCATGGGGTATCACTTAGAAAAGCACAGCACGACATGGAAATTATGTAGAGTCAAACTATATGCATTCATAGGATTGAAACAATCCATAAACTCACTCAAATGTATACAATAATCAATATCTATCAAAGATACACACTCAATCAATATTAAATGAAAATGTTTAAATGATAGTAGTTGATCCTAAGCATAACCCGTTAAAGGGAAATAAGGATCACGGATCCAGAAGTCCAAAGCTAGTCCAATCCTAGCAATGCAAGCACATAATCATCCATTTTGTCTCTGATTAACCTGATTACCTGAAAAGTGTACTAAAATGCGTCAACATAAAGTTGGTGAGTTCGTAGGGACAAGTAACAGGAAACAAGTAGTATGTCGGGATGACAACCGTTAACAATAAGTGAGGATTAGGAGAACTAATCACATCCAAGGAAAACCTATAAGGTTTCACATTATCACAATTCAATACAAGTCAACGTTCAATAATAACGATTCCATATAACGTTCAACAACGTTCCATAACAATCAATAACGATCAACAACGATGCGGCTTACATAGTTAATAATTAACAATGCGCTAACGGTGCGACTTACATCGTAAACAATGCGCTAACGGTGCGACTTACATCGTAAACAATGCGCTAACGGTGCGACTTACATCGTAAACAATGCGCTAACGGTGCGACTTACATCGTAAACAATGCGCTAACGGTGCGACTTACATCGTAAACAATGCGCTAACGGTGCGACTTACATCGTAAACAATGCGCTAACGGTGCGACTTACATCGTAAACAATGCGCTAACGGTGCGACTTACATCGTAAACAATGCGCTAACGGTGCGACTTACATCGTAAACAATGCGCTAACGGTGCGACTTACATCGTAAACAATGCGCTAACGGTGCGACTTACATCGTAAACAATGCGCTAACGGTGCGACTTACATCGTAAACAATGCGCTAACGGTGCGACTTACATCGTAAACAATGCGCTAACGGTGCGACTTACATCGTAAACAATGCGCTAACGGTGCGACTTACATCGTAAACAATGCGCTAACGGTGCGACTTACATCGTAAACAATGCGCTAACGGTGCGACTTACATCGTAAACAATGCGCTAACGGTGCGACTTACATCGTAAACAATGCGCTAACGGTGCGACTTACATCGTAAACAATGCGCTAACGGTGCGACTTACATCGTAAACAATGCGCTAACGGTGCGACTTACATCGTAAACAATGCGCTAACGGTGCGACTTACATCGTAAACAATGCGCTAACGGTGCGACTTACATCGTAAACAATGCGCTAACGGTGCGACTTACATCGTAAACAATGCGCTAACGGTGCGACTTACATCGTAAACAATGCGCTAACGGTGCGACTTACATCGTAAACAATGCGCTAACGGTGCGACTTACATCGTAAACAATGCGCTAACGGTGCGACTTACATCGTAAACAATGCGCTAACGGTGCGACTTACATCGTAAACAATGCGCTAACGGTGCGACTTACATCGTAAACAATGCGCTAACGGTGCGACTTACATCGTAAACAATGCGCTAACGGTGCGACTTACATCGTAAACAATGCGCTAACGGTGCGACTTACATCGTAAACAATGCGCTAACGGTGCGACTTACATCGTAAACAATGCGCTAACGGTGCGACTTACATCGTAAACAATGCGCTAACGGTGCGACTTACATCGTAAACAATGCGCTAACGGTGCGACTTACATCGTAAACAATGCGCTAACGGTGCGACTTACATCGTAAACAATGCGCTAACGGTGCGACTTACATCGTAAACAATGCGCTAACGGTGCGACTTACATCGTAAACAATGCGCTAACGGTGCGACTTACATCGTAAACAATGCGCTAACGGTGCGACTTACATCGTAAACAATGCGCTAACGGTGCGACTTACATCGTAAACAATGCGCTAACGGTGCGACTTACATCGTAAACAATGCGCTAACGGTGCGACTTACATCGTAAACAATGCGCTAACGGTGCGACTTACATCGTAAACAATGCGCTAACGGTGCGACTTACATCGTAAACAATGCGCTAACGGTGCGACTTACATCGTAAACAATGCGCTAACGGTGCGACTTACATCGTAAACAATGCGCTAACGGTGCGACTTACATCGTAAACAATGCGCTAACGGTGCGACTTACATCGTAAACAATGCGCTAACGGTGCGACTTACATCGTAAACAATGCGCTAACGGTGCGACTTACATCGTAAACAATGCGCTAACGGTGCGACTTACATCGTAAACAATGCGCTAACGGTGCGACTTACATCGTAAACAATGCGCTAACGGTGCGACTTACATCGTAAACAATGCGCTAACGGTGCGACTTACATCGTAAACAATGCGCTAACGGTGCGACTTACATCGTAAACAATGCGCTAACGGTGCGACTTACATCGTAAACAATGCGCTAACGGTGCGACTTACATCGTAAACAATGCGCTAACGGTGCGACTTACATCGTAAACAATGCGCTAACGGTGCGACTTACATCGTAAACAATGCGCTAACGGTGCGACTTACATCGTAAACAATGCGCTAACGGTGCGACTTACATCGTAAACAATGCGCTAACGGTGCGACTTACATCGTAAACAATGCGCTAACGGTGCGACTTACATCGTAAACAATGCGCTAACGGTGCGACTTACATCGTAAACAATGCGCTAACGGTGCGACTTACATCGTAAACAATGCGCTAACGGTGCGACTTACATCGTAAACAATGCGCTAACGGTGCGACTTACATCGTAAACAATGCGCTAACGGTGCGACTTACATCGTAAACAATGCGCTAACGGTGCGACTTACATCGTAAACAATGCGCTAACGGTGCGACTTACATCGTAAACAATGCGCTAACGGTGCGACTTACATCGTAAACAATGCGCTAACGGTGCGACTTACATCGTAAACAATGCGCTAACGGTGCGACTTACATCGTAAACAATGCGCTAACGGTGCGACTTACATCGTAAACAATGCGCTAACGGTGCGACTTACATCGTAAACAATGCGCTAACGGTGCGACTTACATCGTAAACAATGCGCTAACGGTGCGACTTACATCGTAAACAATGCGCTAACGGTGCGACTTACATCGTAAACAATGCGCTAACGGTGCGACTTACATCGTAAACAATGCGCTAACGGTGCGACTTACATCGTAAACAATGCGCTAACGGTGCGACTTACATCGTAAACAATGCGCTAACGGTGCGACTTACATCGTAAACAATGCGCTAACGGTGCGACTTACATCGTAAACAATGCGCTAACGGTGCGACTCTTCTGAGCAAAACCAGAAGAAATTCTGTTCTTATCAAATTTTACTGACACTTGGACCTTTCCAAAAATATAAGATACGTCTCCTAATTCGTCCAGATGAATCTTCTATGATGTTTGCAAGATGACTGAAAATTTCAGTCCTATAGAGTCCTTAAATTCATCTTGAAACTTCAAGTGATGAACCCAAGACTTTATGAACTTGATTGTTTTGTGTTATGAATGTGAGAGAGAGAGAAAAGAGCAGAGATGGATGATAGAATGATCATCAAATGCTTGCTTATATAGCCCAAGAGTTGCAACTAAGTGCCAAGAACACACACCTTGGCCATGAGGTGTTCATCATGTGTTTACAACTCATCCTTGAGTGTAATGGCTGAAACTTTGGCCTTAAAACAAACTAGAATTCAGTAGGAACATGTTCATTGCATGATTACAAGCTATAATCCAAGTCTTGGTTAGTTTGTGTGGGGTTTATGTCAAGAACACAAACTTGACTTGACTAATTGACTTTGGTTGACTCTAAACTTTGATTCTTGATTTATTATTTGTGTAATTAAGTGTAGTAACTAGTTTATATAAGTATAATTACTTTTATCTATGTGGTTATAAATCAATTACATGTATTTATATATTTATTAGTTAACTAATTTAAGTACACAATTGCATATTTATTTTACTAGTATGTACAATATATCTAGCTAGTTAATTGATTCCGAAATTAATAACACAAACAAAATATTCACGAGCGTACAACTTTTATTATTATAAATCCATAATATGGATAAATCATTTCATATAATATAAAGGTTGTGTCTGTTTTTGTCCTATTAATGGAATTATCATCTAGCCACCGACACTGTTCCACCGACACTGTTTCACCGTCACTGTTCCACCGACACTGTTTCACCGTCACTGTTCCACCGACACTGTTTCACCGTCACTGTTCCACCGACACTGTTTCACCGTCACTGTTCCACCGACACTGTTTCACCGTCACTGTTCCACCGACACTGTTTCACCGTCACTGTTCCACCGACACTGTTTCACCGTCACTGTTCCACCGACACTGTTTCACCGTCACTGTTCCACCGACACTGTTTCACCGTCACTGTTCCACCGACACTGTTTCACCGTCACTGTTCCACCGACACTGTTTCACCGTCACTGTTCCACCGACACTGTTTCACCGTCACTGTTCCACCGACACTGTTTCACCGTCACTGTTCCACCGACACTGTTTCACCGTCACTGTTCCACCGACACTGTTTCACCGTCACTGTTCCACCGACACTGTTTCACCGTCACTGTTCCACCGACACTGTTTCACCGTCACTGTTCCACCGACACTGTTTCACCGTCACTGTTCCACCGACACTGTTTCACCGTCACTGTTCCACCGACACTGTTTCACCGTCACTGTTCCACCGACACTGTTTCACCGTCACTGTTCCACCGACACTGTTTCACCGTCACTGTTCCACCGACACTGTTTCACCGTCACTGTTCCACCGACACTGTTTCACCGTCACTGTTCCACCGACACTGTTTCACCGTCACTGTTCCACCGACACTGTTTCACCGTCACTGTTCCACCGACACTGTTTCACCGTCACTGTTCCACCGACACTGTTTCACCGTCACTGTTCCACCGACACTGTTTCACCGTCACTGTTCCACCGACACTGTTTCACCGTCACTGTTCCACCGACACTGTTTCACCGTCACTGTTCCACCGACACTGTTTCACCGTCACTGTTCCACCGACACTGTTTCACCGTCACTGTTCCACCGACACTGTTCCACCGACATTGTTTCACCGTCACTGTTCCACCGACACTGTTTCACCGTCACTGTTCCACCGACACTGTTTCACCGTCACTGTTCCACCGACACTGTTTCACCGTCACTGTTCCACCGACACTGTTTCACCGTCACTGTTCCACCGACACTGTTTCACCGTCATTTTCCTTATCACATATGGGCCAACATCATGGTCTTGCAACATGGGCTTAATTCTAGAAATTCAAATATGACATTTTAATTGGCCCAATTTACAGATAAATGTACACAATTATGTCCAAATTTCCGTTTATTGAAATAGTTAATCAAATTACATGCACAGTCAAACGGTAAAAATCATGAATGTTACACAATATGTGTGTCGTATGTATCTCAATGTCATAAAGTACATCATATGTGTGTCAACCACGTTATCAATGCAACGATACTCACATGTCATCACCATGACCAATGTGGCATCTCAAAATCATCGAGCATATATGTCTATATACTCGGATGTCCATGTACGTCTCATGTCTATGCAACGATATACTCATGATGTCGTCGACCCGACCATCATGGCATCTCAAAATCATCAAGTATATACATCTATATACTTGGGTGTCCATGTACGTGTCTCGTCTATGTATATCAAAACGTATGTGTCCGTCTCAATCACAAGTCCATATGTCCAACAACTCAACCAGTGCAACAAGTACATACACTTCATACGACTCTACAATCAAGGCAAACATATTAATGCACAAACAAGCAATGTCAACACACAAAATTTGTACACTTTCCAGCCCGAATCTCTATTGAGTAGAGAACTACGGAACTCACATGCCGGGTGGTATACAGAGTATCGCCCGCAAACTTGTCTTGATAACACTCGTGTAGCACAATCGTCTTAATCTGGGAACAAACCAACACTAATGAGTACCCTTAAATCACGAGGCGTTATCCTACACTTACTAGTGTCCTAGAAATGGCATTAATTTGTATCTTTTTGGTTATATCAAGTTATCTTATTCTTGTCATTCCATTATACTTGTAAATTGCATTATTGATTGTCGGTCGTCATACTGCTTGTAAAGAAAAACAGTTTTATACGTGACTCATTTAGGTTCATTCAATACGTTAGTACGTGTGTCGCGCCCATTTTAATCATTCAAATCAAAATATCTATGTAAAGAGAGACACGGAAACCTGACGGCTCGGGAAAACACAATGGAGATCCCGGTGGACTGTCCGACGGCCGAACAGCCCCTGACACACCCAAACACACAATTCTATCCACACACATACACTAATCCACACCCAAACACACAAAATTTGTACACTTTCCAGCCCGAATCTCTA
>CM067167.1:271787098-271829598 GCA_034093135.1 Erigeron breviscapus
CGTGTGAACAGTACCACGAGTTTGGACAAACTCGTGTGAACAGTACCACGAGTTTGGACAAACTCGTGTGAACAGTACCACGAGTTTGGACAAACTCGTGTGAACAGTACCACGAGTTTGGACAAACTCGTGTGAACAGTACCACGAGTTTGGACAAACTCGTGTGAACAGTACCACGAGTTTGGACAAACTCGTGTGAACAGTACCACGAGTTTGGACAAACTCGTGTGAACAGTACCACGAGTTTGGACAAACTCGTGTGAACAGTACCACGAGTTTGGACAAACTCGTGTGAACAGTACCACGAGTTTGGACAAACTCGTGTGAACAGTACCACGAGTTTGGACAAACTCGTGTGAACAGTACCACGAGTTTGGACAAACTCGTGTGAACAGTACCACGAGTTTGGACAAACTCGTGTGAACAGTACCACGAGTTTGGACAAACTCGTGTGAACAGTACCACGAGTTTGGACAAACTCGTGTGAACAGTACCACGAGTTTGGACAAACTCGTGTGAACAGTACCACGAGTTTGGACAAACTCGTGTGAACAGTACCACGAGTTTGGACAAACTCGTGTGAACAGTACCACGAGTTTGGACAAACTCGTGTGAACAGTACCACGAGTTTGGACAAACTCGTGTGAACAGTACCACGAGTTTGGACAAACTCGTGTGAACAGTACCACGAGTTTGGACAAACTCGTGTGAACAGTACCACGAGTTTGGACAAACTCGTGTGAACAGTACCACGAGTTTGGACAAACTCGTGTGAACAGTACCACGAGTTTGGACAAACTCGTGTGAACAGTACCACGAGTTTGGACAAACTCGTGTGAACAGTACCACGAGTTTGGACAAACTCGTGTGAACAGTACCACGAGTTTGGACAAACTCGTGTGAACAGTACCACGAGTTTGGACAAACTCGTGTGAACAGTACACGCGTTTGAGTCCAAACACGTGTTTACTGTAACACAAGAACGTGTTTGAGTTGTCGAAATGGAATCGAGGTTCAAGTATGTTTCGATGTGGAAGGATCACAGCAGAAGACAACGATACATTGAAGCATAGAAGACAGGGTTGTAGAAAAGCAAAAAAAAAAAAAAAAAAAAAAAAAAAAAAAAAAAAAAAAGAGTATTTTGGCGGGAAAAATAATTTTTGTCCATGGTCTTAAAATGGCATGATTCATGGAGATTTGAAGTTTGGTAGCGTTCGAAAAATTTTCGGTCCGTTTTTGTGCGATTTCGGCACGTTTTGGATGAAAATTTTCGGCAATTATCAAATTTTTCCCACGGCCTTAGAAATAAAAATTTACGTGAATACCAATGTTTCACGTAAATGTGTTTTTCCTCGGAAATTTGGAGGGAAAACGAATATACCCTGTTTGGCGAAGAGCTGCTGCTGTAATGAGCTCTAGGCCATTTTGAAGAACCTCTATGAATAGGAGATCCTGTAACCTAAGCTTATACTACCTTTCCAAGTTTTGCAGAGAAAAGGGGGGGAGATACTTTATCAACCAGATTTCTGAGCTGAACTGGTAATTGGTATATCACAGAAGGGCTAGATTTCAGAATTTTGCAGAGAAAAGGGGGGGAGATACTTTGATCAACCAGATTTCTGAGCTGAACTGGTAATTGGTATATCACAGAAGGGCTAGATTTCAGAATTTTACAGAGAAAAGGGGGAGATAAAAAATTTCAGATTTCTGAGTAAAATTCTGTGCTACTTGAGAGACAAACCAAGATCTGTGTTTAGATGATGGTGTGCTTAATGTGAAATATGCTCAAGTATCAAATAGATGGCAGTTGTGGAAACTTTGTCGAAATATTAGAGCAACGAAGTTGGTCATCTGTTGTTAAGTAATTGAAGATTGAACCTATTTATATTCCAAGAATAGAGATGATTATCAGGCGATCATTTATTGTGATTGCGAGATTAAAGATCTTATATTTGGCGGTGTATACAACTGAAGGGGAGATCTGATAGGAAAGACTTCGGGTGGTTGGTGGAATTGTGAAGGTACAAGACAAAGTCAGATGCTGCTAGTTGAGACAGGATTTTTGGTACTGCAGTTTGTGATTCAAGCTACAGAGTTTCTTATTTTTGTGAGAGCTGATTGATTTGATGCTGATTGTTGGAAATTCAACTTCTCTATTATATGCCGGTTAAGCAAGTCGAGGAATGTCTCGAGCAAAGTTCCAAGCAGGAGGAAGATTGCATATGTTTAATTCGGAGATGGTTACTGTTGAGGGGGAGAACTACAATGAGATGTGTTAGGTAAGTTGGTTGTCACAGAGATACAGAGATTTTGGAGTTTGAAGATCAGAGTGTTGTGTCAGAAGATCGAGTCTCAACAAAAGAAGACCCGGTATCATTAGTTAAGGGGGAGTTTGCTTTTGCAGGTTTTCGATTGCTAATGATTATCGGTGAATGAATTGAGTGCATCGGTCAAGGGGGAGACTGTAAGTGCACGTTCTGGTGCACATTTTGTGTCCGATGCATCTCAATTAATGGGCTGTTACTTTACAGAGATTATCCAGATAACTGGACAAACTCGTGTGAACAGTACCACGAGTTTGGACAAACTCGTGTGAACAGTACCACGAGTTTGGACAAACTCGTGTGAACAGTACCACGAGTTTGGACAAACTCGTGTGAACAGTACCACGAGTTTGGACAAACTCGTGTGAACAGTACCACGAGTTTGGACAAACTCGTGTGAACAGTACCACGAGTTTGGACAAACTCGTGTGAACAGTACCACGAGTTTGGACAAACTCGTGTGAACAGTACCACGAGTTTGGACAAACTCGTGTGAACAGTACCACGAGTTTGGACAAACTCGTGTGAACAGTACCACGAGTTTGGACAAACTCGTGTGAACAGTACCACGAGTTTGGACAAACTCGTGTGAACAGTACCACGAGTTTGGACAAACTCGTGTGAACAGTACCACGAGTTTGGACAAACTCGTGTGAACAGTACCACGAGTTTGGACAAACTCGTGTGAACAGTACCACGAGTTTGGACAAACTCGTGTGAACAGTACCACGAGTTTGGACAAACTCGTGTGAACAGTACCACGAGTTTGGACAAACTCGTGTGAACAGTACCACGAGTTTGGACAAACTCGTGTGAACAGTACCACGAGTTTGGACAAACTCGTGTGAACAGTACCACGAGTTTGGACAAACTCGTGTGAACAGTACCACGAGTTTGGACAAACTCGTGTGAACAGTACCACGAGTTTGGACAAACTCGTGTGAACAGTACCACGAGTTTGGACAAACTCGTGTGAACAGTACCACGAGTTTGGACAAACTCGTGTGAACAGTACCACGAGTTTGGACAAACTCGTGTGAACAGTACCACGAGTTTGGACAAACTCGTGTGAACAGTACCACGAGTTTGGACAAACTCGTGTGAACAGTACCACGAGTTTGGACAAACTCGTGTGAACAGTACCACGAGTTTGGACAAACTCGTGTGAACAGTACCACGAGTTTGGACAAACTCGTGTGAACAGTACCACGAGTTTGGACAAACTCGTGTGAACAGTACCACGAGTTTGGACAAACTCGTGTGAACAGTACCACGAGTTTGGACAAACTCGTGTGAACAGTACCACGAGTTTGGACAAACTCGTGTGAACAGTACCACGAGTTTGGACAAACTCGTGTGAACAGTACCACGAGTTTGGACAAACTCGTGTGAACAGTACCACGAGTTTGGACAAACTCGTGTGAACAGTACCACGAGTTTGGACAAACTCGTGTGAACAGTACCACGAGTTTGGACAAACTCGTGTGAACAGTACCACGAGTTTGGACAAACTCGTGTGAACAGTACCACGAGTTTGGACAAACTCGTGTGAACAGTACCACGAGTTTGGACAAACTCGTGTGAACAGTACCACGAGTTTGGACAAACTCGTGTGAACAGTACCACGAGTTTGGACAAACTCGTGTGAACAGTACCACGAGTTTGGACAAACTCGTGTGAACAGTACCACGAGTTTGGACAAACTCGTGTGAACAGTACCACGAGTTTGGACAAACTCGTGTGAACAGTACCACGAGTTTGGACAAACTCGTGTGAACAGTACCACGAGTTTGGACAAACTCGTGTGAACAGTACCACGAGTTTGGACAAACTCGTGTGAACAGTACCACGAGTTTGGACAAACTCGTGTGAACAGTACCACGAGTTTGGACAAACTCGTGTGAACAGTACCACGAGTTTGGACAAACTCGTGTGAACAGTACCACGAGTTTGGACAAACTCGTGTGAACAGTACCACGAGTTTGGACAAACTCGTGTGAACAGTACCACGAGTTTGGACAAACTCGTGTGAACAGTACCACGAGTTTGGACAAACTCGTGTGAACAGTACCACGAGTTTGGACAAACTCGTGTGAACAGTACCACGAGTTTGGACAAACTCGTGTGAACAGTACCACGAGTTTGGACAAACTCGTGTGAACAGTACCACGAGTTTGGACAAACTCGTGTGAACAGTACCACGAGTTTGGACAAACTCGTGTGAACAGTACCACGAGTTTGGACAAACTCGTGTGAACAGTACCACGAGTTTGGACAAACTCGTGTGAACAGTACCACGAGTTTGGACAAACTCGTGTGAACAGTACCACGAGTTTGGACAAACTCGTGTGAACAGTACCATATTATTCGATTATCAAGAGTCGTCTCGTTGATTGTAATCCGTAATCATCGTAGATGTATTGTAAACGGATTTATTCATTGTAATCATTCGACTAATGATAAAGGAATCAGATTTATATCTCCTGTTCTTATTGATTTCGTGTTTATATGTGTTTCATTTGTTTAGTGAAAAGAGGTAATGATTGTTAAACTTCACCAAATGACTAGCTAATTTGAAATTGAAGATTAACTTTACACATTATAAAATAGTTGAATGTAAATTTTCTATATAAGTTTAATGAGAAAAACCCTGAAAACTTCATTCTTTCGAGTAAACTATCAAAATGTAGACAATGTATTGTGGCCTCAATTTCAATAAGACTGTTTTATTAGTAATCTTTAGATGGATTGTGTTTCATTTGTTTAGTGAAAAGAGGTAATGATTGTTAAACTTCACCAAATGACTAGCTAATTTGAAATTGAAGATTAACTTTACACATTATAAAATAGTTGAATGTAAATTTTCTATATAAGTTTAATGAGAAAAACCCTGAAAACTTCATTCTTTCGAGTAAACTATCAAAATGTAGACAATGTATTGTGGCCTCAATTTCAATAAGACTGTTTTATTAGTAATCTTTAGATGGATTGTGTTTCATTTGTTTAGTGAAAAGAGGTAATGATTGTTAAACTTCACCAAATGACTAGCTAATTTGAAATTGAAGATTAACTTTACACATTATAAAATAGTTGAATGTAAATTTTCTATATAAGTTTAATGAGAAAAACCCTGAAAACTTCATTCTTTCGAGTAAACTATCAAAATGTAGACAATGTATTGTGGCCTCAATTTCAATAAGACTGTTTTATTAGTAATCTTTAGATGGATTGTGTTTCATTTGTTTAGTGAAAAGAGGTAATGATTGTTAAACTTCACCAAATGACTAGCTAATTTGAAATTGAAGATTAACTTTACACATTATAAAATAGTTGAATGTAAATTTTCTATATAAGTTTAATGAGAAAAACCCTGAAAACTTCATTCTTTCGAGTAAACTATCAAAATGTAGACAATGTATTGTGGCCTCAATTTCAATAAGACTGTTTTATTAGTAATCTTTAGATGGATTGTGTTTCATTTGTTTAGTGAAAAGAGGTAATGATTGTTAAACTTCACCAAATGACTAGCTAATTTGAAATTGAAGATTAACTTTACACATTATAAAATAGTTGAATGTAAATTTTCTATATAAGTTTAATGAGAAAAACCCTGAAAACTTCATTCTTTCGAGTAAACTATCAAAATGTAGACAATGTATTGTGGCCTCAATTTCAATAAGACTGTTTTATTAGTAATCTTTAGATGGATTGTGTTTCATTTGTTTAGTGAAAAGAGGTAATGATTGTTAAACTTCACCAAATGACTAGCTAATTTGAAATTGAAGATTAACTTTACACATTATAAAATAGTTGAATGTAAATTTTCTATATAAGTTTAATGAGAAAAACCCTGAAAACTTCATTCTTTCGAGTAAACTATCAAAATGTAGACAATGTATTGTGGCCTCAATTTCAATAAGACTGTTTTATTAGTAATCTTTAGATGGATTGTGTTTCATTTGTTTAGTGAAAAGAGGTAATGATTGTTAAACTTCACCAAATGACTAGCTAATTTGAAATTGAAGATTAACTTTACACATTATAAAATAGTTGAATGTAAATTTTCTATATAAGTTTAATGAGAAAAACCCTGAAAACTTCATTCTTTCGAGTAAACTATCAAAATGTAGACAATGTATTGTGGCCTCAATTTCAATAAGACTGTTTTATTAGTAATCTTTAGATGGATTGTGTTTCATTTGTTTAGTGAAAAGAGGTAATGATTGTTAAACTTCACCAAATGACTAGCTAATTTGAAATTGAAGATTAACTTTACACATTATAAAATAGTTGAATGTAAATTTTCTATATAAGTTTAATGAGAAAAACCCTGAAAACTTCATTCTTTCGAGTAAACTATCAAAATGTAGACAATGTATTGTGGCCTCAATTTCAATAAGACTGTTTTATTAGTAATCTTTAGATGGATTGTGTTTCATTTGTTTAGTGAAAAGAGGTAATGATTGTTAAACTTCACCAAATGACTAGCTAATTTGAAATTGAAGATTAACTTTACACATTATAAAATAGTTGAATGTAAATTTTCTATATAAGTTTAATGAGAAAAACCCTGAAAACTTCATTCTTTCGAGTAAACTATCAAAATGTAGACAATGTATTGGTACTCAATTTCAATAAGACTGTTTTATTAGTAATCTTTGAATGAATTGTGATTTCTTTGTTGGTGAAAAGAGGTAATGATTGTTAAACTTCACCAAATGACTAGCTAATTTGAAATTGACGATTAACTTTACACATTATAAAATAGTTGAATGTAAATTTTCTATATAAGTTTAATGAGAAGGACCCTCAAAACTTCATTCTTTCGAGTAAACTATCAAAATGTAGACAATGTATTGGTACATCAATTTTAATAAGACTGTTTTATTAGTAATCTTTGAATGAATTGTGATTTATCTGTATGGTGAAAAGAGGTAATGATTGTTAAACTTCACCAAATGACTAGCTAATTTAAAATTGACGATTAACTTTACACATTATAAAATAGTTGAATGTAAATTTTCTATATAAGTTTAATGAGAAGGACCCTGAAAACTTCATTCTTTCGAGTAAACTATCAAAATGTAGACAATGTATTGGTACTCAATTTCAATAAGACTGTTTTATTAGTAATCTTTGAATGAATTGTGATTTCTTTGTTGGTGAAAAGAGGTAATGATTGTTAAACTTCACCAAATGACTAGCTAATTTGAAATTGACGATTAACTTTACACATTATAAAATAGTTGAATGTAAATTTTCTATATAAGTTTAATGAGAAGGACCCTGAAAACTTCATTCTTTCGAGTAAACTATCAAAATGTAGACAATGTATTGGTACATCAATTTTAATAAGACTGTTTTATTAGTAATCTTTGAATGAATTGTGATTTATCTGTATGGTGAAAAGTGCTAATGATTGTTAAACTTCACCAAATGACTAGCTAATTTAAAATTGACTATTAACTTTACACATTATAAAATAGTTGAATGTAAATTTTCTATCTATATTATCTTATAAAAAAACATTTTATTCTTGAAAGTGTTGACAATGTGTAATATTTTCACCTAGCACCCCTTAAAATATTTTCACATACACTACCCCCTTAACATTAAAAATTAAATTACATTATCTATTTTTTATCTTTTAAATCGCCATTAACCCTTACATTAATTACTTTTACATTATTATCTACATCACTCGACTCCTTCTCCTTCTCCATCACCAAAAGCCGCCCCCACTACCACATCGTAGCCAGCACGACTGTTGCTGCATTGCGCGGGTACCGTATTATTATATATTTGATGAGAAGGACCCTAAAACTTCATTCTTTCGAGTAAAACTATCAAAATGTTGACAATGTTGTTTTATATGCTATAGGACATATATGTGTTCGTAACAAGACCATCTTAAATTTTATAAGGTCTAAATAAAATTGTGAGATTATCTTTTGAATTGAAGATCTCAGTGATGATAACGCTATTTTAATTGCAATAGATTTCAATAAGAATTGTTTGTAATTTCTTTAAAGAGAATTTTATTTTGTAAAATCATGTTCTTAGGATCTCCATTATAAAAATTTTGTACGAAGCCTATAAAATCTCAGGGACGATGTTGCATAATACCACTACTCTTTCTCTTACAAAACTATCGTAGACTTCGAGCGCCATCACCCCAAATCTTTTAGCCGTGTCTCTTTGCTAAACAACTTTGAAACACATTTAATTGTCATATACATCGTACGAACGTTTCTAGTTTCAATATTTATAACAATATGTGTAATTAGTTAATTAAAAAGTAGTTTCAACTTGGAGTTAGCCACATAGCCTAGATTCATGTCTCTTGATTTGTGTTGAAGTCCAGTTATTTATTTTTGAATACGTGTAGTTAGGTTATTAAATTAGTTTAAAGAAGATGGAAAAAAATTTGTTTAAAAATAAGTTTAAATTTAACGTTGAAAAATATTCTCAAAAACTAGAGCAGCATACCAAATTCCGTAACCATATGATTAAAAATGTACCACTAAATACTAACTACAACTAAATCTCCTACAATAACTCCCTTCCGTGCTTTAAAAGTCAAATAAAATTGACCAAATTCATTCAATCAACCAATCATTCAATTTAGTTTCATAAAAATAAACATTAATGAACCAAAATAAATAAATACATACAATTATTTACTTACCACACATATACAAATAGATCTAAATCTACAAACATTATTATAAAGCCTTATTTAGCCTTATCATAATTGTATGTCGGTTGACTTTTTATAAACCAGAACTAGAGAGGCTAACTTAAACACGCTACTCCCACAATGGTTGGTGGTTTTTAATCAGGGTGAAATCGTCATTTCACAGCTAAAGGGCAAAACCGTCAAAAAATCGTGGCGACACATACATCTATACACATATACATACACACTATATCTGAGTGTGTATATATATACACACATAATAACACAATCGAAGCAAGGGATCGCGTAATAGAGTGGCATATGAAGAAATGTGTGGAATATAATCGTTAGAAATAAAAGATTGAGATTTATCATCACCATATCTCTATATATCTATATCTATACATACAGATTTTAGTGAGAGAAAGTTGTTTAGAGAGAGAGAGAAAGAAGGTTTTAAGTGGCCGCCATTTTTAATATTGTGGAGTTAGATTCATTGGAGGTTTTTGAAAATTTATTCTAATCAGGTATTTGAAACCCTAGCTTGGCTTACTTGTGTGTATGTGTATTTGTATATGTATATGTTGTATGTATATGTTATATGTTTTTGATATATTGTTGAGATTTGATTGTTCTGGATGGTTATTAATGATTGGAAGTGGTTTTGTTTGAAGAGGAAATTTGAGTTATTCAAGAAAGAAGGTTTCTTGAATCATTGAAGAACTCGTTTTTCGGAATCTTGTTAATGCTTTATATCTTGCTTGGTGGATCTGTGGTTTATGTGTACTTAGGGTTTTAGTACATTTTGGGATCTAATTTGAATTATTCACTACAGTTTAAATTAGGGTTCTTTAAATCTGAGTTAAGTAAGAATAGATGGGTTTCGAGACGAAAGGATGGATGGAATGGCTTTTACTAGTCAGGTTTCTGTCTTAATGGAGATTAGGGATCTGGCAACTCTTTCGGATGAAAGTCTGATCACATGTTATGCTTTACCACTTAGATGATTCACATGATTGTGATGGAAGACTGTCGATTGGTCACATGTTGCAACGAATGCCTTAATAGAGCTGACTCCCTTTTGTAGAAAGTTTCTCTTTGCTTTCGAGCCGATTTATGTTTATATGTTTGACTTACAATGCCATAGACCGTACGTTTTAATATAGATCTTGGGTTGCTTAATTACATTAAGATCTAAAAATAGATCTTTTGAAATATAACGGAAATATTTTAGGGGGCGACATGAAATCACTTTTGCATTAATTGCTTCATGTGTAGACTTATTATGTTTGTTATGTATATGTCTTTGATGCTTTTCAGACTGTGATTTTGAGTACTTACCTTCAAAGACCAAACAATGAGGGGCTCTAATGGTGGGAGTTGAAATCACTGAAAGTAATTTGTTATGACGTTCTTTATGTTATAGGACTTTTTGACGGAGCTTATTGTTTATGGACTTGCAGATTCATCTATGTACCTCGGCTATTAGATCAAGCAAAAGCAGTGGCAGAACCGTATCCTGCAAGAACTGTGGTGAAAGACCTGCGATTGATGGAAAGAAGTCTACAAGTTGTGTGCTTAGTACTGTTTTGGAACTGTCTAGTTTGATTAATTCCAACTTTACCTGGACAAAAGTTTCTAAAGGTTGTAGAAGTTCATCAACAAGACCTCGTGGGTCAAATACAATTGATTTAGATTGCGGAGAACTGTTTAGTAAAGGTTTCAAAGGGTTGGAAATGCCTGTTTCTGAATCTGAAAAGGTGGTGTTTTATACATTTATCAAATGACTAACAGCTTGTTTCGTCTGAAAAATAAATACGCTTTTTGCTAATGTGTGTTCTGTTTCTTTTTTTGAAAATTTATTTATGGAAATTAACAGTTGGGAGTATCTATTCTTGGCTGCCACTTCGGTGAAAAGGCTGAACACATACCGATCAAGAAAAGGAGATTTTTAATCAGGGCGTCATCTCCCCCATGTAACGACCCTAATCTGTCACCGGGGGTTGCAGAAAGACATGCCACAAGTCCTAAAGCTTCGTGTCATGGGCTTCTGTTAAATCCAAATGCAAATTGTCTGCCTACGGTATCTGAAGGAGTTACTCGTATTAGTGGAATAGGTAGCAATGATGAAAAGCTGGATGTAAAGAAGCTCGTGAAGGATGATGACTTCTCTGGCATATCTATACTTGCTGCTGCAGCATGTAGTAACAGTTTGGGAGCTGAAGCGGATCACTCTGAAGGGTCAGGAATTGTCTCATCTGTGAACAAGAATCATGAAATTTCAACGGCTGCTGAAGTTAATGAACAAGAGTTGAAAATCAAAGAATCTGATCCTCATATGTCCACAAATCCATTCAAAGTTGATGAATCCACATGTAATAACTCGGCTTCACAGGCCCCTTTGGAATTAGCATTTAGCAAGACAAATCAGGATCCAAGCATACAGAAGTCCCCTGTCCGAGATGCCAGATTCAGCTGGGACTTGAATACTGTTATGGATGCATGGGAAGAACCGTTTCTGAACGAGCGTGAAGTTTCTGCACCTGATGTTGCAAATGACAATGACACACCTGTGGAAGAGAAAAAGAATGGTTATACGAAAGACATCTCTGAAAGTACATCACAAAACATCAGCTGTCAAAATTTATCCATTGACCTGAAAAGCGTGGTTCATGAAAATGAGGAGTTGAAGCTAGGAAAATGTGAACCATTCTCCTGTGGATTTGGTAATGCTCAACATGCCGTGGCTGTGAAAACCGAGCTCAAGAATATAGATAATGTTGATGATGCTATTCCTGTTACTAGAAACCTTACCGTGGAGAACTCAACACATGGTAATTTTTCTAGGTGGGTGAATTTTCAGAGCCAGAGCCCCAGTGGTTTTGGTAGTGCTGAAGTGGACACAAAGTTGTCAATGGACTGTTCTGTACCTCCTGGTTTTGATCATTGTCTAACGTTGCATTCTTCTAAAGAGAATGTTGGTTTTTCGTCTACAATTGTTCACTCTACTGCTACTGCCACAGAAACGGTCATGCCTAAACATGATATATCACTTGCAAGTGCAACATCTTCAGAAAATGGACTGCTTTGGAGGGAGGTCACTTTTAATAAAGTTGATGATGAAGCCATGACGAAAATGGAGTTAACTACCAATGTGGTTGCTGTGGAGAATATGGTTATCAAGGAAGAAGCTGATAAAGAAGGTTTGAAACCGGTGGATCAGATTACCTTTGGTGCTCAGCTTGTGGGACCCTCATCAGTGATGGTGGAGGACCAACCTGCTGCAATTTCTTTCATGCATGATGCTGCTCGTTCTGATGCTGAGGCGCCATTGGAGAATGGATTTGGTTATGCTAATTTGCAGAGTGATAATAGAGCTGGATATGGGGTTGATAAACAGGACGAGCTCTCAGTGGGATATGATTCTCAATACGAAGATGGAGAACTAAGGGAATCAAGTATGCATGCTTGGAAAGGATGTGAGTTAAATAATGAAGAATACGAATACGATATGGAAAACAGAGAAGATGATTTTAACCTGCGTGTTGTTGATCCCCGTGAAACTAGCTCTCAAAATGGACAAGGTGGTTCCTCGGGAATGGTAAAAGCCATTGAAGCTGGATTTGGAAAAGAAGCAGATCTAACATCTAATTTGGTGTTGCCAGGGAAACTTAACAGCAGTGATGGGATATTATCTGGTTTGGTACCAAATGAAAAAAGCAATGGTCAAGAAAACCGTGAAAGACAGCATATTGTGCAGAATGCACACCACTCAGAGTGGAAGATGAATGTTTCAGGATGGGATATTTTACCTGAAAATCAACGAATTTCTTCAAATAATTTCACCAAAACCAGAAACTTCACTGGTCGAAAGTTCTTCTATGGTGAACAAAAAGAGAGATTTGAAACCGGGGATGTTGAGATGAGAGCTGAAGGCTCAAGATTCTATCAAAAAGAATCACTAACGCGTATTGCAGGTCCATCAACTCGTGATGAGTATGTTAGCAGGGATAGATTCCGGATGCAAGGATGCAGGTAATATTCTCTATAATCTTGTTGATTTGAGTTTGGTCTATAGTTCAATTGTTGTTACTAATGATGTTTGTATTTACAGTTCCAAGGCTGACGATGGTTTTACTTCAAGACCAGAGAGGGAATTGGATGGATTAAGATCTTTTGGACGGGGTAGATACTCGCCTCATCATCGTTCTAGTGACCGGGGAGCTGGTATGTGGAATCGTTCCCCAGAAAGGGGTAGGGATCCTAAGCGCCTTTCTTCGCCATCTTACCAGGGTCCATCTTTCGCTCGTTCTATGCTAGACGATTCTAGAACCGTGGATAATATAACAAATGAAGGTGGTATGGATTCAAGTCGCCGTGGCAGATCTAATACTTCATCATATGTTACCCGTCGACCTTTAAGAAGCAGGTCGCCATTGAATCGGGAAGCACAAGATTTTCGTGCACGTTTAGGTTTGAGACCATCTGGAGACACAGGTCATGATAGGTTTGTGAATCTGGGTCGGGGAAGGGGACGGGGGAGATCTGTGAGATGTGGTACACTGCTTGATGATGAGGGACCCCGGGGACGATATCATGGACCTGCAGACGAATGTGATGAATATCTGACAGAATATCCACGTCCCTTCCAAAGGAGACGCCGCTGTTTTTCACCTATAGAAAGAAGAGGAAATACTTCTTATCAACATCACCAATCCAATTCACGATCGCCTTCGAGACCTCGAACTCGTTCACCAATTGGTAATACTGGTTTTAGACGCCGCAGTAGATCTCCTGATTTCAGACATGATACTAGAGTCCGGCGGCCTAGATCTCCCAATTGTCGAGACAATGCAAATGATTATAATTCAGGACCTCGAAACAATAATTCATCACCAATGAGTTCCAGATGGGTAAATTACAAGGATCGGCCTGTTTTTGACAGAAGATCACCTCCACCTGGGAGGACTAATGCACCACAGGGGGAAAGGTTTAGTTTTAATGATTCAAGAAAGAAACAGAACGAGTACTATAGATCTGGACATCCGGGACATTTCTCTGACCTAAAAGAATCTGGGAGAAGCCGGCCCAGGTATGTGGGAAATGAGAGTGATCGACCCGATAATGGCTACAGACGTGGCGGGTTTGTTAGGCGGTACAACATGGACACGCCTACAAAGCGCTTCCACTTTGATGAAGACGAGCTTGGCCGTGGGTTTGATGCTCGTGACCAACATGCTTTGGAACTCCTTGCACGAGAAAATCTGAACTCTGATTCCAGCCCTAAACCAAGCAGCAATGGAACAGATAGCAGATTTCGTGACTTTCCAAGGCGGGTGAGGGAAGATAGTGACTTGAAAAGGCGGTCTAGAGAAGGGAAAGATCCAAAAGAAAGTGAACACACAGAGGATGATTTAGCAAAACACCCTAAAGAAGATAAAGACCAATCTACTCCTACTAGTACTACTAACCTTGACTCAATGCCTAATGAAGCCGTGAAAGGTGATGATAATAAAACCAATGTTGGGCCCTAACTAAGCCATCTGATCATTCGTTTCGTGCTTGTTGCCCTTGCTGTATTTAGGGAAGAGGAATAGCGAATACACATACATTCCTCTAGCATTAAACCTTAGTGAAATTTCTACATTTTCAGCTTGAATCTTGCTGCTCTCTGGTTCAGGCTGGCTTGGGTTTAATTGGCATTCAGATTAGTCTAGTCTTTGTTTTGCATTCACATTTTTTTTTCCCCGAATAGATCTCTCCTTATAGCTCCTAGAGGCTATTAGTTTACCTTGAAATCATGATATAATTTCAAATTTCTTTCACACAATCTTGTTGGCCGGTGTGCCTGTGGATTTTGAGAATCCTTCTTGCTTGTGTGTTTTAAAGAAAGTTACAGGCGTACATATACCTTGGAAGATTGCACTGAGCCGAATCATGCAAAGAATTGAAGTTACATTAATAAACTCTATAAACATTCTTATAAACTCTTGACATCTGTTCGTTGTAGTCTTGATATCACATGCACAAACCATTGTAACTAGCTATTGAGATTATAAAATTTGCTACCGCCTAAATCTTTAGTGTTTAGCTGAGTCATTCTTTGCATTGTCATTCTCTAAATGGGTGAAGAAAGATGGTCCGCTGGTTAACCATTCATAGTTTAGTTCGCCTGGCTTTGCTGTTTTTTGCCTTAAAAACCACGAAAAATAACATCTGTAAGATAGCAACTTGGTATTTATTTTGTACAGAACTGGAAGAGGATCTTACCATTCTTGATCATCGAGCATCTCTTGAGTCAAACCGAAGTCTAACATTTGTTGTTTTGTGTGATGCACTAACAAACTGTATCTTCCACCCTGGCCGGTTTGCATCACAATCATATTCCCATTCTGCATGTTGTTAAGCCTCTCAAATTGCTCAACAGTCCATTTATACCATCTCATTAAGAACACTCTCAATGTTAGACCATGTGAAACTATCACCAAATTCATATTAGGGCTTTGTTCCCCTGGTGGCTGAAATCTTCCAATGTCTATATCCGTTCTTAACGTCTCTCGAAACCCTGCACCGTATTTAACAATATACCCATTAATTGTAAGAATTATGTAATTGTCAGCATACACCAAAATTTTGGTTTTTGCCTTGGGTTTTAACTAATTAAAATGGGCAGAGGACTTACCAGTGATTCGATCATAGACATCAGCTGCGGATTCTCCATTTGGAAAACGGTAAAAAAATCGACCATACCGAACCCGAACTGCTTTTTGAATCTTCATCTGTTCTTGATCTTGGAAGTTCCCTGTAATATGGAGAATACAGCAAGGACAAACATAATTTAATCTTTATTGCATGAGATACTAATCTATGAATAACTTTGGGGAGTTTATTTGCATGACACACAAGTTACTTTAAACATCGCAGGAATTACTTAATTGGAAAATAATATATCGTATGTTCTTGATGGTCTACAATGTCATCAATGGTGGATGGTTAAACCGAAAGCGATTTTTCTTTTTAACAGCAAAATCTACTCTACTCTTAAACCACCTCAAATAATCCTAAAATTACTCATGCTAAGGATTGAACTACTTAAGCCCACATTGGGAATAGTGATCTCTATTGATGCTACCAAGGAAGAGTTGGGTCTTTCCTCTGATGTACACAACTTAACCGATCTCTGCGTGGTTCGCACAGGGTGTTTTACCTAGAGAGGTTCTTACCCGGGTCTCTTCTGATACTTTTTGAACACCTTACACCTTTGGAGATGGTTACACAAACAATTTCTATGGTGTGTAAGTTGCCTTCTTTTTTTTTTCTTCTCATAAATGATATGTTCTTGTATACACAAACCATTCCAAAACTACATAATCACTATATATTTCTAAAACAATACGTATTTCTTGCCTCACCCGAAATTAGAGTAGAGAAAATATTTTACCTACATTGAAATATAGTTGTTTTTTGTTACTGTAGTAATAAAGCATTTGTCCAGTTTAAAGCAAATGAGGTGAGTAGATTAGCTTATTAGAGAGAAGCTTATTTTGTTTAAAAAAACATGCCTCAACAAGGCAACAACATACATTTTTTTAAAGATTTTATCAAGTTTTAACACTCAAGTTGAAAATTTTTGAGAGTAGAAAGATAGACTTGATGCTAGGTTCTTAATCATGTATATATAGCATTTTGATAGGTTTAATTCAATAGATTGGATACCTATTTGAGAGAATTTCAATCCATATCAAAAGTTAATATACATCTTTCGTAAAAATATATGATCAACCTTTGACACTAGAATACCTTAATATAAGCACTTTAACTACCTAGCACAAAGACCTTTAATTAAGTCCTTAACTTTAACAAACAAAATCCAAAAATTTGGTGGAAAAGACTTGTTGAATTAGTAAATACTTGTACAGTACAGATCCTAAAGCATCGTGTCTCAATATCTTGACTTCTAGACATGTGTTGCATAGATTAGATATTAACTATAGCTAGAAAAAAGAAACAAATTGATTAAATAAAGATAAGGTACCGAAATCTTGTTCGCGCAATCTTGGTTCTTCCCGAACCCCAGCAATCCGAGACTTATCGAACGCTTTGCCTAACCCGCGAAGCGTTTCGATAGTTCTCCTGTACGGGGAAACATAGAAATAAACTTTCCAATCATCCACACCTTCTTCATTTTCGATCATTTCGCGTATTCTTATCCCACATTCTTCAGCCTCACGTTTTCCTTTCCCGGTTATTCCTATTTTTGGGTCCGCCACACGGGTATAAACGCCCTCATCCACGTTTCCCTCACTTTGTCCGTGTCGAACGAGGATGATTCGACGCGGACGAGGAGGCTTGATTGTCGGGGCGTTAAGGATGAGGTTTTTTTCAGGGAAACATGTTAGGCTTTTTTCGTCGATGTAAATTTTCTTGCGACGACCCACTGTGTCTTCACAACATTTGATATGATGGATTATGGATGATGATGATATTGTGATGGACATTTGTTTTGTATAAATGGAAGTAGGTGTGGTGTAGCAAAGCAGTAGTGTGTGTGGTGTGGTAATTAATTAACTAATTGTTACTACTTGGGGAATATTCTTTTGAATGAATAGATATAGATATATATACATAACATGTGTCTTATACCATTTACACAGCTAAGTAATGTGGTGTCAAAAGAAAAGGAGAAAAAAAAGAAGCAGAAATTGATTAAAAGAAAAGGGTTGTCACTTGTCACTCTATTTGGTCACAAGTCATCACCATATACTATATGATGGGTAAAATCGAGTTAAAAAATTAAAATAAAAAATACCCTAGAACTGACTACTACACACTCTCGGGCAGTGGACCCGTTCGTATATAGTATAGCTAAAAGGTAAGTCCATGATCGAACACAGGGACTAAAGTGAAGTAATTGTTGACATTAAGTAATTCTAATTTAAAAGGGTTTTTTGTGACAGAATTGTCACTTTGCAACAAGTAAAAGTAAATAATTTAAATCCGGTATTACCGGGGCAGGGATCGTCGTTAAACGATATTGAAAATGTTTTTATGACAATAATTTGAAAGACATCCATCTTGATTTTGCTCAACAATACGCTCAGATTGCACATAAATGAAGTTCAAACCCAAATTAGTTGATTGAATAACCGAGACTCAAACAAAGCACCAACCCCGTACCCGTCAAGTTAATGACATCATTTGATTCTCTTGCTTAAACTAGTTTCATTACAAAGACCGGTACCCCAAGACATCTTTTATAACTTCCCTAATCAAACAATTGTTTTGGTTATTGAAATAACAGTTATACCTATCGATTGTACCCAACCGTTAACGCATTCCTCCCTATTATCATGAACGATTATCTACCGTACCCGTCATAGACCCAATCGTTTGTACCCAAACAATCAAAATAAAATATATGAAATCAATAATTACCATTAAAGACACACATAAATCACCAATCAATTCAAGATAAATTATAAGGAAGAAATACGCTAAGATCTCGATATAACGTTAAATGAAATCAACATTGAATTAATAAAATTGTGCAATCTTTACATATTGTCTCACTCCATCAAGATGGATGATAAAGTGATTAGCTACTCATATTAAAATAAGAATAACAATTAAAATATGAAGAATTCATTGTTACCTAATGATAATAATCGAAAGCTACGAACGAAATAGATCCAATCGTGTTTGAAAACCTAAAATATGATGAAAATCTAAAAATATCTCTGAAAAGGGCTCCAAAAACGGCTGGAAGAAGAGAAGAAGGGTTTTGGGATGTTTTTGCATGCTATTTATATGATTCCCAAAATCTGCCAGAATCGGACCCAGTTGCGGCGCAACTGGGCATTGCGGCGCAACTAAGGTTGACTTTTGCATTTGACTTTGACTTTCGTTGACCAAGGCCGGCTTGAACTTGAATGCGTTGCGGCGCAACTGTGGGAGTTGCGGCGCAACTTATTCTTCTGCTTTTCGGTTGCGGCGCAACAATTAGTTGCGGCGCAATTTGACGTTGACTCGCGTTGACCTTTGACCAATGTTGACTCGTGGCTGGCCAGGAACAAAAGGCGTTGCGGCGCAATTGGAAGAGCTGCGGCGCAACTTATCTTTCTGGAATTCGGTTGCGGCGCAATCGTACTTTTTCTGCTTTGACTTTTGTTGACTTCCTGCACTCTTCATCCAAATGCTTCCGAAATCCTCCGTTAGCACTTAATTCACCTCAACAATGTCGTTTTCTCCAGATTTGCGCTTAAATACCTGTCAGTAACCTTAAACACTAACAAATACCATAAACGCACCAAATGTATACTAAAACGACTCATAAACCATGCAAAATCAACTAAATACAATGTGGGAAATGGGTATAAAATACGACATATCATTATACTATTCTATCCACGTCACTAACATGAATGTTATAGGTAGAAGTTGCATTATAAATGCTGATAGCACTAAAATCAAGTTCGAACTAATTGGCTAAACTAGTGAAGTCAAATTCGAGCTTGGCTTGAGTTGGTTTGCAGCCCATTGTAGATTAAGACCTTCTTATGTCGAAAAGATGTATTGCTACTACTTTTTTCTTATCATTATTATAGAAAGCATTTCAAAATTTGGAATGGAAATTAAGAGGTTCCACTTAATTTCATATGTCAATCTCTATAGGCTAATATGAATGCTGACATTTGTAAGGATTATGGATATAATCTTGGGCTTTTATCACTTCAAGTCCAACTTTAAAGCCCATTTTTCATAAAGAATGTTAAATACTTCTATGTTTTTTTAATTACCTATTTATATATTTTTTTTATAAAAAAAAAAGAAAAAGAAAATACAAACTATTAATTTTGTGCGGTCTAGTGAAATTTGATGATCAGCATTTTGAATATATGCTACTTGTGTTTATAACTACTAGCCAAATGCCCGCGCGGTGCGGCGGTGAGATAGTGAGGGTGATAGGTCATAAAGTGTGATAGGTCATAGAGTGTGATCGACCATAGGAGGTGATAGGTCATAAGGGTGATGGGGTGATCTACCTGACGGGATCTGCCCTTATCCGTACGGGCTCCGCCCTCGGATTTAAAAATTCGTCGAAAGTATATCGAATGACATCTCTATTGAAAGAGCATGAAATTTTAAGAACACCCATATAGTTTTTATAATTTATCGATGTACGATTTTTGAAATAAAAGATTTTGAAATAATTAGAAAAATAAAATGATTTATGGAGGAGAGAGAAAAAAATGAGTGGTTGAGATTTGAGGAAAGAGAGAAAAATGAGTGGTTGAGATTTAAGGGTATTATAGGTATATTAGTGATGATATTCAAACTAATGGATAAAAGAGAGGGGTAATTTGGGTAGATCAAGTTCTTTTTTGAGAAAATAAGATGGAGTAAATGTTTTATAAGGTAGTTTAGATTAGTTAGCCGTTTTTATGAATGATAGACAAATTACCACCAAAAAGAATTTGATGTCTAACTTGAATATTTGGGTAAATATACTTTTCTGTGAGTGTGTATGTGACCGACTACATCTTGGGTAAATCTCTTATATTAATAAAACAAAATTGTGATGATGTCATTTTACTTTAAAGAAGACTTCTTAATATATAATCTTGATATTTTTATGACATCATCCAAAAAAATATAAAAGTGGGGAAAAAAAGAAAAATGGAAAACTTATTTCAAGATATTATGAATTTAAATTATTTTCAGTAGACATGAAAGGTTTCTATTGAAATGAGAAACAAATTTGTAGATCAAAATTGATTATTATGATACCATTTTGGTGTTAAAGGTATGAGATTTGAATTATCATCAGATTTTAACATAGCTAATGTGATGTATAATTGTTATATGTTATGATATTAAACAAATTGTAGTTTTAACATCGCTTACTCAAAATATACAATATAATGGTGTTCAACATAACAATAAGTTAAACACGTTCATTGGGTTGTATTTTTAAAATTCAAGTTCTATTCAGGTGCCCGCATAATATATTGTATAATATATTGGGTTGCATAATATTGTATAAACTAATAAACTAACTTAGATATATTGTATAATATACAGGCATACAGCTGACAACTTATATCAAACTAACGTAACAACCTCATAAACTAACTTAATCAGGCAGTTAGTTAGTTAGTCTACTTTACCACTTCGCCCCCTAATCGTTAATATTAGACACTTTTCTCCCCTACTTTGTATATTCCATGTTTTCTTCTACTTTATCAATTCTTACACGAAATTAACTACGTAGAAGCAAGGGGGTGTTTATGAAAATCTTGACTTTCGTTTCATGAAATTCTTACACGAAATTCAACTTTTCAATGATTAAATAGACAATAAAAATTCATTTTAGATAGATTTCCGAAATCGTACTTATTTGTCTTTTCTCAATAATCAAGGGGGTGTTTATGAAAATCTTGACTTTCATCTCATTCATTTTGTCCAGTGTAATATATAAACACATTATATTTCCCTCCCTTCCTTTTAACAACTTAATAACAATCAAGAAAATATCCAACCCACCCACATTGCATACATTTTCGTTTACTGAAATCTTGAAGAAGAAGAAGAAGAAGAAGAAGAAAAGGAAAGAAACCATGGCGGATCCTAATTCTTCAAACAAACGCAAACAAACGGACTTGATGAAACTGTTTGTTACTTGATAACTTCTCGTCTCATTTCTTTTTACGTCTACTTTCGTCTTCCATTGTTTTAATCTTTTTTTGATTGTTTGTTTTTATAACTTGCAGAATGATGAGTGATTACCACGTTGAGATGAATAATGATGATATGAAAGAATTCTTTGTGCGTTTTCATGGACCTCCTAACAGTAAGTATAACTAATGATCAGTTCTTTTTTATATGTGGGAATCTGTTGAAATCAATTAATCTTGATTAGTTCTGCATTTGATTCTTAATAAGTTTCTTGTCATATATGGCTATATGTACTTTATGTTGTTAAACTGGTGATCGATGCGACTTTTTTTTTGTCTTTTTTGGGTTAAATGGAATATGATTTTTGGGTCTTGAAAGATATGGATGTGTTCATATTCGATATACAATATAGATATTATGGGAAATCACGGGATGAAAATTTAGTGATAGTAATGTTTCTTAAATCTTTTATGCAAAGAATAATAATAATAACGATTTTATATGGTGTATCTAATTTTCTGAAATCGGTTCATGGAATTGAACACCTGAGAATCCTTCTTAAACAGAATTTAATGTTCCGTTACTTCTTAAATTGCGCATCATTTTACTCATTCAAAACATGATGTTCTCTCTTTTTCCTTTTGTACTTTTATTCGCCCTTTAACGGTTAAAATGCCTCAAAGAATAGGTTACAGATAAAATGCCTCAAAGAATAGGTTACAGATGGCAGTTTTGACTTGTTTTCTTATGTGAATATTTCGGTTTGGTTCATATTCGCATTTTCACTGATAACGGGTCAAACGGGGGTAAGTGGGTAACTAGCAAAAAAGAAACGGGTCAAATCTGTCAAACGGGCTCAAAGTTGCCCAAGTTGTTCTTATAAGGCAACCTCTTAAACTGTTGAAACTTTTCTTTTGTCATTAAAGGTGTTGTTATTACTTGTAGCTGAACCTCTAAACTGAATTATCACTTTGAATGCATATCCAAATGATTCATCATCTTTGTAGCATGATTATCTGCTTTTTTATCTTAATTTTCTGGAACTTTATCATGAAACAATGCAGCTCCTTACTCTGGAGGTGTGTGGAAAGTAAGGGTTGAACTTCAAGATGACTACCCCTATTCCTCTCCATCCATTGGGTTTGTAAACAAAATGTTCCATCCAAATGTTGACTTTCTGTAAGTGCTCGTCTATCGTGAGTGGCATTATGAACATATTGATGGTAATCATGAACTTTAGTTGAAAATTTTGTGAATATGTTAACCTTTTTCAGGACTGGTGCGGTGTGCTTAAATGTGATCAATAAAGAGTGGAGTCCCATGTTTGGTATAGAAAATCACTCTCCTCATACTCCCTCATTCTCATGCTAAATACAATATCTCCATATTTAGAAAGTCTCTGAGCATAGTTGCTTATCTGTCATTATCAACCTTATGAAAACTGGTGGAGTTTAGAGGTGTTAAAATGGGCATGCCGGCTAACTGTTCAAACAATGTGATTGCATATAACGACCTACTTTTCTAATCGAATCATTTAAGCTGATAACCAGTAACACTTTGACTCTTTGAGCGATGTTTGACCCATTTGACCTTTCAGTCTCTTATGGTTAACTAGTTTGATTTTACTTACTGGACCTATTAGAGATTGAACATAACTAAGCTTGACCCGTTCACCAGTTAAATGTAGAAGAAAATTGGTCAAACCTGCCACCCTTAATGCCATTGACTCAACTCGTTTTCTTTTATGCAGGTGCTTATAATTCTATCCATTTGACCCGTTATAGTTCAAACATAACCCAAATTGATCCATTTATAAGTTTATTTACAAAAGTAAATGGTCTGAATTTGCTACATTAAGTCCACAAAGTTTAATATTTTGGTGTTCTAGAAAAATGTCAAACAGATTTTCTAAAAACCATATGTTGGATAAATTGTGGTTATCATGGGATGTAGGTGCATTTCTTTATGGTATGTTCTAATAATCAACCTTTGGGTATTTGAAAGGTGTGTGTAATTAAAGTGATTACTGTGACTTTCAAAGATGATAACTCTGAAACTTTTGTAATTAGAGCTATGCTGGTATAGCCGTATAAGATTAGGCCTTGGAGAACTATGATCACAATGTCTAATAGTTGCGTCTGCTTAATAACAGAGTTAAACCATGTGTTTGACATCTTCCTTCCGGTACTTTTGGATGACCCGAACGCTGAAGATCCGATGAATGAAGATGCTGCAGCCCTTTTTCTACATGATCGGGTGGCTTATCAAGATAAAGTCAAAGGTACTCCAACTACTCATTATATTAAACTCCTAGAATGTCAATATTTATTCTTGTTTGCTTTTTACTATATAAACTTAGGTTAATATGACTTATGATTATTTAAATTTGAAGTCAAACCTATGATATCAAGTATTGATGTATCAAATAATATGTGCTTGAGCATATATATGGTGTCAAATGGTGTTGGGTTTAGTTATGTTTCTCTACATAAGTACATATATATATGAGTATATATACTGACATACTGTAGATTGTAGAACAGTTTAAACAAGTTCTTATGCTTTAGGTTTAAATGTTTTTGAAACTGATATATACATGTGTTTCTTGCATGAAAAGAGTACTGCAAGAAATACGCCAAGCCAGAAGATATTGGTATGGTTCCAGAAGATAAATCAAGTGATGGGGAGCCAAGTGAAGATGAGGATGACTCGGGAGATGAGGCAACTCCAAGTGCAGGCCCTGTCAACCCATAGCCAGTAGTCCAATCATCTTATCTTCAATGTTTCGTACATTGGCTTTGAGTACGTGTTATACTAGGGAAGATATGAGAAGAGAATACCCGGTTCTCAATTGGTTTATAGAGTAACCAGATGACTTACATGAAGGAACAAACCTGAAGTGAAACTGATAATGCACTAGGCACAATTCGTCCTTAATCTGAGATATGACTATAACCTTTCCGTATTGATGTGATACATTATTGCTACAGCTGTCTGTGTTTGTAACTCATAACGCGTTATCTGAATTTTGAATAGTCGGTCTCAAGTGTTTTGTGTGACTAACAGTTAGATGTGATTGATTTGGTTAAACAAGCTAGTGATGCATATCAATAGCCATAGTATATCGAATTGGCAACTATAAGGTACAAGCTACATTTGGGGTGAAAGTATTCAAATACACGGCATTCAAAAGATAAAAAAAGAATTACTGAGATTACAAAGGCCAAACCATGGAAAGAGAAAGTGAAGTGTACACTGTCAAGGGTTAAACCGACCCTTCGGGTTATGACTAGTTTTAGTAGCATAGATATTAAAATACGGACATAATGGACCTCCCAACACTCACATATATACGTACACCTGCATATATATATGCTAATTAGGAAGATAGTAGGAAAGCATCACTTTAACTTGATCTCAGAACTCCTCATAATCTTCTGTTATGATCTTTTGTGACCTTAGTGAAGTTAAGCAGCCCAATCTTACATGAATCAAATTTTGTAAATACTTGGGCCATTCAGCTGACTTAAGCCCAAACCTCATTTTAAAATTCATATATGGGTTAAAAAGCCCAATAACTTCTTTTTCAAGCAACAATTCATATTGACATATTGAGTTCATTTGCTAGAAAAATGTCAACCTACACTTCTCTACAAATAACATTTAGCTGGTTTGTTTTTTATTTACTTTTCTTATATTCTTATATGGAGTTCATTAATTAATAGAAACAAAAAGGGGTGTCGATGATATTGAGGACAATAGAATGTTCCTATCAATTAAGAAATTACTGAGGGATCATATGTCCTCTTTTGTTGTTTGTCTTTCTACTTAATTCTTTTTCTGTCATATTTTACAAAACAAACAAATAAATAAATAAAATAAACTCAAAATATGTACTCTAGCAAGTCCTTATATATATATATATATAAGATCGCTTAGTTGATGCTACATAAATATAAGCAACCTAACTTTAATCAATTGGTCTTAGTCTTCTACAGATTTTAGTTATCGGAGATGATATGCACATCATAATTTTCCATCCCAACATAGACGGTTTTTAGTGCTAAAGGTTTCTTTAAGCGTCCTTACATACATAATAATATATGTTTTTGATATGAAAAAAACATCAACCTTATTCTGACTTTGTTCAAGCACACCCCATACTTGATTACTGACACAAATAAACATTATTCACTTATTGTAGGCCGATTTGTTTATATATTGTTAATCACTTAATTGATTATCTTTTTTTTTTTGTCTTCTCCGTAATGGATAGTCCGTTTATAGAATATCCATGCAAGTATATTATATAATGTTTACAATCATAATATAGAGTTCTGTTTCATTTATTAGTTAAGAGTTTTGTAAGTTTTATTTCGTCTTCATCCTTCTCTTTTTGTTTAATAAATAGATAGAAAAACAAATATTCTGACATGTATATCTTGGAATTATTAGAAGATCTCAAACAGCATAAACAGATGACAAATGTAACATACAAAATTGGTTTTAAGCCAATAGAAGTATAGGATTTGACAGACGTTAGACGTATAATAAATTAACATTGCGTACCCACAGGATTTGTTTTGTAAAATAATTAAATGAATAAAATAAATAATAAGTATTTACACCATAAGAAATGCCATCAAGATGAAGATGAATTAGCAACAATTAAAGAGTAAAACATGCCACCCGTAATGAAGCAAAATGAATCTATAAAGTATGTGATAGTTCCAACCTCCAAGCCTAGTGAATGTTTGTTTTTTAATATACTTATTCTCCAGTATAAAACAAAATTTCATCTTTTTAAAAATATGTATTATATTATAACGAAGAAAAGAAAATGTTTTTAGTACACATTTCTTTATTCACTTAATTATCTGTCTTTCATGTCTTTGTTCTTTTTGTCCCTTTTCATAGGATTCAAAAGAAAAAATAAAATGCTTTTATACGTAATCAGATATCACCTATGTTAGACGGTCATTGTTTTACTTGATACTTTAATATCAGAGTTATAAAAAGATATTTTATTTTTTTTATTTATTAAATTGCAAGTTATAAACTTCGAAGCAAAAGAACAACTCTTATACGCTCCATTTGTTATCGATCAATTATAGCACAAAAATATATACAAAACCGAAAACAGCTGATCAACTCTTGAATATTGTCCGAGACATATATTAACAAGAAGAAAAAAAATGATTCTAGCAAATTCAATGGATTACGTAATTTTAATGTTTATCTAAAACTCTTTTTATTATAATGTATGGTAGAAATTAGGTAATATTCAATACCGTCTTTCACACAATATGAGTCTCAATAACATTTACGATGATGTATAGAGATATTGAGGTGTAGACAGTGTTACCCATACTTAAGGTAAGGAAAATACTTCAAAGTTATACCTAAGTTAAGAAAGGGTCTCTGATTTTGGAAGGAATAAAAATTAAACGTTTGATTTTACACGGATGTAAACCATTCGATTTAAGTGTTGCTTACATCATAATGTATAGGTATATATTTATAAAAGTAGTTATACACATAGTATGACGTAACTATCATATAAAGCATATTGTACCTGAAATCCCAACGTCAAAGTAGATCCCGTAACACCTTTTAAACATTCTTCATTATCATTAGACCATTCGTAACCATTCACCTATACTTTTTCCTCCCACATCAGCATCACCTTCTCATTTCTTTCACCTTCTACTTTTCCCCTTAACCATTCACCTATCATTTGGTCCCCACTTTTCTTTCACTCTATATCCAATCAAAATAAAAAAAAACAAAAAAAAATACATATAAATAAAAATGAACCCCACATTTTGTCTTTTAACCTAGGTGATCACAATCACCTTCCCCCCTTCACCTTCACTCATCACCTACACCCCTTAACCATTCACCATTTTTACATTTACCCTTCACCTACCTTTTTCACTTACCTTTACAAATGGTCTTATGAACATATATAACATGGCAATATAAAATACGTTGGATGAAATTGAAGTCTTGGTATATATTAGTTTCTATATATATGCATGACATCATTACAAGATAAGAAACAAATATTTTGTAAACTATAAACTATACAAGTATATTGTTTTCTCTAATATGATATTATTGAAAGCTCAATATTTGTCATTTGTAAATTGTTTATTAATTTCATGCTCATCCAATCAATGATTATTCCAATATAATTATAGAAGGAAAATAATACAATAATATGACTGCCAAACAGATACGATTACTAACACTATTACTATTCTTAACATATTCAAAATTGACAACTTTTTCAAAATTGCGTTTCGATCTTCTTCCCTTTGACGACTTATCGCACGATTATATTAAAATAATTATTTGAATTGTGTTAACTTCATGTTGAAAAAAATTCATAGCCACTCTGAAAGAACAAGTCGTATTATATTCTTTTTACGCTTTTTAGAAAAATAAAATTACTATAGATTAAACTAACACTTTAATTACTAACACTCAAAACCACTAACACTTTAATTACTATGTCAGTAATGTAACAATGAAAACTAACAGCAAATCTTAAATTGAGATATACAACAACTGTGTTTTAGTATCATGATATAAAAATAGTAAATATATATTAAAAGTTTGTTATTTTTTTTGAAGTTATAAAATTGTATGTATTTCTAGTTTATAATGAGTAGAGATTGAAAATTTGGAGTGAAAAGCTCAATTAAAAGAAAGGAAGGCCAAAGGGGGTAGGATGGATAGTACTAGTATGGTCCATGGTGGATGAATGGACCCCCATCTCACTTGCCATTATTGATAACTCTTCTATATGACTACAAGTTTCAAAAAACTCCCTAATTATGTGGGTGATTCTTTTCTTCACCTTTGTTACTTGCAGGTGTAAATGGTACCATGCTATAAATTCTACTTTTCAGTGATCTTATGACTAATTTCTTTTTCTTTTCACTTTCTCTAAAGAATGATAGATATATAGGCATATACAAAATCAAGCAAGTACGTACGTAATCATTTATCAAAGTATCAAACCCTTAATATCACAACCCGTTATTGAATAAAAAAGAATGACATTTGATTTGGCTTTTATGTTGTGTTTTAACCAAAGTCATACTACCGGTGATTTTTGCTGGTCGGATATATTTTCTATATATAGATCAGCATAATAATGTATTTAACAACTTAATTACATGACAAACGTAATCTATTAATTATCACTCTTAATTTTATTTTTTGAGTTTAACAAATATCATGGTCAAGTTGTTAAGAGGATTAGTAGGCTAAATTTTTTTTATTAAAAATATGTCATTTCCTTTTCGAATTACTTAGATTTTCCTTGTGGTTTTAATTTGGTTCTTGTGGTATGTGCGGGGATCGTCTTCAAGAATGACAAAAAAAAATGAAGAAAATAGACACTTCATAATAATCCATTCGATATATTATATAAAAAACTCAATGATAAAGGATAAGCAGGATAACTAGTATTGTACAAAGCTAATATAGTTTACATATTTAATTTAAGGACTCAAATTTTTAATAGCGAATTTTTCCATCACTTAGTAACCCATGCCTTCCAATACTAAATGAACCTACTCTAAACTTTTGGACAGCCTCCCAATTTTGGGCCGCTCGCCGCTTGGCTTAGAACCTTCTTGCCCTCCCAAAGAGCCGATTATAAGTTTATTGTTAGTTTGTGATCACGTAAAATGAACGTATGTCCGGAAATGATTTGAGCCTACGGGGTCACACGTCTCGATTCAAATATAGTTAATATTAATTGATTTATTAATTAATATGGATCACGAATAAGTTAACGAACGGTCGTTAATATTTAACGGTTACTAGCTAACGGTCGTTAAAGTAAGAAGATAAAACGATTAAGGGAAGGTTCTAGAAAAGCCATAGGGGGCCGGCCTCCCTACTAGGTTTCCTAGTGAAACCCTAAACTTGATGGCCAAGTTTAATTCTACCTATAAATACATAAAGGTAGCCTTATGGTTTTCTTGAACAAAACAATTACACATAAGAATTGTAACTCCCTAAACCTCTCATCTCCTCCTCCTCCTCTCTTCTTTGGGACGGCCAAACCAAGGGAAAACCCTTTTGGGTTATTGGTTTTCGGTTTTGTAGAAGGAGATCAAGCAAAAGGCTGCTCGGTTCGTGATCAAGTGCTAGCACACCTATATCGGTGGATCGTGTGTGCAATCGTAGAGGGATTTACTTCAAATCCTTTTAAAGTTTCTTTACTTTATCATCTACATTAGGAGGTATTCCTTAATCCTATTTCAAGGTTAATTATTTGATTACATGGTTTGATTTGCTTCCGTTGCGTACTCGTGAATAATGATATTTAGTTATATATTCCAACAGTGGTATCACGAGCCACCCATGTGATTTTTAATTACCTAAAAATCAAAACTTGAAGGGGGGTTAAAGTTTCATATTTTTCGAATTTTTTATGTAATTATTTTGATTATTTTATTAATTAATTGGTTTAATTGTAATAAAATAATGAAATAAACAATAAAATTATTTTTTTGATAAACCCCAATTCGAAAATCTGGAAATAATTTTTTTTTTTTTTAGGAAACCCAAATTGCAAGTTTTGATTTATTGCATGATTAATGTGTTAATTGCATGCGTTTATGGATTACCTCTATTTTAATTGTTAAAAAGAAGTAATAATCATGAGTTTTTACATGCAATTGATTCATGATTATTACTTAGTTATAATGATAAAATTACTTGATCACTAGGTCTTTTAGGTGGATAATTAAAATAATTAATTGTTTGACAATGTGATAATTATATATTAATGTTGCTGCTTGACACCAGTCCACTAAAACGATCATATCTTTTAATCCGTAAGGAGTTAGAAGTCGTCCTTTGAACAGTAGATACTTGACTCATAGGGCTACAACTTTTTAGTTCTGTGCTAAGTCCAGTTCGGCCATCCTCTAGGCCTAAATGGGTCGTGAAGCTGCTGGATTTTTCAAATCAGCACCTTATGTGTTTATGTGATAAATTTGTTATTAAATTTTGGCTTACGCAATCAAGTTTACTTGATGTATGTGGTCATTTTACTTGAGAAAGGGGAGCCAATCTTAAACCATAGTGGCCTAACCGAGGATGGATACCTAATTGTTACGTGTTTATATTTAGTATGTTTAGTTTTGCCCTTTAAGAAAATTGTGTGCAAAATTGTTTTTCAAAAATTAAACTTGACTAAATTACATTGAAATAATGATTTTGTTTATAAAATTGGTGCCCTAAAATCAAAAGATACACCGGCTCACCCATTTGAACAAACTCTAAGAGAGGTATAAGTCGGAGTGCGTTAGCCTCCTAAAAGGGCGGGTTTTTAATTGCGTCCATCGCAAACCTTTGCCCTTGCGCTTCTTTGTGCGTTCAAAAGGAGCTACCGAGCTCTTTTGTATTTAAAGGCAATAAAAATGAGTTTTATAAACATATTATGTTTAGAAGATATGCATGAATCTTCAAACATAACTTTTTGATCACACATCAAATTGA
This sequence comes from Erigeron breviscapus, assembly GCA_034093135.1. Classification (NCBI taxonomy): domain Eukaryota; kingdom Viridiplantae; phylum Streptophyta; class Magnoliopsida; order Asterales; family Asteraceae; genus Erigeron; species Erigeron breviscapus. The sequence continues at coordinate 271,818,305 of CM067167.1, forward strand.
TTGACCCAATAAACTTAAGTCATTGCCATCCAACTCGTAAAGGACACTTGTGGCTGTTGTTTTACTCACTGGTACACAGTGGTGAAATGGAAGTTGCATGGCAGATCCCACTCACTGGTACACAGTGGTGGACAAATTTGTGCGTTCTTGGTTGGACGACTTAAAACGAGTTAAGCGGTGAGACCTTGACCCGTGGCAAAAGATGGGACAAAACATGACTACAAATCACTTGATGAATCAAGTGTCATTTGTAGGTCCCATTCTTACTAGGAATTGCACATGTAATGCAATTACTGCTCGTCACTTACCTTTTGAGTACAATCATTTCTAGCAGATCAACTGATGAAATGATTGTATGTCAATTGGATCCTAGCCTTAATGAAATTAATTGTTTATTTTGTAAACATTGGGTAATTGATTTCTTAAGGATTAATTATCGAAAATACCGATAATTGAACTTGAATCTGTTTTGTAAAAGGCAACAAATCCTTCACAAAACATACACCAATCGGCTTTTAGATCGATGCTAGAAAGGGAAAACTTTCTAAAACCAATTTCAATGGCTGTTTTGTCAATAGAGAATTGTTCTAAAAGTTGAAAAGAAACCCCGTGTCATTGAAACTCGGATATCGCTATTCCTAATGAGAATGCCACTGCTTTGCAGTTGGAAGCATAAAATACTCAGTACTATAGACATATTGAGGTTGCTTATTTGATGCTAGAAGCATGTCTCCCGAGCTTCAAAAAGCAATTCGGATTGCAACATCCGTGTGATATGATCAAATAACTCAAGTCTATGTACGGAAAACAAGTTGGAGTTGAAATTACTTGAGCTAATTGAGTCACTCCATAACTTGAACACGAGTATGGGAAACGGTGAATGCTCGTGTACTCAAGATGAAGAGTTACTTTGAGCATTTTGGAAAGGTTAAACTATGCGTATCTTCTGCCGATTGTTATTGGCATAAGAGACTTTGAGAAGTTTGTGCACAATTACAATTTGCATAGCATAAGTTGGACTTCATAATCAAGTTGATCGAGTATGAGGAAAACCTTCCTAAGAAATCTGAGATACCCCAAGTTCTTATGATCAAGGGGGAATGGTTTAGAAAGCAAAACAACCGTAAAGCTAAGGGCAAGAACTTTGGTAAGAGAAAACAAAGTATTTAGTCTCAAAACCTTAAAAGACCCCTTGGAAAAAGGAGCATACGGCTAAAGACCAGTCTTGTCATCACTGTGCTAAAGTGAGACACTGGAAAAGGAATTGTCCTAAGTATCTAGCTGAGTTGAACAAGAAGAAGAAGCAAGTTGGTTTAACCAGTTCTTCAAGTATCTTCTTAACTGAATTATAAGTGTTGATGAGATTCAAATGATAATTCAATAGCAAAAGAGTCAAGTTAACTTGGACTCTATCTATCTTTGACATTGTCATCTTGTTTAATTTTGTCAAGAAACGCATTAAAAGTCTTCAATGTGAAGAATTCTTACAAATCAAATGATGAATCATTTGAAAAATGCGTGGTTTTGACAAGAAACGCATTAAAAGTCTTCAATGTGAAGAATTCTTACAAATCAAATGATGAATCATTTGAAAAATGCGTGGTTTTGACAAGAAACGCATTAAAAGTCTTCAATGTGACAAAGTCTTACAAATCAAATGATGAATCATTTGATAAATGCGTGTCTTTTGAATTGTCGTTAGCAAGAAAAGCATTGAAAGACTTCAACGTAAAGGGATCTTATAATCAAATGATGAATCATTTGAAAAATGCATGTCTTGTGTTTTCGGCAAGATGACAAGAATACCTTTTTCGCATAAAATCAGAAAAGGCTAAGGAACTACTTTGACTAATACATTCGGATGTATGTAGCCGATTTAGACATGAGTCAAGGAAAGATGCTAGCTACTTTATCATTTTTATGAATGATTTCAGATGTTATGGTTATGTTTACTTGCTTAAACATAAACATGAAGTGTTTGAAACATTCAAAGAGTTTAAAAATGAAGTAGAAAATCAACTCGGCAAAACCATCAAGATTATTCGTTCAGATCAAGGTGGTGAATACTTAAGCCAAGAGTTTAAGGATTATCTGAAAGCGTGTGGAATTGTCCAACAGCTTACTCCTCCATACACTCCTCAACATAATGGAGTGTCTGAAAAGAGAAATCGAACCTTGCTAGACATGGTGAGATCTATGATGAACCTTACAACTCTTCCAACTTCGTTTTGGGATTATGCTCTAGAGACTGCTGTACGCATTCTCAATATGGTTCCAACCAAGAAAGTTGACAAGACACCATATGAATTATGGCATGGAGATGTCCCTAATCTGTCTTACTTAAGAGTCTGGGGATGTGAGGCACTTGTGAAGCGCGATACGCCTGACAAACTTGAATCCAGAACTACTAAGTACATCTTTGTCGGATACCCTAAGGAAACGATGGGTTACGACTTCTATGATCCCGTCAAAAATACTGTTCGCGTTGCTCGATATGCTGAATTCTTTGAAAAGAAATTAGCTCAAGAGAACAGTGGGAGGGTTGTAGAACTTGATGAGACTCAAGGGGAAGATGTGTCACCTTCTGAAGCTCCTAGCAATCATCAACTTGGGGGGGGGGAATGTTCAAAGTGATGAACCTCAAGTCGATGATAATGAAGCGATTCCACTTCGTAGGTCCGAAAGGACAAGACGTCCTACTGACAGATTATGTCTGATGGTAGAAGAAAACGTTTTAGGAGATCTTGATGAGCCTCCGAATTTCAAAGCTGCATTATCAGATCCGGAATCTGAAAAATGGCTTGAAGCTACGAAGGTGGAAATGAAATCCATGAAAGACAATCAAGTCTGGAGTTTGGTTGATCTTCCACAAAATGCTCAAACTGTTGGGTGTAAGTGGATCTTCAAGAAGAAGACGGACATGGATGGAAATGTACACACCTATAAAGCTCGTCTCTGGAACTGGCCAGTCACCAGTTCACACTGACCAGTTCACCAGTTGCATCTGGTGACCAGTAAACTGGTGACCAAGAAGATTTGTCGAGAAATATATTGAAGTCCAGTTGCACCGTACAGTCAACGCAACTGAAGACTTCCTCCAGTTGAGAACTGACCAAGTTGAAGAAACATTCCAGTTGAAGTCGAAAACAACAAATGGAAGAAAGAGAATGACAATGGCAGCGAAGCCCAGTTGACATTCTAGTCAGTTACAAACTGGAGACCTTCAGTGGAAAGCCTTACAAAGCTTTACACTGATTACGAGGAATTGACTTGTATACTTTATGTACCTTTACCCGGATAATAAGCCTTATCTTATTATTTTAAGTATTAAAAGGTACATAAAGGTGGTTGTGTAAAGTCACTTTAACATACGACTTTACAACACTTTTTAAGGAATTAAATGCTATTCCTTAAATGCTCCAACCACATTTGTACGGCTAAAGTTAACATCCCAATGTTAACTTTGCCTATAAATACAAGTCATTGCACAACCAAGAATACAAGTTACTTCACACACAAACGAATACTTCTTACTTTGCAAACCTGCAATATTCTTGTGAACTTGTGCAATATTCTCTCAATCGCTAAAAGGAACATTTCACTACTTTAAGTGTTTCGATTGTGAAGAGAAATTCCGAGTATAGATCAATTGTATTTCATAGGTTGTTAGGATATTTACATTCGTGTATTATCTTGGTTCCGCATCAACCTTGTAATTTGTTTAATATCAATAAATAAATTACACTTTGAAAACTACATATTGTCTCATCAAGATTGTTTACAAGTTATTTGTATTATTGCATTGTTCTTTACTTATTGTCTTTTATATAAGTAATCTATCTAGAATTTGGTATATACCACTGCAACTGGTCGTCTCCAGTTCAGTAAGTATATTGCAAAGTAACTCCACCATCGACATAGAGGTGTCTTCAGTAGTACCATCTAACAAGTTGGGACTTACATGTACACACCTATAAAGCTCGTCTCGTGGCGAAAGGTTATACTCAACGTTTCAGTGTTGACTATGATGAGACCTTTTCTCCAGTTGCGGACATTAGAGCTATTAGGATTCTCTTAGCCATAACTGCGTACTATGACTTTGAGATATGGCAAATGGATGTTAAGACTGCCTTCTTAAATGGTTACTTGGATGAAGAAGTCTATATGGATCAACCTGAAGGTTTTATTGATCCAAAACATCCCAACAAAGTATGCAAGCTTCAAAGGTCTATTTATGGACTAAAGCAAGCATCAAGAAGTTGGAATAAGCGGTTTGATGAAGAAATCAAAAAGTTTGGTTTCGTTCAAAATCCCGATGAGCCATGTGTATATCGCAAAGCTAGTGGAAGTAATGTTACTTTCCTTGTCTTATATGTTGATGACATATTGATCATAGGAAAACACATTCCAATGTTGCAAGATGTTAAATCCCATCTTGGAAAGTGTTTTGCCATGAAAGATTTAGGAGAAGCGGCATTTTATTCTTGGAATCAAGATCTACCGAGATAGATCAAAGCGATTAATTGGACTAAGTCAAAGTGCTTATATTGATAAGATCTTGAAACGATTCAAGATGAAGATATCTAAGCGTGGGTTTACACCTATGCAAGAAGGACTTAGTTTATCTATCAAACAGGGTGCTACTACACCTAATGAGGTGGAGCGTATGCGAAGAATCCCTTATGCTTCGGCTGTGGGATCTATTATGTATGCGGTTAGATGCACTAGACCCGATGTGGCGTTCGCGCAAAACATCGTTAGCCGATATCAACAGAATCAAGGTGAAAGTCACTGGACTGCTGTTAAAAGCATTCTGAAGTACCTACGGGCTACTAAAGATATGTTTTTGGTGTATGGAGGAAATCCAGACTTAGAGCTCAAAGTGACCGGATACTGTGATGCTGGATTTCAAACTGATAGAGATGACACGAAGTCTCAGTCAGGATTCGTCTTCGTTCTTAACGGAGGTGCTGTGGATTGGAAAAGCAAGAAGCAAACCACAGTTGCCATGTCTGCAACAGAGTCTGAGTACATTGCCGCCTCAGAAGCCGCAATGGAAGCAGTCTGGATAAGGAAGTTCATTAGAGGGCTTGACGTGATTCCCTCGAGTGACTTACCCACTGATATGTACTGTGATAACACTGGTGCATTAATCATTGCCAACGAGCCCGAAGCTCAGAAAGGTGCCAGACATTATGCTAGAAGATATCACTATGTTCGTGAGCAGATCGAACTAGGAGAGATAAAATTACTCAAAGTTCACACAGATTTTAACTTAGCTGATCCTTTCACAAAGCTTTGGCTAGGCCCAAGCTTGAAAGGCATGCCGAGGGCATAGGACTTAAATTAGCTAGTTATTTCATGTAAATCTGTTGTTTCGGTATTTGGATAAGGGATGTTAAACAATTTATATTTTTCATAATGAAATAAAGTACTTGATATGTTTGATTTCATTTAATATTAATTGATTTATTAATTAATATGGATCACGAATAAGTTAACGAACGATCGTTAATATTTAACGGTTACTAGCTAACGGTCGTTAAAGTAAGGAGATAAAACGATTAAGGGAAGGTTCTAGAAAAGCCATAGGGGGCCGGCCTCCCTACTAGGTTTCCTAGTGAAACCCTAAACTTGATGGCCAAGTTTAATTCTACCTATAAATACATAAAGGTAGCCTTATGGTTTTCTCGAACAAAACAATTACACATAAGAATTGTAACTCCCTAAACCTCTCATCACCTCCTCCTCCTCTCTTCTTTGGGACGGCCAAACCAAGGGAAAACCCTTTTGGGTTATTGGTTTTCGGTTTTGTAGAAGGAGATCAAGCAAAAGGCTGCTCGGTTCGTGATCAAGTGCTAGCACACCTATATCGGTGGATCGTGTGTGCAATCGTAGAGGGATTTACTTCAAATCCTTTTAAAGTTTCTTTACTTTATCATCTACATTAAGAGGTATTACTTAATCCTATTTCAAGGTTAATTATTTGATTACATGGTTTGATTTGCTTCCGTTGCGTACTCGTAAATAATGATATTTAGTTATATATTCCAATATTTATAACTATCAATTTTTATGATTGTGAGTTCTAGTGTCATGACGGATACTTAATAAATATGTGAGTATCAACATGCTTTTTCTTTTTGGAATTATTAGGTTTTCTTTTATAATATGTATAAAATGATATAAAAAAAAAAAAAAAAAAAAAAAAAAAAAAAAAAAAAAAAAAAAAAAAAAAAAAAAAAAAAAAAAAAAAAAAAAAAAAAAAAAAAAAAAAAAAAAAAAAAAAAAAAAAAAAAAAAAAAAAAAAAAAAAAAAAAAAAAAAAAAAAAAAAAAAAAAAAAAAAAAAAAAAAAAAAAAAAAAAAAAAAAAAAAAAAAAAAAAAAAAAAAAAAAAAAAAAAAAAAAAAAAAAAAAAAAAAAAAAAAAAAAAAAAAAAAAAAAAAAAAAAAAAAAAAAAAAAAAAAAAAAAAAAAAAAAAAAAAAAAAAAAAAAAAAAAAAAAAAAAAAAAAAAAAAAAAAAAAAAAAAAAAAAAAAAAAAAAAAAAAAAAAAAAAAAAAAAAAAAAAAAAAAAAAAAAAAAAAAAAAAAAAAAAAAAAAAAAAAAAAAAAAAAAAAAAAAAAAAAAAAAAAAAAAAAAAAAAAAAAAAAAAAAAAAAAAAAAAAAAAAAAAAAAAAAAAAAAAAAAAAAAAAAAAAAAAAAAAAAAAAAAATGATATAAAAAAGGTAAAAATAAACCAGCCCTTGGCTATTTTCAGAAAGTGTAGTGAAGTATGATGACTGACACGTGTAGTCAATACAGAATTTGTTCCTCCAACTAATAGTTGCAGAATGATACCATTGGGCCCCTCATTGGGACTATTTAAGATGTTTACATGGCCATGTCCAAATGAATCCAGATGTGTCTGGATTATGTTTGGTAATCTTAAGTAGTGATGAAATGAGAAACAGAATCGTTAAATCATGAAATGACATTGATCCATATTCATGTTTAACACGGTATCTGAACAAAGGGATAATAAATGCCTCAACCATTTAAATATACTTTAAGAAACTATACTTAAATATTTCTGGGAGCATTGGCGTGTTGCTAGACGCTAACCAATGTTATTACCTTCATTTGTTACGAGCTCTAGTGGGAGCTGTTAGTATGTGATCACGTAAAATGAACGTATGTCCGGAAATGATTTGAGCCTACGGGGTCATACGTCTCGATTCAAATATAGTTAATATTAATTGATTTATTAATTAATATGGATCACGAATAAGTTAACGAACGATCGTTAATATTTAACTGTTACTAGCTAACGGTCGTTAAAGTAAGGAGATAAAACGATTAAGGGAAGGTTCTAGAAAAGCCATAGGGGGCCGGCCTCCCTACTAGGTTTCCTAGTGAAACCCTAAACTTGATGGCCAAGTTTAATTCTACCTATAAATACATAAAGGTAGCCTTATGGTTTTCTTGAACAAAACAATTACACATAAGAATTGTAACTCCCTAAACCTCTCATCTCCTCCTCCTCCTCTCTTCTTTGGGACGGCCAAACCAAGGGAAAACCCTTTTGGGTTATTGGTTTTCGGTTTTGTAGAAGGAGATCAAGCAAAAGGCTGCTCGGTTCGTGATCAAGTGCTAACACACCTATATCGGTGGATCGTGTGTGCAATCGTAGAGGGATTTACTTCAAATCCTTTTAAAGTTTCTTTACTTTATCATCTACATTAAGAGGTATTACTTAATCCTATTTCAAGGTTAATTATTTGATTACATGGTTTGATTTGCTTCCGTTGCGTACTCGTAAATAATGATATTTAGTTATATATTCCAATATTTATAACTATCAATTTTTATGATTGTGAGTTCTAGTGTCATGACGGATACTTAATAAATATGTGAGTATCAACATGCTTTTTCTTTTTGGAATTATTAGGTTTTCTTTTATAATATGTATAAAATGATATAAAAAAAAAAAAAACCTTAACACTTGGCTATAAATAGTTTCTGTAAATGATAATTTTTATAGTAATATTTTTTATTTTATTTTTTAAGAAAAAGCAAACTAATCTACGGGTTCACTAACCATTTCTATAAGTAATTATTAGACTTAATTCAATATCAACTAGACCGCGCAATGCAACGGAGGTGATGGTGGCGGCGACCGGTGGTGATGGTGGCGACAGGTAGTAGCGGTTCGAATGTTGGTGGTGGTGGGCGACGTGGTGATGGTGGCGGCGGGTGGTGTGGTGGCGGCGAGGTGGTGTGGTGGCGGCGAGGTGGTGTGGTGGCGGCGAGGTGGTGTGGTGGCGGCGAGGTGGTGTGGTGGCGGCGAGGTGGTGTGGTGGCGGCGGTGGTGATGGTGGCGGCGATGGGGTGGTGTGGTGGCGGCGAGGTGGTGTGGTGGCGGCAGGTGGTGTGGTGGCGGCGAGGTGGTGTGGTGGCGGCGAGGTGGTGTGGTGGCGGCGAGGTGGTGTGGTGGCGGCGAGGTGGTGTGGTGGCGGCGAGGTGGTGTGGTGGCGGCGAGGTGGTGTGGTGGCGGCGAGGTGGTGTGGTGGCGGCGAGGTGGTGTGGTGGCGGCGAGGTGGTGTGGTGGCGGCGAGGTGGTGTGGTGGCGGCGAGGTGGTGTGGTGGCGGCGAGGTGGTGTGGTGGCGGCGAGGTGGTGTGGTGGCGGCGAGGTGGTGTGGTGGCGGCGAGGTGGTGTGGTGGCGGCGAGGTGGTGTGGTGGCGGCGAGGTGGTGATGGTGGCGGCGAGGTGGTGTGGTGGCGGCGAGGTGGTGTGGTGGCGGCGAGGTGGTGTGGTGGCGGCGAGGTGGTGTGGTGGCGGCGAGGTGGTGTGGTGGCGGCGAGGTGGTGTGGTGGCGGCGAGGTGGTGTGGTGGCGGCGAGGTGGTGTGGTGGCGGCGAGGTGGTGTGGTGGCGGCGAGGTGGTGTGGTGGCGGCGAGGTGGTGATGGTGGCGGCGAGGTGGTGTGGTGGCGGCGAGGTGGTGTGGTGGCGGCGAGGTGGTGTGGTGGCGGCGAGGTGGTGTGGTGGCGGCGAGGTGGTGTGGTGGCGGCGAGGTGGTGTGGTGGCGGCGAGGTGGTGTGGTGGCGGCGAGGTGGTGTGGTGGCGGCGGTGGTGATGGTGGCGGCGATGGGGTGGTGTGGTGGCGGCGAGGTGGTGTGGTGGCGGCAGGTGGTGTGGTGGCGGCGAGGTGGTGTGGTGGCGGCGAGGTGGTGTGGTGGCGGCGAGGTGGTGTGGTGGCGGCGAGGTGGTGTGGTGGCGGCGAGGTGGTGTGGTGGCGGCGAGGTGGTGTGGTGGCGGCGAGGTGGTGTGGTGGCGGCGAGGTGGTGATGGTGGCGGCGAGGTGGTGTGGTGGCGGCGAGGTGGTGTGGTGGCGGCGAGGTGGTGTGGTGGCGGCGAGGTGGTGTGGTGGCGGCGAGGTGGTGTGGTGGCGGCGAGGTGGTGTGGTGGCGGCGAGGTGGTGTGGTGGCGGCGAGGTGGTGTGGTGGCGGCGAGGTGGTGTGGTGGCGGCGAGGTGGTGTGGTGGCGGCGAGGTGGTGTGGTGGCGGCGAGGTGGTGTGGTGGCGGCGAGGTGGTGTGGTGGCGGCGAGGTGGTGTGGTGGCGGCGAGGTGGTGTGGTGGCGGCGAGGTGGTGATGGTGGCGGCGAGGTGGTGATGGTGGCGGCGATGGTGGTGAGGGGCGGCATGGTGGTTATTGATTAATAGTCACATTTTCAAAATTTAAATAACAATATAGAATTTTATTTTGCATTTACATTTATATGCAACAATTTATCTACTACCGATGTCCTTTCGAATTATGCTACTTTTTAGCAAAAAAATTTTTATTTTGCTTAAAAGGATAGTTCATTTATTATGAGTGGAAACTAGAATAGAAGGATGACACTCATTTTCAAATGATAGCTAGATGAGTAGATGTTCTAAAATATATTCACACAAACTTAAAATATTGAATAAAAAATAATTAATTCATATATCATATATGAATTATTATATATGTTCATATCTTTACTCATTGTTAAATGTATTAATGATAACTATTATATGAAATTTAGGTAAAACATACAAAAATGATAATAAAAATTATCGGTGATATACTGTACGTAGTTCCATCATATTTAATTATTAAAAAACTGGTGAATCACTAGTTTACAAAGATACACGGAGGACATCGTGTGTGTTCAACATGGTAAATGCCAAAGAAAAACGTTGGTTTACGAGGGGCCTAACCCACCTGCTCTCTTTTTTCATTTTTTGATTATATATAGATAACATATTATCTAGACTCAATTATAAAACAAACTACTCATTCTCTCATTTTAACTTTCTATCTTTAAAATATCAAAAATATTTTTGATTTTTAACACATTCTCAACTCACATACTAAATCTACCCAAAATATCCCTAAAATATTTTCCAACCATATTTATCTAAACTATTCTCTCTCCTTTATTCATTAATTTAAATATTTCCACCTAATATCCTATAATATTCTTAAAAAAATTATACAAAAGATACATCCCTTAACCATACATCAATTACTTTTAGATTAATAATCACATCGTCATCACCACCCGTTGTCGCCATCACTGTCGCATTGCGCGGGTACCATCTCGTTTAGTAAAAACTTTTGTCATTTAAGGTAAACTCCAGTGTTTGATTTTCAACATAAGTTAGTTTACAATTATATGCGATAATTTAGGAATATAACAAAATTTGTCGCTAATACATATAGATTGCATACGGTGATTGCTGTTATTTATTGAGTACTTGAAACTGTATTTATCAAAGACATTTAAGTCTAACGTAAAGTACTATATAATGAGGTCATTGGTGCAATATAGACAAATAAGAATTGTGTAATCTTTTTTCTTTCCTATACTATTACAATATTGATTAGAATTTTGAAAAATGATTCTATGGAAAAGTTTGATTACGTTTTCATTGATATGGATAAGAAAGTATGACGACCTCATCCAATAATGATATCATTCTAGTCACTCAATCTATTTTCATTGTTGATAAAATAGCTCTAATTAAGTAATCAACTAATCATTAGAGATAATTTCAGTTGAGGCTAGTTAATTAATAGTTTTAATATCAGAATATTATAATTAGTTTGTTTTTTTTTTTAATTAATCCAAGTAATGTAGTTTAATTCCTTTCTTTTTAACGGTAAATTTTGTATTGCATATAAAAGGTATGAAGAAGGATAATACCATATATGATACAACAGGATTAGCCGACAACATTAATATTGAAGGAAAAAAACCCAATAATTGTTATAATAACTAAAT
>CM067167.1:271834598-271936213 GCA_034093135.1 Erigeron breviscapus
TATATATATATATATATATATATATATATATATATATATATATATATATATATATATATATATATATATATATATATATATATATATATATATATATATATATATATATATATATATATATATATATATATATATATATATATATATATATATATATATATATATATATATATATATATATATATATATATATATATATATATATATATATATATATATATATATATATATATATATATATATATATATATATATATATATATATATATATATATATATATATATATATATATATATATATATATATATATATATATATATATATATATATATATATATATATATATATATATATATATATATATATATATATATATATATATATATATATATATATATATATATATATATATATATATATATATATATATATATATATATATATATATATATATATATATATATATATATATATATATATATATATATATATATATATATATATATATATATATATATATATATATATATATATATATATATATATATATATATATATATATATATATATATATATATATATATATATATATATATATATATATATATATATATATATATATATATATATATATATATATATATATATATATATATATATATATATATATATATATATATATATATATATATATATATATATATATATATATATATATATATATATATATATATATATATATATATATATATATATATATATATATATATATATATATATATATATATATATATATATATATATATATATATATATATATATATATATATATATATATATATATATATATATATATATATATATATATATATATATATATATATATATATATATATATATATATATATATATATATATATATATATATATATATATATATATATATATATATATATATATATATATATATATATATATATATATATATATATATATATATATATATATATATATATATATATATATATATATATATATATATATATATATATATATATATATATATATATATATATATATATATATATATATATATATATATATATATATATATATATATATATATATATATATATATATATATATATATATATATATATATATATATATATATATATATATATATATATATATATATATATATATATATATATATATATATATATATATATATATATATATATATATATATATATATATATATATATATATATATATATATATATATATATATATATATATATATATATATATATATATATATATATATATATATATATATATATATATATATATATATATACCCCTAGTAGCCTATTAGAAAGAGATAACATAAAGATACATTATTTGTTGTATACATATTTGTGAAATATATTATGAACATACCATGAAAATCCTCATCAAACAACAGTTGTAGAGAGTTGAGAGTCATATTCTTATCACATATAAATCCAAGCTTCTTTTTCCTAGGTTTTGTTTTCATGGCATCTCCTTCTTTTGACAGTTCCTGTTTCATTTTCTCCACCTTCAACCACCTTTAAATTTAGTTATAGCTTTCTCTCTCTAGAACTTCTTTTTTTCCCCCCACTTTTTCTTGGCTTAAAGGTGACACTTTTTAATTTGCTTTTTGTTAAGTTCTTGTTGAATTCCCACATGCACATCATCATAAAGATGAGTTAATTAACTCAAGATCTTGATGATGAGTTATTATGTGACTACAAAAGGAAGCTAGAACTTTATAAAGATATCTCATAACAAGATTGTCTTTTTTTACACCTTTTTATTATAACCATATTAATCATCATCATCATATATGAATTGAAATGGCTGATCAAGAAGAGAAGATGATGAGAGGAAATAGTAATACTACTATGGTGGATAACCCTACAGGTAATTATAATTGTTACTCTGATGATGATCATCATATTAATCACAATCATCATGTGAATTCTTCAAGTATGCCTAGTAATAATGGTACAACTAGCTTTGAAACAAGCCCTTCAGAGATTTTCAACTTTGAGTCACTCAACCTAGTGAATCAAAACTCATCTCTCTTATGGAAAGCCCCTTCTACTTCGTCTTCCAAACCCATCTCTAGTTCCGATTTCTATCACTTTGATGACTCGTCTCTTCAAAGATGTGTGTTTCCTTCTGAAACAAATAACGAAAGGCCGAGCCAAGGGCTTTCACTGTCTCTCTCTTCGGCTAACAATCCTTCTTCACTAGGATTACAGTCATTTGAGCTAGTTAGACCACAAGATCAACGCCACTATCAACATCACAACAACCACCAAGGGTATTTTGGGAAATCCATGAGTATGGATCATGATCAACAACATCATCATGATATGATGACTCAAGATGGATTTTTTGGGAAACAAGGAAATATCATCAATAGTAGTGGTGGTAATCATGGTGGTGGCTATAACCACTATCAAAGTGCACCATATAGCTTAAGAAGCTCAAGGTACTTGGTTCCAGCCCAAGAACTCCTTAATGAGTTTTGTAATCTTGGATCAAAGCAAAGTGACAATTCACAAAAAGCAAAGGCAGTGGCTACAAGTTCAAATCAGTGGCAAGATCACGATAACACGAATAATGCCAGTAGTTCTTCAAAAGCCAAAAATTTATCTTCTCTTGAATTTATGGAAGTGCAAAAAAGAAAAACCAAGCTTCTCCAAATGCTAGAAGAGGTAAAACTTTCTCCTTTCTTTGTGTAGTTTTTAGATATCTAGAACATATATTTCATGCTTTAGATATACAAACAAATTGTTATGGTTATATTGTTGTAAAGTATCTTTCTGCTTTTCTTTTTTTCGTTTCCATAAAATTAAGATTCCCTTTTTTAGTTGAAGAATTTGATCTCGTTTTAAACAAATTTGATCTTGAACCATTTGTGTGATTGGAATTCTTCCCACAAATGCCCACATGATGACAAGTTGGATGCTTCATTTAATTTAAGAAACCTCCATTCTTGTTAAGTGATTTTTTTTTGGAGTAATTATTATTACTCACATTTTAAGTTTATTATATATTATTATTATTATCGATATTGATATTATATTGTATTTATTGAAATCCATGGAAAAGAAAATCTGAACTTGTTTTGTATTTATTATTAAAATTAGGTTGACAGAAGATACAAACATTATTGTGATCAAATGAAGGCAGTTGTATCATCATTTGAAGAAGTGGCTGGTAATGGTGCTGCAAAAGTTTACTCTTCCTTGGCTTCAAAGGCAATGTCAAGGCATTTTAGGTGTTTGAGAGATGCAATTGTGAGTCAGATCAAGACAACAAAGGTCGCAATGGGAGAAAAAGACGTTTCTGCCCCTGGTTCAAGTCGAGGAGAGACTCCGAGACTTAGGGTACTTGATCAAACCCTAAGGCAGCAAAGGGCTTTTCAACAAATGACCATGATGGATAGCCATCCTTGGAGGCCTCAACGTGGGTTACCTGAGCGTTCTGTTTCTGTTCTTCGTGCTTGGCTATTCGAACACTTTCTCCATCCGTAAGTCCCTTTAGAACCTCCAAATAATCATTTTCTGATAGTTCACTCACAACAAAATCAACGTGTACAAAATGTTTCAAGAATAAAAGTTGATTGTACGTAGTCCTCAATCATACTATATGTTTTTCAAAGACAACTTGGTTATTTTGGTTGTTTTTATCTACCCTCAATTTGATTCCTATATATATTTTGTCATATTGTCTCCCTTCATAAATTTATCTTTTTCTTAGGGGCCTTTCTATCATATTTGTTTTTGTGTGTTTGATTCTTGTTACAACTTTCATATAGGTCCCATTAATGCATTGTATTCATATGCATGTCATCCCTCAAGTCTCATGATCCACACAATCTTTTTATGTTATTTATGGATTATTGTAAAGATACAAAACACAACCAAGTTAATATAAGTGTACATATATATATGTATTAAAAATAGGTTTATTATCAACTCTAATTTCGTCGAAACATTTCAGGTACCCTAATGACGTCGATAAGCACATTCTTGCACGGCAAACCGGTCTCTCTAGAAGCCAAGTATGTCACTATCGACTTCTTATTAATTATATATACATATATATATATATAATATATATATATATATATATATATATATATATATATATATGCCAATCGTTTATAATAATTAATTGATTTGAAAATTTTGATTGGAAAAAAAATTCGTGGCTCATAAATGATACGTCATCAACAGAAAACGACACCCTTATAAGGGTAAAAAAAGTTATTGATAAAAAATGTTTAAAACTTATTTGCTACATATTCTATATATGCACTCAAACAGCTACATATTATTACTAACGGTTATATCTTATGTATTTTGATTTATTTATGTATTTTTGATCTATAAACATATATAGGTGTCAAATTGGTTTATAAATGCAAGGGTGAGATTATGGAAGCCCATGGTGGAAGAGATGTACATGGAAGAAACAAAAACAAATCAAGAAGCTGCTATGGAAGCAGGAACCTCTAACGGTTTGAATCCAAACCCGCAACAAATGGACCTAAAGCCGACTGCTGATGAGCTAGTTCGAATAGATTCTGAGTGTCTGTCTTCCATCATCAACCAACCCGAAAAAATGGATCACCACACAAAAACACAAGACCATCATGACTTTCACCATATTGGTAATTTTCCTAGGGCGGTTACAAACTCATCATTTGGGGCGGTGGAGCTAGACTTTTCGGCTTACAACAATCATCACAACTTTGGTGGTGCTGGTGACGGTGGTACTGGGGTTTCTTTGACCTTAGGGCTACAACAACACGGTAGTGGAGATGGTACTGGCGGTGGTGGTGCCGACGAGGTGGTGAGTTTAGCATTTTCGCCTACTTCTCAAAGTTCTTTATTTTATAATGCTCGTGATCATATGGAAGATTGTCAAACAGCCGGACAATATTCTTCTCTTTTGGAAGCTGCTGGTGATCAAGGACAAAACCTGCCTTACAGAAACTTGATGGGTGCACAACTCCTTCATGATTTGACTGGTTAATTAAGATCAACAAATTATATATATTTAATTAGCTTTAGTCAATATATAAATATGAATTTAAATTATGAAGAAAAAAAGGAAATTTCAAGGAATTAAGTTATAGTATAATTTTGTACGTCTAGGCTTCTAGCTTCAATTCTAGCTTAAGGGTATACTTCATTGGCTTTAGATGTACAATCAAATTTAGAACTTCAATAGCTAGTAGTATTTCTTGCTTCAATTTTTAGGGTACTCGATCTAGTCATTCTTCCTTCTATATGTCAAGACCAAAAAACCAGTTATGGAAAAATCAGATTATTGATATCGATTTATCGCAAAAAAAAATAAAATGCATATAGCTTGTTTCTTTGTCGGGTATATTTATTCCTTGTGTTGTGTAAATATTTAGCAATAATCAAAACATGTTATATAGCATAATATCGTTATCATCAGGAAAACAAAGATATGTTTATATATGACATGCGCATTACTAATTATGTTAGTGTCACAATTTTCATATATCATTAATCATATTATCACCTTTTTAAACTAATTATTTAATGTAAAAATGGTGACTCTTTTTTCTTCTTTTGTTTCTTATTTGATGAAAACAATGGAGAAAGACTTAAACACAAGTCAAATCGTATGAAAGCACAAGCTAACTGATCGAGTACTCTTTTGTGGTTGAAGTTTACATCAAAGGAGTTCCAATTTCTTAGGGGCAATATGCACATTTATTTATCAAAAATTTTCTTTGTTATTTAAATTTTTTGATTTTATTATTCTTGAAATCAGTTTGTCAATATTAAATTGAGCAAGAAAATACTGTTGTGGTTTTCAATTTCAAAGATTAGGACCAGATATTTTAATTATTTTATTTATATAAAAGACACACACACATATAATAATAATATAATAATAATAAAAATAATAATAATATTTAAGGTGGACATTAGTTTATCATCGTGGTCCCTTTTAATGTTCGGTTTTCCTTATGAAAGACAACCGATATTTTTCTCCATTTAATGTGTTTTGTTTTCTCACTTTTCATTTGTTTGAATGAAAAAAAACGTGTATTTATTAATCGCTAGCTATTTTAGATATAAAACTAATTAATTTATTTATATTTATACTCCGTATATAGCATGCGTGCTTATATAGGTAAATTCCTAGCTGAGCTTAGCTAGATCCAACAGTTATATATTTCGTCTTTATAAGTAAAATAGTTGAACACGTCCACAAAGGGAAATTGGAACGACAAGCACGTCATGTCTTGCAAAAACAAACGGTGTGTTTGTGTGTGTGTCTAGCTTCACTCCTAAAGTAACAAAAACAAACACTTCCTATTCTCATATGATATATATAATACGTATATTCCCCATTAGTAACATATATATTTGTATGATAACAATCGAACCTTTGTAGCCAATGGGTTCATGGTCCATTGGTAAGGTCTTTAACCTTGACAAAATCCATCAAGGTTAGAATTTCACTTCTTATATTTGTAGTTGTTGGTTATTGAAGAGGTTTTTCGAGAGTCTTGGATTTCATCACAGACAAATGTGGTTCGAGCTCCGCATACTACCCAATTGAATGTTACTGTGGTGTCTCGAGTGTTACTACTAACTATTAACTCGCTGTAAAAAAAACACCATTTGTATTCCTAAGAAGTAGTTTATTTTTATAAATATATATATATATATATATATATATATATATGTATATATATATATATATAATATATATATATATAGATAGATATATCTTTTTCATTAATTGGTTAAGTCACATATTCATCGCCTATGTATTTGTAATATGGTGTATTAAGAAAATGTTTAACTTGACCAAACACTTTCATGGTCCCAATGTCACATAGTTATATATTCTATTCGCATAACAAAGGTTGTAAGCGAACCAAATATTAAAACAGTTATTATTCGAGCTCGTGCATATATGTTTAGGACGAGTTTAGGCATAAAACTTTTCGAGCACAAGTCAAGCTAGGATAAAGTTAATTAACGTTCCAGTAATTCTTTGAGATGAGCTTGAAATGATAATATATTTGCTCAACTCGATCATTCCAAACCCGTTTAGTAACTCGAGTATGGGTGAATCTTAAAGAGTCTAACGAGTACCAACAATCAATCTGTGCCTTCATGAACCTTTAATAAGGTTGCATATATAATCAAGATTATCAATATTGAAGCTCGAGCTTATGTTGTTAATTATACAAATTTATTTACCTCGATCTTGTAATCATGCTAGAAAAATATTCATTAAGTTCAAATAACTAAATAAGCATCAAGCTCGAACACTAAATGTAACACCTGTCGTTTAAAAATATAGATTTTCAAAATTTTCGCCTAACGGCGTCGAAAGAAAACGGAAGTAAACTTTAAAAGTTCAAACCACAGAATCTATTTGGTTCATTTATTAGTTGATGTTACTAGCCATATCATCAAAATAAGTTTAAATGGAAACCCATCAGTTACCTAACATAAAGTAACCAACCACAATACGAATACAAGTCATAAATATCCAAACATAATGCAAAATTCTCAAGTGAGCAGCCACTATGGGTAAACTATAGCCATCTTCAAGTCAATCTACTCATGCCTCACTCTTATTCATCTTCCATCACATAACCTGCTAAACCTGAGGGGACAACACATTTCAAGAAACAAGTGTTAGCTAACGAATTAGCTAAGTAAGATAACACATCATTATAAAACATTTGTCCAATTAAAACATTATATAAAAGTCGTATTACATCATTAAGGCACATATCATCTCAAAACATCACATCTTTGCATTTAACATCTTTCATATAGGATAGATCATCCTAAATGTGCCTAATCATCTTTAGCATCTTCACGTATCACATCTAAACATCTTTGTAGTGGTGACATAAGTCACACCCGACTAGATGGATAAACCTTACGGCTGTCCATCAATGTCGTTAAGGAATGGCAAGCCAATCCAGGAGTAATCCGTATGTTCAAAGACATTGGTGGGTAATCAGGCCACCCGGAGATACTCTATCACTTAATTATGTTGCAAGGAGCCACCCGAGCAACCACATATACGCACCCGCCGGGCAAGGGCAAGTACGGGTTAAGCTTAATACTTTCACATCATTTACGAGCTCGATTTACATCACATATAGTTTAGGTGTCCACATTACCTAAACCTTATCACATATCATATGTAACATCCCAAACTTTTCTTTAAGATTTGACTAACGCTGTTAAGTCAACCTCATGTGTGTCGTTAAGTCTAGTGTGAATATATGCATATACGTAGTTAATGTGTGTTATGTGTGAGGTTTGAAAACCTAAATGTTAATGTAGTATAAATGTGTGAAATACGAAGGTTTATGTCTATGAAGTGACATTTAATGAAGGGATAATGTTGTATATGGTCAATAATGTAGTTTGTGACCAATAATGAAGGATTTGGAAGTCTAGGGACTAGTCTTGACATATGGGTAAAGTTAAAAACGGGTTTAGGGTGGGATTAGCCTAATCTAGGGTTAGTTTCCAGCCTAAACATAATTAAAAGACAAACACAAAGTATATTCCAAACCTTTCTTGAATCCTTTAGCAAAATCTACAAGTTTTGGGTCATACAATCAAGTGTTTTGCATTGAATCTGTTTGGCTATCATTGATGCAGGTAATCCACGATTATTATTTGTATTTCAGATTCAAAGGTCATATATTAACGAATTAAATCTGATTTTTGAAAGGGGTTTTGATTAAGTTAGGGTTTATATTATGTTTAAGCCAATTAATGTTCTAAACGATGTCAAACGAGTTTGTAATCGATCTTGATGATCAAAAGAGGTCTATGTAGGTCAAAAACATGTTTTGGGTGAAGCCAAAGTTGATTGATTTCTGGAAAAATGAAGAACGAAGTCGTTTTATGAATTCTGGTCGAAAATAAGCTGAAATCCGTTTGCTGATGACAAATTCGTTCCTGCAAATCTAAATTCGTTTGCCCCAACGAAGTTTAACTTCGTTTGAGGCCAAATTCGTTTGATGTTGGCAGCCTAAAATCATTTGGAACTAATTTCGTTTGATAGGAGCTTATGTTCGTTTGTCAAAATGAAACTCAAATTCGTTTGCTCATATGAAGTTCAAATTCGTTTGTTAAGGAAAGTCCAAATTCGTTCCAGTTAATCTAAATTCGTTTTATGAGGTCTAAATTCGTTTGGCAAACGAAGTTCATCTTCGTTTGAAGCCAAATTCGTTGGTTAAATTCGTTTTGAAGCTAAAGTGAGGTTTAAGAACAAAACTAAGTTCGATAAGGTCCCAAATGACTTATATTTTATATGTTAATGTACGATAGGTGTCGGGGATTACTATTAAGCACTGTTAGCTTTTGTTTGCGCGCGTACACTACTACCAGGTAAGATACACTACTTTGACACGCTGGGGGATCAACTAAAAGCTGGTTTCAAATCGTAAACACTTCCATTCGGTATCCTTATATTGCATGTGGGCATATGGGTTACTTGGGAGGTATTATGGGTTATGCAGTTGACCATGAGACCTGAGATGCAGTCCCTATTGTAGTGTAATGTAGTATTGCTTAATGTAGTATGTAGCTATGCAGTTGATGTAGTTTAATGAAGTATCTTGATATGCATGATATATAGAAATGAAGTTGATGTGTGATATGCATGCTTGACTTGTACGCCTAGTTCACTAGACTTGCTAGGTTACTATGTCACTTGCACGTCTAAGGATCCAAACGTAATGAAGTTGAAGTGTGTGAATGTCTAGGAATGTGTGTTACCTAGACTATATGTGTGTGAATGTTTGGGAATGCAGGGACCCAATCTATATGTGTGAAATTGAGCTCATAAAACTAATGCAGGGAAAGTGTTAAGCTTAACCCGTACTTGTCTTAAGCCGGATGAGTGCGTAGATGCAGTTGTTGCTTGGGTGGCTCCTCGCAACATGGTCTTTATAACGCAGGGCGAGTAGTACGAGAGGTTTGACCAACCTCCACATACGGATTACTCTTGGATTGGCTTGCCACTCCTTAACGACGTAAGATGAGTAGTCTTTGACTGATCATCCAGTCGGGTGTGATGCAGGGCACACTTATATGTAGTTAACAAAGATATGTGTGACAATGTGTGAACTAATGCAGGATAGGCACATTTAGGATGATTATCCTAATTAATATGAAGTCGAAATGTAGTATATGTGTGAACGTGTGATGTGTGTTGTGCCTAATAAAACCTGTCTAATAATGAAGATTGTTTTAATTGGACAAATGCTTTTAATTAAGTGTTATCTTACTTAGCTATTCTTATAGCTAACACTTGCTTCTTTAATGTGGTTGTTCCCTCAGGTTTAGCTTGATGGAATTAGACGAAGGATGTGTGAGCTTGGGTAGATTCGTTGAAGGAGCCTTAGTTATCCATAGACGATTCTTTGCTTAGACATTTATTTACATTTCGTACTTAATGTCGAATTTATGTTGTGACATGTGAACGGTTGTTTTATGTTGGGCAACCATTGGGTTTTCATTTGAACTATTGTTTGATATGGCATGTAACACCAAATAAATGCAGCAACCGAAATGTTTTTATCGGTTTCGACTTTTACAGTCTTTACTTCCGCAATTTAACACCGTTAGGTGAAAAGTTTTTGAAAACCCATATTTTTAAACGACGGGTGTTACAAGTTGGTATCAGAGAAGTGGTTTAAGTAAACCAAGGCCTATTAACCATAGGATTTGGACTTAAACTTAAGATATGCATGCTAGGTATTTGTAGGATGCCTTAGTTTTAATGAAAGATGATATAGGATGGGTTGGGACGAGTGCGAGTGTGATAGGGCTTATGAGATGTTTACGTTGCGATGATAGGTTTTAGCCTTATCTTAACAAGCATTTTGCTTTAATTTGCGCTTATCGACTCTACCTTTTTATTAAAGGAAAATGGTTAACACTCGCAACCGCAACTTCCGACGTGATGGAGCTACCGCTAGCATTACCCCACCTGTCCATCCAGGTGCAGGCGCTGCAAATGCTGCTGCTGCTGTTGCAGCCAATGCAAATAGAAATCAAGGAAATCCCCGCCAGGTCAATCAGCAAGGCTCATTGGGTCCTATGCCTCCACCTCCCGGCAATCCACCTAGGGTTAACGAGGAAGTGGTGGAACAAATCCCTAACGGCTGAGTTGTACAATCTCGTACGGACTCTCCAGACCCAATTGGCCCAGACACAGGAACAATTGAACAACGCTCTTGCTGAAAATGCTGAAGGAACTAATGGCAACTATTCAGTGCCTTCTCACCACTCTGAGCCACTGGTCGATGCTGTTGCTGTTCACCCTGCAAATGCCGTTGTGGTTACTCCTAATGTCGTTCAAGCCCCTCGGTTTAAGTTTGAAAGTTTCCAGAAGTGTGGAGGTCAGAAGTTTGATGGAACCCTTAATGCAGTGGGTTGCATGGAATGGCTCGATGATACGGAGATGGTCTTTAAAGCCTGTGACTGTCCCGAGGATAAGAAGGTGTTGTGCGCTAGTCGAATGTTGAAAGAAGGTGCTCGGGATTGGTGGAAGAGCATTACTATTTCGATGACTCCAGCTATGGTAGCTGCTATCTCGTGGGCTAACTTTAAGCAGAAATTCATTGAGGAATATATTGGGGTTCATGAGCAGCGTAAGATGGAAAAGGAGTTTCGTGCCTTGACGGCTGAAGTCGGGAAGGTTAACGAGTATGCTCGTTCCTTCATGGAGAAGATGAAGTTCGTGGTCATTTATTCCGTACTGATGCGGATCAGGTTGCTTGCTATGTTGATGGTTTGCCTCCGAGTTATCGAGGTATCTGCAGGCAGCACAAGACTCTGACTGAAGCTATCAAGGAGTCTAAGAAGCTTGACGATGATTTCGCTTCGAACAAGAAGGTTGAGAAGAGTGATGATAAGAAGTCGGGGTTTAAAAGAAGGTCAAATTGGTCTTCCAATAACAATAATAATAAGAAGTTCCGTGGAAGTTGTAGTTCGAGTGGTGACAAGGATAAAAAGAAGAATGGTTCATGGTGTACATTTTGCAAGACAATTCATGAATGGCATTGTACCGACAAGACAAGAAGGTGCCATAAGTGTGGGAAGTCGGGACATCTTGCCACTGAATGTAGGGACAAGACTCGTTGCTACAAGTGCCAAGAAACGGGTCATCTCATTGCCGATTGTCCACAGATGAAGAATGTTGGAAAGAAGACCGCCACGACAGCAACAAAAGTGAGAGCTCTTCAAATGACGGTTGATGACGCAAGGAACAACGATGAAGTGGTATGTGGTACTTTCCTTGTTAACTCAAAGCCTGCCTCTGTTTATTTGATTCAGGTGCAAATAGGTCGTTTGTGTCCACATTATTTGCTCCTAAGCTAGAAAGAGTCACTACTCCCTTAGATTGTTCATTAGAGGTAGAAATTGCTAATGGTACGGTTAATAATATACGTATGGGTTATGACGATTGTGACATTGAGATTGAAGGTCGTTCTTTTCCAGTCCAACTATTGCCTACTACCTTAGGTGGTTTTGATGTAGTGATTGGTATGGATTGGTTGGCTAGAAATGAAGCTAGTATTTTATGTTCCCAAAAGATAATTCGATTGCCTATGTCCGATGGTAAAGTGATAACGGTGTATGGAGACAAGAAGAGAGGAGGAATAAAGATTATTAGTATGATGAAAGCTATTAAATATATAAGGAAAAACAAGAGCCATTTCTTGGCTTATGTCATTGATGCAAGAAAAGAGAAGTCTTCAATCGCTAGTGTTGATGTAGTATCCAATTTCCCCGATATGTTTCCCGATGATCTACCCGGTATTCCTCCCGATCGTGAAGTTACTTTTCAGATAGATCTTATTCCCGGTGCTACACCCGTTGCTAAAGCACCTTACCGATTAGCTCCTACATAAATGAAGGAATTAATGACGCAACTTCAGGAGTTACTTGACAAGGGGTTCATACAACCTAGTTCCTCGCCTTGGGGAGCTCCGGTTCTCTTTGTTAAGAAGAAGGATGGATCGATGCGCATGTGTATTGACTATCGTGAGTTTAACAAACGAACGGTCAAGAACAAGTATCCTCTCCCGAGAATTGATGATCTTTTTGATCAACTACATGGTGCTTCGTATTTTTCAAAGATTGATTTGCGGTCCGGTTATCATCAGTTGAAGGTAAAGAAGGAAGATGTAGCAAAGACAGCTTTCCGGACTAAATATGGTCATTATGAGTTCTTGGTCATGCCATTTGGGTTGACCAATGCTCCAGCCGCGTTTATGGACTTAATGAATCGGTATGCCGCCCCTTTCTAGATCATTTTGTTATTGTGTTTATTGACGATATTTGATCTATTCTAAGTCAGAGGATGAACACCGTGAGCATTTGAAAGCAGTTTTGGAGGTGTTGAGGGAGAAGAAGTTGTACGCAAAGTTTTCTAAATGTGAGTTTTGGCTCCGAGAAGTGCAGTTTCTTGGTCATGTCATTACATCAGAAGGTATTAAAGTAGATCCTTCAAAGATTGAAGCTGTTTCAAAGTGGGAGCAGCCAAAGACTCCTACCGAGATTAAGAGTTTTCTTGGTTTGGCTGGGTATTATAGAAGGTTTATTCAGGATTTTTCCCGAATAGCCAAGCCTATGACGGAATTAACAAAGAAGGGTGTGAAGTACGAGTGGACTGAAAAGCAGGAAATTGCATTCCAAACGTTGAAAAAGAAGTTGTGTGAAGCTCCTATCCTTGCCTTGCCTGAAGGTACTGATGATTTAGTGGTATATAGCGATGCTTCTATTACGGGTTTGGGTTGTGTCTTAATGCAGAGAAACAAAGTGATTGCCTATGCTTCACGTCAGTTGAAGCCTCATGAGAAGAATTACCCTACCCATGATCTTGAGCTAGCGACGGTTGTGTTTGCATTGAAATTATGGAGACATTACTTATATGGTACTAAATGCACACTTTACACCGACCATAAGAGTTTACAATATATGTTTACTCAAAAGGAGATGAATGTGAGACAAGGAAGGTGGATGGAATTACTTAAAGACTATGATTGTGAAATCAAATACCATCCGGGTAAAGCCAATGTAGTGGCGGATGCACTAAGTAGGAAAGTGCAAAGCTCTTCTTGTAAGTTGATGAGCATGCAAGTTCAAGACAAGTCGGGTCTATTAGATCGAATTAAAGAAGCACAAGAGATGGCATTAATGAAGGATAATATTGATAAAGAGAGTATTGGGAAGAAGAAACGACTTGTGATGGAGACTAATAGCCGTGGGTTTAAAACATACAAGGGTCGTATTTGGGTGCCACTGCTTGGTGGTAACCGAGAGTTGATCCTTGAAGAGGTTCATAGAAGTAGGTATTCGATGCATCCCGGGTGTCACCAAAATGTATGCAGATTTGAAGCCGATTTATTGGTGGCCGGATATTAAAGGTGAAGTAGCTCATTTTGTAGCAAAGTGTTTGACATGTGCACGTGTGAAAACGGACCATAAAAAGCCGTATGGTTTGTTGCATTGATGACGTTATGGATACGCATTTGATATACATTATGGTCTTACATACGTATGATACATGATCTGACGTTAATAAATCGCGTACTCATTTATTATGCGCTGTTGTTTTACTCCATATGATCTTGTAGTGATTTGATATTGTGATTAGGATAGTTGTACATACATGGAAAACGATGATACCTTTAGTGAGTTGTAGATGTGGTGGGAAGGCTGCGGGTGACCCTATATATAAGCATCTATGATTCCTTAAAAGTAAAGTCGTATGAAATGTATGTGCAATGTAGTTATGATTGATTTTAGTAAAGGATTGCGATATATTATTATTATTATTATTATTATTATTACTATTTAGGATGGACGTGCATACATGGAAGTCGGTTATGCCTTCAAAGAGTTCTAGATGTGGTGGGAAGGCTGCGGGTGACCCTATACATAAGCATCTAGAACTTGACGAAAGTAGAATCCTCCTAAGTGTATGTGCGTGTAGTTAATTTGGGTTAATTATTGATGGTCGATGATTGTTGAATTTGTGGTTGGTGTTATACGCGGTTCACACGCACGCGGTTCACACGCAAGTCTAGCCTATTTATATACGCGGTTCACACGCAAGTATACTCTGTTTGGTGTATTTTGTGGCATGGTTGATATGAATTTGATAGGCCTTATGATTGATTATGTTTTGGCGTTTGTATTGATATTTACATCTTTGTGCACTCTTATTACACGCATACTTGTTTGGTATGATCTCGTTGTTGGACGATATTGTGTTACTTAGAGGCTCACTGTAAGTCATGTCTAGCCTCTACTCGTATGTTATGATTATTGACGATGGTTATTTACGGACCATTACTGCGAACTCACCAACCTTGTGTTGACTATGCTTAGTACACTTTTCAGGTAACCAGGTTATCCAGGACGTGGAGTTTGATTGTTTGCTTGCTGTTGAACCCGGACTGGACTTATATGGATCAAGGATCCATTTGCCTTATGTTGCATTGTACTTAGGATTGATAGCATTCTTTCGATGTCGTTTTGTAAACCTTGACGATTACTTGCTTCTGTTATATTTTGATACTTGTTTCTTTTATTGTATGGATTCCCTGAATCCTTTATTTGCATTTAGTTCAGGTTCTACATTAATCCCACCTTGTGCTATATGATTTCCGTGATATTCTGAGCCTTGGCTTGGGGTGTTATAGAATGGTGGCCCATGCGTGGTCGTAGAGAATTAGGCGGTTTGACCTAGACTACGGCTTAATGTTAAAACTCTTCATATAGCATGCATGGTTAGGAAATTTGTGTGCAACGTGAATTCTGTGAACCCTAGAAAGTGTATATTGTGAGTTCGTAGTTAAGACCACTTATGTGATGGCTTGAATTCAACATGATGAATGTGGAATGGGTACAATATGGTTAAGGTGTGCATTGATTGAATTTGACTGTCATTGATAGGGATTGTTGTTACTAATTAATGCTAGTTGGATGCTTTAGAGCAAAATGAAGTTATGGTATTAACTTAGTATAATATTGTGGCAACCCTAAAAGAACCCGATCAACTCTTTTATGGTCATCCAACATTATAACAAGTTAATGACATCATGGATTGCGCATGCATTGCTTAGAGTATAATAGGGAACCGATATGCTTAATAGAAGTTGATTGGGTGGAGGGTTAGCCGTTGGTACACCCTGTATACATACCCGGTCAATAACTAGGAAGCATATCGAATTCGGATTATACTTTGAATCATTCGTGTTAGTTGCTTGGCTTAGTGTATAATAGGGAACCGATATGCTTAATAGAAGTTGATTGGGTGGAGGGTTAGCCGTTGGTACACCCTGTATACATACCCGGTCAATAACTAGAGAGCATATCGAATTCAGATTATACTTAACCCATTTGTGTTAATTGTTTGATTTTATGATGTATTGAGCATGATTACTTGAGTTAATAATGAACAATTGTAATGAAGTTGACATGATAATATGCTAAGTAACAATCTCATAGGATTCTAGCACTCTTGCCTTAGCTTAATGATATGAAATGAGTATGTGGTATCGGTATGAGAACATTGACAACTTATGTGACTAACATGTGAGCATTTGAGACTAACTCTCGGGTCAACGTGTCACTTGCTTTATAGAAATGGTGAGACCAAGGAGAACCGGAACGAACTATCGGGCTGAACCGGAAGAACCTCAACCGGAAGCTCAACCGGAGGTACAAGGAGGTAGAGGTAGGGGCCGTGGTAGAGGCCAAGGAAGGGGTCGTGGTGAAGCCCCTGAGCTAAACTTGGCTGAGGTGATCGCTCAAACGGTCGCCAATATCATGCCGACCATAATTGCTCAAGTCACGGCAAGTCTTGGGCAAAACAATGGGCCTCAAAACAATGAAGCCCCAGAGAATGTGAATAATGAAAATGCTCAACCTCATGCTGTGGAGGAGGAAGAAGAGGAACCAGTGGGAGTTGATAACCGCATGCCCATGTATAATCAATACGGGGGATACCGACAGGGATGTATATTTAAGGACTTCAAAAGCTGTGGGGCACCAGAATTTAATGGAAGAGGTGGTCCCACTGAGTGTATAAGGTGGTTTGAGGAGATCGAGGCAGTGATTGAAAGAAGTCATTGCACATATGACGACCGGATTTCTTATGCATCCGGAATGTTTAAAAATGACGCCTTGAGTTGGTGGAACCAGGAGATAACTTTGGGGCGAACTTATAACTTGGAATGGATCGATTTCAAGAACAAAGTGAAGGCAAAGTTTTGTCCTCCCTATGAACTACAAAACTTGACCATTGAGTTTGTTAATCTCAACATGGAGGGAGCCGATTACAAGAGCTATGTTAGACGATTTCAAGAGTTGTCTACCCTCATTCCTCACTTGGTGGATTCCGAGTCTTGAGCTATCAAGAAGTTTGTATTGGGCTTGAATCCTCAGGTCCGATCTTATGTGAATTCTAACATGCCTACTTCTTTGGCCGATGCTGTCAACCGAGCCGGTAGTGTGACTGAAGACTTGTTGAGGAGCGGTGTTTTGGGTGACTCCTCGACAAACAAGAGAAAGGAAATGGGAGAATCAAGTGGGGTGAAGAAAATGGGAAGGTTTGACCCCAATGGTCATAATAAGGGTAGATTCAGGGCGGCAATGGGACTGGCGAGGAGGCCTTACAAGGGACCTCATCCTTTCTGTAACAATTGTAACAAGCATCATCCCACTAATACCCCATGTGGGGCCTGCCTCAATTGTAATCAACTTGGACATTTGGCGAGAGATTGTGGAGCCCCGAAAACGGCACCATTGAATATAGTGCCTCTTCAAACCATTCATCCTCAAGGCGACTTTCCATGGGGTACGTGCTTTAAATGTGGAAGCCCTGATCACTACCGAAATAACTGTCCGTAATGGATTGGACAACAAGTTGAAGTGGCGGTCCATCCGAATCAACTCCAAATTACCGGGCCGAACCAAAACCGTGGCCATCAAGTTCATCCTCGTGGCCGAGCTTTTGCGGGAATTGGCAATGGAGGCCAAAATGATCCAAACGTTGGTTAAGGTACCTTTCTCTAAACGGTTATGATGTTATGGCACTATTCGATATCAAAACCGACTATGACCTCATTTATCCTAACGTTACTACTTTGGGTTACATTCGTTCGCGTGTTTTGGAGTATATGTTTAAAATTTTTGAATGTTTAACGACTCTCTAACTAAATTCAATCAAATACCCCGTGCATGTGTCTTGACCCTAGAAGACAACAAACTCTTCACGTACTTTGTGCTCTATGATATTAAGGTTCTTAACGATAAAGTGAGTACAATCTGAATGACAACAGTTAATACGGTTCTTAGTTGTGTAGTAGGGTTACTAATGTAGAAATATTTAACGGTAGGGTTTTTAGAGTTTCATGCAAATTGTCAAACTCAAGCGTCCTTAGAGCTACCGTCTCAAGAATCTGAAAAGTAACATCGTCTCTGTTAATCTTGAGTCTCCCGAGGCTTTTCCGGGTGACTTACCGGGCTTGTCCCATTTCGATAACTTAAATTTCGTATATGCTTAACTACTTAACATCGCGCGCGTGGTCAAAACCCTTATAGACCTCTGAGATGCGAATAAGCTCGTAGTGAAAGACCGGGAGAGAGATTCGAAGGAAAACAAATTGTAATGGATTTCACCATGAAGTCGCCGACGACAAGAAGTGGTCACGATACGGCGAAACCGGTAAAATCTGACAACTTGACACATTAGTATGTAGAAGAAATGGTGTAAGTGCACAGAGATTCGATTTCTATCATTTCAGATAAAGAAAGTCGCTTAACTCCAATTCAGGGAGCCATTCAATGAGCAACGGGTACTCAAACCGACTTGAGACTTGATCACATGTGAAGAAAATGTGCTTATGACCATGGCGGAAATCTTGTGCAATGAAGGTTGTTACACGAATTTTGGGGATTTGACAATATGCTGGGCGCGAAAATGAGACCACTTGGAGGCGAGAGGACCATGTGAAATCTAGGTACCCGCATTTGCTTAGTAATTAGGGTTTTGTTGAATTTCGGGACGAAATTCTTTTAACGGGGGAATAATGTAACATCCGCAAATTTTGACCGTTTGACTTTACGCGTAATTTGACTACCGAATCTAATTAGTGACTTGTTTGGGCTCATTTTGAGACATAATGACGTAGGATATGCTTAATGGGTCGAGAGACCACATACCGAGCATTTGAAACATTATACGATGCGAGACGGATGTTAAACTTAACTAGAAAGTGGATCGGGTCGACCCGTGGGCTGGACCGACCCGCGACCCATGGGCATCCTCCTTTATCTCTTCCTTTCTTTCTTTTCCTTTCCTTTCTATTTCCCTTTTATTCTAAAAATCCAAGAACATCACTTTCTCTCCTCCTTCTCTCTAGATTTCTTCATCGATCGGTATTACTCTGGTTATATTAGTGGAAGAATCACTATCATCATCTCCTCATCTTCATCGTGTCAAAGATTTGGATTCAAAACTTCAAATTCGGATTCGAGCCCGAGAAGACGACTTTGGTAAGTGAACCTTACTTTCTAACTTACCCTTTTATGTTGTTAATCACCTTTCTAAGACGACCCTTTCGTATCTTGGCCGATTTTGGGTCAAGAATTGTATTAGGTTAAAATTAGGGTTTGAGTTTGATTTGAGTAAATTGGTGATTAGAGGCGGAATTGAGGTGTGGGTTTAGTGAGGTTATGTGTAATGATGTTAAAATATGCTTCAAAATAAGTTTTAAGTCCTTACAAATCGTTTTGGAGGTCATTGGGTCGTTTTTGTGGCATTTGGGTTCGATTTTCTGCTGAACTGCTGCTGGTGCTGGGCTGGGAGCTGCCCCACTGCGGCGCAGTGGTAGGACATAGTCCCCACTGCGGCGCAGTGGCTACTCTCTGGTGTGCTTCGTATAGCCTCACTGCGGCGCAGTGGCTACTCTCTGGTGTGCTTCGTATAGCCTCACTGCGGCGCAGTGGCAAGGCTATGCCTTGACTGCGGCGCAGTGAGATACTTCTGGGAACTTACGCGCGTCAGTTTTCAAACGTTAATAACTTTTGATCCGTAAGTCCAAATAAGTCATATGACCTATCGTTGGAATCGTAAGAGAGTCTAGTTTCACGTAGTAACCTTCATTTTGTATGAATCTTCGTGCCTTTCTAAAAATGTCTAGTCAAAGTGTTATGTTTCACACTCGGTAAAGTTAAGAAAGTAATTGTGGGTTCGTGACTCAACATAAACCTAAGGAACCAACTTGTTTATGATTATAAAGTTGACAGTATGATATATGGCATGCTTTGATAGGTTGTGAACACGTGGGGCCCAATACTCGCTATTAATCCTTCATTTACTCGACTTGAGCTTCTTTGCCGATCAAGGTGAGTTTCGTAGCTCCCTACTCAATAGAGATTCGGGCTGAAAGTTTACATATACGTGTTGTGTGTTTGTTTGGTTGACTTGATTGCCTGTCTAGTTAATTTCTGATCGATTGTCGTTTGGTAGATAGTTATGATTGATCGAGTGATGGTTTACGAGTGTGTTTGTGATATTGTAATTCTCTAGGATAGAAGTACATACATGGAGGTCGGCTTTACTTTCAAAGAGTTTTAGGTGTGGTGGGAAGGCTGCGGGTGACCCTATACATAAGCATCTAGAACTTGATGAAAGTAAAACCCTCCGAAGTAGATGTACGCGTTGTTTAGAGGAATTGATGGATATTGGGAATGTGTTGGGATGTTCATATACGCTTTGTTACACTTGACTTGTGCGGTGCACACTCAAACATACTGTTATTGTTGCATTGATGACGTTATTGATACGCATTTGATATACATTATGGTCTTACATACGTATGATACATGATCTGACGTTAATAAATCGCGTACTCATTTATTATGCGCTGTTGTTTTACTCCATATGATCTTGTAGTGATTTGATATTGTGATTAGGATAGTTGTACATACATGGAAAACGATGATACCTTTAGTGAGTTGTAGATGTGGTGGGAAGGCTGCGGGTGACCCTATATATAAGCATCTATGATTCCTTAAAAGTAAAGTCGTATGAAATGTATGTGCAATGTAGTTATGATTGATTTTAGTAAAGGATTGCGATATATATTATTATTATTATTATTATTATTATTATTATTATTATTATTATTACTATTTAGGATGGACGTGCATACATGGAAGTCGGTTATGCCTTCAAAGAGTTCTAGATGTGGTGGGAAGGCTGCGGGTGACCCTATACATAAGCATCTAGAACTTGACGAAAGTAGAATCCTCCTAAGTGTATGTGCGTGTAGTTAATTTGGGTTAATTATTGATGGTCGATGATTGTTGAATTTGTGGTTGGTGTTATACGCGGTTCACACGCACGCGGTTCACACGCACGCGGTTCACACGCACGCGGTTCACACGCACGCGGTTCACACGCAAGTATACTCTGTTCGGTGTATTTTGTGGCATGGTTGATACGAATTTGATAGGCCTTATGATTGATTATGTTTTGGCGTTTGTATTGATATTTACATCTTTGTGCACTCTTATTACACGCATACTTGTTTGGTATGATCTCGTTGTTGGACGATATTGTGTTACTTAGAGGCTCACTGTAAGTCATGTCTAGCCTCTACTCGTATGTTATGATTATTGACGATGGTTATTTACGGACCATTACTGCGAACTCACCAACCTTGTGTTGACTATGCTTAGTACACTTTTCAGGTAACCAGGTTATCCAGGACGTGGAGTTTGATTGTTTGCTTGCTGTTGAACCCGGACTGGACTTATATGGATCAAGGATCCATTTGCCTTATGTTGCATTGATGACGTTATTGATACGCATTTGATATACATTATGGTCTTACATACGTATGATACATGATCTGACGTTAATAAATCGCGTACTCATTTATTATGCGCTGTTGTTTTACTCCATATGATCTTGTAGTGATTTGATATTGTGATTAGGATAGTTGTACATACATGGAGGTCGGCTTTACTTTCAAAGAGTTTTAGGTGTGGTGGGAAGGCTGCGGGTGACCCTATACATAAGCATCTAGAACTTGACGAAAGTAGAATCCTCCTAAGTGTATGTGCGTGTAGTTAATTTGGGTTAATTATTGATGGTCGATGATTGTTGAATTTGTGGTTGGTGTTATACGCGGTTCACACGCACGCGGTTCACACGCAAGTCTAGCCTATTTATATACGCGGTTCACACGCAAGTATACTCTGTTCGGTGTATTTTGTGGCATGGTTGATACGAATTTGATAGGCCTTATGATTGATTATGTTTTGGCGTTTGTATTGATATTTACATCTTTGTGCACTCTTATTACACGCATACTTGTTTGGTATGATCTCGTTGTTGGACGATATTGTGTTACTTAGAGGCTCACTGTAAGTCATGTCTAGCCTCTACTCGTATGTTATGATTATTGACGATGGTTATTTACGGACCATTACTGCGAACTCACCAACCTTGTGTTGACTATGCTTAGTACACTTTTCAGGTAACCAGGTTATCCAGGACGTGGAGTTTGATTGTTTGCTTGCTGTTGAACCCGGACTGGACTTATATGGATCAAGGATCCATTTGCCTTATGTTGCATTGTACTTAGGATTGATAGCATTCTTTCGATGTCGTTTTGTAAACCTTGACGATTACTTGCTTCTGTTATATTTTGATACTTGTTTCTTTTATTGTATGGATTCCCTGAATCCTTTATTTGCATTTAGTTCAGGTTCTACATTAATCCCACCTTGTGCTATATGATTTCCGTGATATTCTGAGCCTTGGCTTGGGGTGTTACAGGAAAGTCAAATAGTCAAACACAAAACGTTTGGGATGTTACACTAAAGAAGTATTAAAGGTTGAGATTAAACACTATTTTGAAAGTCATGTTTTGAAAACGGTATGTATATTAAAAAATACGAGAGAAAGATACCCGCGCGTTGCGGCGATGATGGAGGTGGCGACAGGGTGGTGATGTAATGGCGGCGGCGGTGGCAGTGACGGGTGGTGGTGGCGAGCGGCGGCGGTGGCAGCGGAGATTGGTGGCGGTGGCGCCGGTGAGTAGTGGAAGTTATTGATGTAATGTGGCTATGATGTATCGTACATCATGCATCGAATGTGTACATTGTTGAAACTTAAAATCAATATTGAAAATTTAAGTTCAATGTTGAAAATCAAAAGTAGATTTGCTTTATAATATAGTATAGATAATATAATGTTACAAATATATGGTTTTAGGTAAAATAAAACAAGTATTAAAGTAAAACAAATAAAACAATAGGTTTCTCTTCACTGAAAATCACCGTGCATCATGAAAATCATCATGCATCAATTGCTTTGTGAATCTTTGTGCATCAATTTAACCATGATCTAAGCGTCAAAATCCTGTCCTATTTATTTTACTTTAATACTTGTTTTAAAATACTCAACCCCACAAATATATATTGTCAATCCGATTGGTTGGTTATAAGACTAGATTGTTAAAAACTTGAGATCCAGTCCATAAAATAATTTACATCTATCATGGTCCAAAATAAAACATACACCAAGAGATCCGGCCCAGCCCACATATATGATTTGTGCCTTTGTTATTTGATTTTGATTAAAAAACAAAATTGACTAATTTACCCAAAATCACATACACACACTGCAAGTCTGCAATCTTTGTCACAGATTTGGTTAAAAACTAGGGCTTCTTTCTACTTGTGTAAATTCCAACTCACGATTTCAGGTTACAAATTGTACTTGCTTATGCACATATATATATATTGTTATATGTATTTTTCTGATCTATTTGCAGTTTTTCTAGTATTTGATCAAACTGTCAACTGATAAAGATGAAGAAAATTGATTTAGTATCTGGGTATAAGGTATTTTTATTAAATTTTAAAGCTTTTTCAATGGGGGATTTATATTAGTATAATTATGATTCAAATTTCTTTCTTTCTTTTTTTTTTTGTAATAATTTGCAGGGAGTTGTGGAACATTTATTTGGAAATGAAGAATCAAATTCTAATGATGATAGGTTGGTTTTTATTAGTTTATTATCATGCATTGCAAATGTAATGATTACCGAAAAAGACGAGTGAAAGAATGTCGTGATAGATTGACTTAGTTTGACATAGAAACATAGAGCAATACAAAAACATAAATATAGAAAGGGAAATTTCATCATACCTTTTTTTTAGTCTGTTAAGGTGACAAATCCTTATTTAGCGAAGTGTAATTTTTACCATTATAAATGGTCATAATAGACCATGTGTCAAGGTTTTCTTTGTCACGTATATAAGTAGTTACAATGGTAAAAACTTAAGCTTTAGTCAGACAAATAAAGTTATAATTACCAACGTAGACGATCAAGGGAAGTTCATTGCCATTTTATGCTATTTATCCAAGCAAAAATACCTTAAATCCGAATAGAGAAATAGTACATCATAACAAAATATCAAGAAATAAAAGTAGTTTAAAAGTTTATTTCTATATCTTTAAAATGTGATTGTGAAGACTAAGTAGTAAATGGCGTCTCCTGGCGGCGAAGGCTGTTTGCATATTGAGAGGGAATGTTTTTGTTTTATGTATTTAAAGTGGACCGAAACCATGATCTTTCGTCAGATGGCGATCTAATGTCAGTTTCAATTTTGTTTTTCAAAGTAAAGGTAAAAACCCGTATGTATTTAACTAGGCGACTTCATAATCTTTCACTGATTAGGTTACCCAGGCGCCAGCTTTAGCTACCTTGATTGTTTAACATCTAAGGTCTCAGGCGTTGTTATTTCTGACTTGTGGTACTAATTTTTTGTTTGGACTCTTTCCAGTTTCGGGGTTTATTTGTTTTGCTATATCGTCTTCTACCTATTTGGTTAAAGCATTTTTATTTGTTGTTTATTTAATTTTTTATAACGTTATAAAATAATGATGATTCATTTACAAAATAGACATTGTTTGACACTTTGAAATCTTCTTAAGTTACTGTCTGACGAGGCTATGGCAGTTTGGCTAGCTTCTCTATCTTTTTGTGAGTAATGTATGTTCTCATTTGCATGATGATAGCTATGTTGAGCGCTTGCTGGATTGCATAAGAAATGGTAAGCTGGTGGAGGATAGAAGAAATGCCATGGCTGAACTTCAATCCGTTGTTGCAGATAGTCATTCTGCCCAGCTAGCTTTTGGAGCAATGGGTGCGTACATTTTGGTGGGATGGTCTTATCTCATTTTATATGCACAACATAATATTTTTCTTTTTTTTGCAGGATTTCCTGTACTTTTTGAAGTCCTCAAGGAGCGTGATGACGCTGAAATGGTTTGAAAGCTTCTTTGAACAACATATTCTTCATCTTTTATTAATATATAGCTATGTAACTGGTTCCGTACATAGAAGGGCATATCACTGTGATTTTCTTCCATACTGAAGTATAGATAGAATTTACAGTTGATTGATTGTTAGTAATATAATACACTTGAGCGCTTATATTATACAATCTTTCATTGTTACTTTTTTTAATCATATTTATGGTTTTCTCTCTTTCAATCAATAATGTTTCATGGTAATAATGAATAATTGAAGGTACGTGGTGCTGTTGAAACTTTTGTGAGTGCCTTAACGCCAACTACACATACAAAATCACACAAAAATGAGGTTCAGCCAGCTTTGATGAACGCAGATCTTTTATCAAGGGATGAGCAAAACATATCTCTTCTTCTGAATCTGTTGGTAAGGCTTCTATATCTTAATTCAGTTATATTTCAAGACATGTATTCTCTAGATTAGCTATCTTCCTGCACCTGGTGATTTAGTATTTTGGGCAGTCAGAGGATGACTTCTATGTGCGATATTATACTCTTCAACTTCTAACTGCACTGTCAACGAACTCACCCGTTAGGTAATTTCTCTTTTTATTTTCGAAGTTCTCCTGCATAGATGTCGTTGTGTTAGAAATTATTTATTGAGGTTTTCTCCAGGTTACAGGAAGCCATTCTCAAAATCCAAGGTGGTATAACTCGTCTTGTGGACATGCTCATGGATCGCGAGGTAGGGACTAGGGACCTATAAACTAATGAAGTCATAAATTATTTCTGTGATATCTGCTGTTTCTTTATCTTTAAACACGGTATTGATTACCTTTTAGGTTATAAGGAATGAGGCATTGTTACTTCTCACCTATTTGACCCGTGAGTCTGAGGAGATTCAAAAATATTTGGTCTTTGAAGGTGGTTTTGAGAAAATTTTCAGTATCATTATGGGGGAGGGAGGTTCAGATGGTGGTGTCGTTGTCCAGGTGATCTGTTGGCTCCTAATTTCTGATACATAATAATGCTTCAAATCTGTAGAGTTTTTCATTATTTGAAACGGATGATGAAACTTTTCAGTTGCATTTATAAATTTCTAATCCACTGATATCTTTATCACCTCACAGGATTGCCTTGAATTGCTGAACAATCTCATTCGTAGCAATGCTTCCAATCAGGTATTGGGTTGATTTTATTTCTTTCGTTTTATAAACTATTGTGGCCTTGAATATAGTATACATGTTATGTTGCTTTTAACCATGCTATAGGTGATGCTGCGGGAAACTATAGGCTTTGACTCGTTGATTTCGATATTGAAACTTCGGGGGAGCACATATAACTTTACTCAGCAAAAGGTTAGCTTTCATATACTCATAAATTATTTTAACATATCTTTTTGTTGATGTTCAATATTGAAGGCTGACTTGTTACTTATTGTTGTCTTTAAACATAATTGATGCCAGTAGACAATAAATCTACTGTGTGTTTTAGAAACAATCAGGCTACTGCTGAATGGTGGTTCTGATGCTGATCCTTCAAAAGAATTGAATACGTCGACTAACAAAACAGTTCTGGTTCAGGTTATTTTCATGCCTCAGTTGTGATGGTTACTTAAAGGATTATAATATTTTGTGTGTGTAGTATCATTTAGTTCTCCCCTTTTCTATCACAGAGGAAAGTTATGGACCATCTACTTATGCTAGGAGTTGAAAGTCAATATGCTCCTGTTTCTGTCCGTTGTGCTGTAAGTTGCCGAGCATAAATATTTTATATTTGCATTTTTTGTTTAAAACATAACAATTCTAATATGTATTACTTATATCACATTTTCAGGCTTTTCGATGCATAGGTGATCTAATATTTGGACATCACCAAAATCTTGACATTCTTGCAAGCAAATTCCTTGGTGATGAGCCACAGGTTGAGCCAGCTCTGAATTCAATCCTGCGGATTACCTTAAGGACGTCTAGCATGCAAGAATTCATTGCGGCTGACTATGTTTTCAAGTGCTTTTGTGAGGTTCTCATTCATAACATCATGTCTGAATGTATTTTTTTAATTTTTTGCTTGTATACAACCATGTTGTGGCCTTACATACTCGCTGTTTTCATATTTATATTTCCTCAATTTTGATGCCAAAATGAACTCGCTTTCTTTTTTACGCTTGACAGCAAAATACTGATGGTCAAACAATGCTAGCCTCAACCTTAATTCCCCAACCATTGTCAATGACCCATGCTCCGCTTGAGGATGATGTCAAGATGTCTTTTGGAAGGTATACATTGTACATTTGTACATGTTTTCATGACTGAGATTTTCTTTATCAGGATAGTAGAAGCCTCTTGCTTAGAGGTGGCAAGATAATTCGTTTTACAACGTGTTGAAAAGGACCTGGCCTGGTTGGGTTGGACCCAACTGCAATTTTTGGTTTATCATTCAAGTAATTATTAGATTGTTAAATCTTCAATCATATTACAAAAACAATATCTACTCTGGTAGCTACCCAAATCTTTGATTCTTTGAGTGAAGCAATTTAGTAGGTCACATAGGTGTTGAATGAAAAGTAGACTTTCAGCGCACTTGTTGCACGCATGCTCTCTCTTGATCTATTGTCTTTTTTGCAGCATGCTTCTACATGGTCTTGCCTCGAGTGAACATGATGGAGACCTCGAGGTACTTTTTTTTTGGTGAAAGCTGTCCTTTGTTTCCTTTAATTATCTATCCAATGTCGCCTGATGAAGTATTATACTGTAGACTAGTTGCAGAGCTGCAAGTGTTCTTTCTTATTTACTAAAGGATAATCTGCAGTGCAAGGAAAAGGTATGCAATTTCATGCTGTACATTGGTTAAAAGTTTTACACTGGCCATACCTTGTCTTATTTTTGCCTAAATGAATTCAGGTTCTACAAATTAAACTCGAGTCATCAATGCCCTCATTAGAATCCTCGGAACCCCTATTGCACCGCATGGTAAAATACTTGGCTCTTGCATCTTCCAAGAAGGGCAAAGATGGAAAATCAGCTACTCCAACAAGTTCATATGTCCAACCAATAATACTAAAGTTACTCGTCACGTGGTTCTCTGATTGCCCAAATGCTGTACATTCGTTTCTTGCCTCACGTCCTCATTTAACTTATGTAGTTGAGTTAGTATCAAACGTCGATGCGACTGTTTGTGTAAGAGGATTGGCAGCTGTGCTGTTAGGGGAATGTGCTATCTTTAATAAATCAGTTGAGGCGGGAAAAGATGCTTTTACCGTGGTTGATGCCATAAGCCAAAAAGCGGGGCTCACATCATACTTACTAAGGCTAGATGAGATGCAGAAAAGCTTTGTATTTACATCTACAAACGGGGATCAATCCCATGGACTGGCGACAAAAACAAATGCCGACAGAATTGCGGAAATAGAAGAGATTGATGATGACATGCCAATCGAGCACAAGAACGAGGACCACCCTATGCTTGCTGAAATGTTTGACCCCCAGTTTCTCATCTTTATAAAAAATTTGGAAGTTAGTATTAGGGATGGGATCGTAAAAATCTATAGTCACCCCAAGAACAATGTGTCTGTCATTCCAGCAGAATTGGAACAGAAAAAGGATGAGCCTGATGTGGATTACATCAACCGGCTCAAATCCTTTCTGGAGAAACAATGCTCCGAGATACAGGTAAGTTTTGTTAATCCTACACATGCTCAATCTGCAACCAACAATTTTCTATAAGACCCTTGATTCATACATTCTTGTAGAGGTAACATGGCCATGGACGGAACAAATGAAAACGAGTTCAGGTTGAAACAGGTCTTATCCTGTTGGGTTGATTTGCAAACACTTATTTATATCAGAAAGAATAAATTATAAATAGATAATGCATGGATATTGATTACAAAAGCAATATAAGTAAGATAAGCTATATCTTCATATAAAGAATGATTTAGGAGGTGGTTGCAATAAAATAAAAATACTTCAGTTGGCTTTCAAGTTTCAACTAAATTTGACCACTTGAGGCTGTTCCCCTTCTATCCTAATTTTTCATGTTTGAGATTAAAGGCAACCCAAAACAACCTATTTATAAGTAGAATAGTTGAAATCGCTGCCTGTATCTTCTGGTGTTCTTTACTTGAAGTGTTTACGCTATCAACAGGATCTACTTAACAGAAATGCAACATTAGCTGAAAACCTAGCCAACACGGGTGGGGTTGGCTCATCTCAAACCGAACCTAGACCTAATGGTGGTTCAGACAGGGTCCAACTGGACACACTAAGAAGAAATCTTCTAGAAACATCTCAACAGATCGAGATGCTTAAAACAGATAAATCCAAAATTGAAAATGAAGCTTCATCTTATAAGAAGTTATCTGAAAAGATAGGAAGTGATTTAAAGAGTTTATCAGATGCCTACAACAGTCTAGAACAGGCAAATTACAACTTAGAAAATGAAGTCAAAGCCTTGAAGAATGGTGGGTCAACATCAAGTTTGGATATTGAGGCCATTAAAGCAGAAGCAAAGGAAGAAGCTCAAAAGGAGAGTGAAGGGGAACTGAATGATCTTCTTGTTTGTCTTGGCCAAGAACAGAGTAAAGTGGACAAACTCCGTGCACGATTGACCGAGTTAGGAGAGGATGTGGATACTTTGCTTGAAGGCATTGGTGATGACATGGGTGCGCCTGAAGATGATGATGATGATGATGAAGATGAAAACTGATATACAGCTGTTAACAGAAATTTGTTTTTCTAACTTAAATTTATATATTTCTTAGGTTGTGTACAGTTTATTTGTGGTGTTAGATTCTGCACTTGCTAAAATTTTACATTGCGCTGTTATCCCCAATGTGGATGTTAATGCAGATGTGGAAGCGAATGTGTACCATGCATGCATTCGTTCTATGGATGTATATGATCAAATATGATCATGTCGCTAGTGTAGAGATGTTTGCAAACGTAATTTATATAAATCTGCTAATCTTTGTAAACTACTTGAAATAAGATTCGTTCGGGTTAGAAAACACATCAAAATTCATATGGCTGTAGGCCTGTAGCTGAAGTTGTCCACATTTTCTGATCCGTCTTTTTTGGATTGCATTTATGCAATTTGACAAACTATATTATCCAAATAATGATCAAATCTTTTGAATAGATGTTATAGAAGATTATTGGCGTTTGAAAGAATATATGTATTTTGCTTACTCCCTTGTAATTAACATGTTGTTAGAAGAAAAATGTAAAATGAATCAAATCTTTATTAAACTAAGGGAAATGATATATCTTACTAATAAATAGCATTATAATACTCTTAAAAATCTTAAAATATGACAGATGTAATTTACTCATTCTCTTTCTTAATCTTAGCTTTAACTTCACCGAGTGTCATGATCACATAGTTAGTATCATTTTCCTAAAATTAAATCGTGTTGTTCTTATAATGATCATCCTTACAGTTACAACTACAAACACATTATTCACAATCATACGATACAGAATAAGGTCGTTACTCTTTAGATATTTCTTTTTCTTGTTCCTTTATGGTTGCAGATCTTAAAATATTTTTTATTTTTTATTTTTTTTAACGAGTTAGTAAAAATATATTATCTTTACTAAATAAATGTTCAATGTGATAGTATATTATATTTTAATTAACAAATGGTGAATTGTTTAAACTTAGTGAATAATAACTATTGTAAACGTGTGTCAAATTATCTTTGGTTGAACAATCTGTTTCTAAGAGTAGCAATATACTTCATTTTTTAAAATAAATACACCCGTTACGTGGCATTTTAAATGTTCTAAGCATTATGTTTACAAAATATAATATCGTTAAGTTAATATTCTAGGCATTTTGCACTAACAAATTCATCCATCTTTGTAAACAAATTGTAATAATTTTTATTTCATGCCATGCCAAAAACATATACTCCCTCTCCCTCTATTAAAAAAAGTGTTCATATCTGTATTTTGGACGTATTCAGTATATATAATCATTTTTATATAACCAATCGAAAAAAGTTCGTGGATATAGATGACTCTTTATTATGATTGCAAACTTTTAAAACTGTAATACAGTTTCAAAGTAGTCGTTTATTGTGAAGTAGATGGAGTTTATTATTTGTATCAAAATCGAAGTATTGAATATTGAACAAATGTAAACATTCTGGTAGATAACAAGAAAGGGGGGAAAAAAGGCAACAATTGGCGTTTTATTAGGTACTCTATCAATCAATCAATATATTGAATGGTACACGTTAATAATAGAGTTTTGCCAATGATGTCTAGTGTAGCTGATCAGAGGTACTCTCGGTTTTATCCAAGATCTTGAGTTCGATCCTTAGGGATGGCAAACCTTGAGGATTTTCCCTCCGAATACTTCTAACGGACCATAGTCAATATCTCATTGTTTAGGATACGTGCAAGGCTTCACCATTATACGGTGAGATTTCTCTGATGTTGTATACCGACTGAATGTTGGGGGGAAAAAACAATAGAGTTTGGGCTTACATTTAAAATGAAATGATTCGAGTTCAATTTTTAAGGATGTCCAAATCATATAGGTATTAAACGAATGTATTTTACCAATATCATAAGTATTATGGGATGGAAATGATAAAGATTCAATATGATTTTAGAACATGATGTCCTTTTAATTTTTTAGTATATTTACATACTACTCGTATATTAGACAGAGGATGGTCGACGTTACTAGACAAGAAATAGAACATAGACATAGAAATAAATTGAATAGAAATAGATAATGATAAAATTGGAAATAGACATATACGTGTTAGTCTCGAGAGCTGTCATTTATGACGGTGACTTTGTCCTAATTAAATAAATTGCTTTTCACCATGGAAAAAACTAAGTTAAGGTGATGGCATCTCATCTCTTATTTCACATTTTCACCTCGCTTTTATATTTTCCAAACTATATTCCATTATTTCGTTGATA
Source organism: Erigeron breviscapus (assembly GCA_034093135.1). Classification (NCBI taxonomy): domain Eukaryota; kingdom Viridiplantae; phylum Streptophyta; class Magnoliopsida; order Asterales; family Asteraceae; genus Erigeron; species Erigeron breviscapus. Next base: position 271,866,981 of record CM067167.1, read on the forward strand.
TTGTTATACCATACCAAACCACATCTATACCACACACACTACACCTCAAATATAAAAAACCGCATAGAAAATGAAACAAAACAAAACACTTCAAGCCACACCGCACCCCACAACATTGGCGACGTTGTTACCGCATGGTGTGGGTGTGGCACCACACATATGTGTCGCATACATTGCCACTAAAAGAAACCTGACATATGTGATCATGTTGATAATAGACTCTGGCATGAGACTCGTACTGATCAGCAAGTACGTTGATATGTGGAGCTTGACCCACGAACTTGTAATCGAATGGAACTTCATGAAACAATTTAAGCCATTTTAACGTGGTTTCACGACCCATGATTCTAAGTTGTGAAATATAAAAACAAGTGAAGTGAACGGATGAAGTTATCCTTGTTTATATTATCCGTACTAATTAAAGTATCATATTAAAATAACATTTGGGAACAAATTAGTGAAGATAAACACTACTTCATTGGTTAGTTAAAGTTTGACCCAATATGTAGTTATCCTAATTTTTTTTTTGTTGCAAAAGCAGATTATATGCTATATTGGGAAAGTTCTTCAGATTTTTTACACAATCCTTTGATATCGGTATCTTGAATTGGGTAAAAGTAAAACTAAAGACCAATTCAAGTGAGTGATTTGACTATTTGATCCCAAAAATAATAATTGACAAGTGACATATTTTCCACTTGGAACATTAACCAAGACATGTTGCAACTTGATTTCATTTCTTTTACCCTCATTCATCCATCACTTTTCACCCTTTTACTACACGAATCCAAGGTTTGTTATTTTTGGTGACTTGCTAAAATTGTATCTATGTATTACGATTATTGAAAAGTTTTTAATCGACATTTTGAAAGTTAATTATCGTAAAAAGCACATGCATGTATTACGATAAAATGGAAATAACTGCTAATGACAAGCAACAAAAATGACTACTAATAAAATAACCTCTTTTTTTTATTGTTAAAATCTATTCTAGTGTCCTATATTGGATTCCAAGACAGGTCGTAAACTTTAGTAATACAAAATGAATAAAAATACGAGAAGGCTAACACGACCAGGGCAAAAAAGGTCAAACCCCGACCAGGGCATTAGCGGCGACGTCGCCGCTAATGCTGCGGGGCCCCCATGTCAGTTATGGCTAATCTGGCAGAGTATAAGTGGCCCCCGTCAGTAACAGAGTATTAGCGGCGACGTCGCCGCTAATGCCCTGGTCGGGTTGACCTTTTTCCTGGTCGTGTTACTCTGTGCCTAAAAATACTGTCGATTTTTTCCAAAACCTTTGAAAAGATAATCATAAACAGAACAGAGTGACCCACTCTCCAATTATACTCACCAACCCCAAATCACAATGCTTCCATTTATTTCTGTCGGTGTTCATTTTATATTATATATATATTTCATTTTCATGCATGATTAATTATCATTAGGTAAACAAACACCTGATTAAAATAAAACATTCAATTAGTGATTCTTTTTTCCAGTTACACCTATACAAGTCAACAAGGTCGCTTTGATTTCCAACCTTTCATTTAAATAATCATAATGTTAGTTAAATAATTACCAAAATGTTACATTTAATATATGTTATTATACTTGTAAACATATCTTTCACCTGGATTCCAAGCTTTGCTTTTATGATTATTTGCCATACATATTTTGTTTGCAAGTTGAACATCAATAATTGTAATTGTAGGGATATGAAATTTACACGACAAGATTTAGACATTTTTTTAGTATGATATATGTAAATATATATATATATAATGTGTAATGTCCTACTTACAAATGCTTGTGTGGCTGTGTATCATAAAGTTTTAATGTGTACATAAAATCAAGAAGCATATGGAATCTGAGTAAACATGAGCATCTTGAAATAACTATCATATTTGTGTAAATCGAAGGCATTAATGATGGATGCTTAACATATAAGTTATGCCTACAGGATCATTACTTGCATTGCAGACATTGCTTTTACTCAAAAACACATGTTATTAGCAGCAACTTCAAGAATCTATTCAAGATTTTAGCTAAAGACATAAATGAAAACATAATTGTGATGTTTTATTTTGGGAGAGCAAACATGGGTTATAAGAACACTTTAAGACAGCGGCTACAAGGTCGACTAACTAAATAATTCTACCAATAATCGTGTTTATTGCGTGTAAGCCACAAAAGTGTATACATTGACATAATTCCTAATCTAATGTGTCAGTGAGAACGGGGAAGGAAGAAAGAACCCATGTACGATAGTAGCTAAATGCGTGAAATTTTGAAATAAATTAAAGAAATTATACTAAAAATTGACATAAAAAGAATATCTTACAAGAAAATAAGCAATGCTTGTTATTAGACTTCACTAATCTCGCCATCTCCACATAAGCCAACATCCACAACCAAACCTTTTCTTTTTGACTCCAAAACCCTGCAACAGTTTCTTCGGGGAGACTGCAAAAACAAATACAATCCTCAACCAATTTGAAATACAACACAACCCAAATCAATACATTCACAAGCAAATGGGTCAAAATTTTATCCACGCAATCATAAAACAAGAAAGATATGTGTAAGGAGCATTGGACTTACCCTATCCCATAATTGTGGATCGGGTCTTTTATAAACGACAACTTTATCCAGATTGGAAGGATCTGCCATCTTCCATTTGCAAGCAGGATGAGGCACACGATGGCGTGCATATTCGCTAGTGGTCATATTAGTCGTAGAATTTAACCGAACCTTCGTCATATAGAATACAAATGGTTTTTGACATGGGTTTCTAGCAACTGGACGTGTGTTGAATGCATATGCTGTGTAATCTGCTCTTCGATACCAATTCAAAAAAGTTCTGGATGGCATTTCTACCTCACGGGGGGACAAGATTCCTCTAAACACTTGAATTGCAAACCCCCAAGAAACTGAAACCGTCCAACTCTTGGATGGATCATAACAAATTGATTGTTGTATGAGCCCTGCTGAGTCGAGTTTCATTGGTTGCATTAGTCTTTTTAAAGCTTCAACCCGTGTCACCTCCGGAAAAATTGGCTCAACAACATCTAGATGGTGCAACGAGACTAGTGGTGTTACAGGATGTGCAGCAAGCAGCCCGAATAAGTTACCATACACATCATACTGGATACAACAACAGTATATATTTTAGAATCATCACTTAAAAAGATACGGGTATATTTTGTGAAACTCAGTACACAACATACAAGTTACTGAAAAAAATAAATTAAAAAGAACAGAACTTTCTGTAATATTAATGTGACTGCTCTAGAGACGAAACAAAACAAAAGAATTTATGATTTCATATGCAAGAATTTGAATTTTCCGAGTAGACCCATATCAGACAAACTTATTCACAAGATGGGTAGCCCATCCTTCACTGAAGTATAAAATTTTTCATCAACATGTAGCGAAGTGAAAACAAATTAAGGTAAAAAACACCATACGCCCAACAACAATAGTACTAGACAATGATTCAGAAAATGATGTTTACCATGTGCCTCAATTATTGCTCTAAATTCACATCAAAAAAAATAAAATAAATCCAAGGGCTTCCCTACCACAAAATAATTAAATTTAAGACAAATTGTCAAATGTAGTTGTGCTACAAAAATAAAAAATCATACAGATTAGTCCCTACCTTCCATGAAGTGTTTTGGTAAAGCTTAGCATCAATAGACCCACAAATAACTGGTGTAAAATCTTGACAAGAAAGGGAATAAATGATCAATGTATTCAACTAATAGAGTTTGGTTTGCAAATCTTGCAAATAACCGAGGAAGAATGTAGATAAAAGCGGAAGGAGTTTAGTACATTGTTTCTGTTCCACTTATAGAGCTTCATTACGGTTTTAAAAAGATAGAATCAGACTGTTAAGATGACAATGCTCAAATTATATAACAATAATCTTACTAAAAGTACCATAGATGTGATATGGATCTAACAACCATCACACTTGACTTGTGAAACATGATAATGCACCACCCAAAATGTTCACATTTAGTACGTCTAAAGTGCCCTTCAATAACGATAAATTTAGCGAATTTCATTTAACAAAAAGAACTTAATACTGGTAAAAGTGTAAACTTTAACCAAGAAACTAGCCAAAAATGCTTGCAGAATTTGACAAGACCGATAAAACTAAAAAAAAGGCATGATTACCAACCTAACAATACAAAACAACATTCGACAAAACGGTTTTGCTTAATTACTCTATTAAATCAATCCTTGACTACTTCAAGATATAAGATACAACTAATCCAACACAAGGTGCAACCAACATAAACCCACAACAAACACAAAAGGTTTAAATTTCACTAACCAAACAACAAATCTATGTAACATTCCAACTAAAATACTACTTATGTAATGGGCTTTATCCATCTACTCAACTAAACTACTCTTGAACTATTCCAATTTCCAAAAGTTCAACTAAACTAGCACAATGAACAATTAAAAAACCACATCAACACCACTAAATCAATCAAAAAAATAAAAAACTTTGAGCTAACCTGATGAAAGCCAAGTTCTTTAGTAAGTGGCACACCAAGTTCAGCCATACAAGCTTGCATCCGATCATCTGAACCATACAGTCCAGGATACCTCTGAATACATCTATCTTGCATCTTTTCCAAAGCTTTAGCTAAAGGATAACTTATAGCAAAACCACCACCGCCATAAGCCATTCCATAACTAAAATATATATTTTGTAAATGACTTTCAGACAAACTTCCAATATACCAAAACTGATTATGATCATATTTATTCAACACTCTAACAAGATTTTCAGTTATAAAAACTGTATCATCATCACCCATCACAAACCATCTCACATCATTCATATTTTTCAATCTTATTGTCTCAGATATTATTCTTGATATCCTTATTGCTGACCTATGCCCCTGTTTATTCTTGTAAGCAAAATGTGATGTCTCGCCGGAAATTTTCACCGGCGGCAACCCATCATTTTCGCCGATCTGGGTTTTCACCGGAGAATCTAACCAAACAATACCCTTCATTTTTTCCTCCTTTTTCCACCATAATTTGATGTAATTTTTCCTTTTTTCCCATAGCTTAGCTGAGGCAGCTATCCCAAAAACTATGTGTTTGAGCTCTGTTTTTTCCGGCACAATGGCCGCCGGCGCCGGCGGGAAATGGGTTTTGTTGGGAATAGTGTTATGAGTTAAAAAGATTAAATCTTGATCATTGTTGGTACATGAAGTTGGTGTGTTGAGAAGCTTTAGAGTGTAGACAAGATATGTAGCACACACAAACAAGATTAGATAAAGCATAAGTTTTGGATATGGATACCCGGAATTGACCCGAATAGGTGTTGTTGTGTTGGATCTCATTTGATCCCATATGATTTTTTCTGAATCTTTTTGGACTAATTTCATTTTAGAGCTAGATCTATGGAAATGAAAGGCTAAAATCTTAAATATTGAATCTTGAAATTATTATCTTGAAATTATTATTAGTATATGATTTTGGGGGTTTTAGAAAAGAGTAAAGTTTTGGTCTCTTTTTTTTATATATATTTTTAGTTGGGAGAGCATGCAATGGTGCCAGCTTGCACACTCCCCTGAATGAAGGTCAGAAGGTGAAGGTGAAGATGATGAGTATATATGAGTGTATGTATGTATAGGTGTACGTATAGATGTGTATTTTGGATGTGTATTTGAGAGTGTGTATGGATGTTTGTGCAGTGACGAGTGTAGAGAGAGAAGAGGGTAAATTAAGGGCGGTTCACATGGAGAGAGACAAAGAAAAAGAAATGGTAGATTTGATGTGAAGAGGTTTATGGTTTTTGCTTGCTGTGATAGAGAGAGAGTGATTGAGATGTGTACATATATATAGAGAGAGATTTATGCACTAAAATGCTCTGATTTGTTTATCTTCTTGTTAAAACTTAGATTAGATCATATATCATATTTCACTGGATTTTGGGAATAATATTTCATTTGATAATTAATTCTGCTCAAAAAAAATTTGATAATCAATTAATGTTGTTACATAATTAATTTAATATGTATTTTAATCTATAAACCCTTATAAAGAGTATTGGAATTAAGATTTTAAGCATAATTTTCATTCCCAAAATGCCCCTCCTTAAACATAAAACCTATCTTTTCCCCATTCTGTCTAATCACCTATCGCTCCACCGCCTCCCTCCATCACCCCCATCACTCCACCTCCATCACACCCCCACCATCCTCCACCTCCATCACAACCCCCACCATCACTCCACCTCCATCACAACCCCCACCATCACTCCACCTCCATCACAACCCCCACCACCGCTTCCCTCCATCACAACCGCCACCATCACTACCACCTCCATCACAACCGCCTCCATCTTTCTTCTCGGCGGTCGACCACCGCATATTGTTCCCTTCTTTCATCGGGGAAACTCCATCATCCAATTGTCATCGTCCGATTTGTTGATTTTTTGCTCGATTTCGGGACGATTTGTTGATTAAAAATATGGGTTGTAGACATGTTCTTCGATACACAGGTATATATATATATACATCATTACATCCATATATCCTATCAAATATTTGATTATTTTATGATTTTGCTATTTTTTAAATTTAAGAGTTTTATCCGATTCAAGTGTGGAATGAAATAAGGAGCGATCTTGAGCGGATATGGTGTAGCATCAACCAGACCCTAAGGTATTTTATTTTTTTTATATTATTATACATCCTTCTACAGATATCTTGTACATGTCCATCTTAAGATGTCTAAACCGGGCAATAGATCTGTTTCATGTTTTTAATCATTGTCTTTTTCTTGATCTTATAGATTTAGGTTTTTTAACCATTGCAAATAGAGCTGATGCGTTGATTGGATAAATTGGGTTTTTCAGCCACCCAATTTACAGCTGATGAGTTGAAATTTACAGAATTGCTCTCGCCGCCGCCGTATGTATTAGTATTTTTATTTATTTTCTTCTTTTTTTGGTTAAATTAGATCTGATATAACAGTTATTTTTCAAGTTTTAATATTGCAACACAGTTATTTATGTTTCATGTAATGGAAGTTGCAACATGCTTTTTTGGGGTTTTTTTTTATATATGAATATCATTGTAATATACCAATTGCAATACTAATTAACATATACTTTTTTTTTTCTGCTTTCCCAAAAATATGGTTCGTCAAATTACTTCAAGTTTGGGGAAAAGTTGGTTTGTCAAATGCAATTACATATTTACCAGGTACTATGTATGCGAATTATCTATACATATATACTATGTATATGTATACGAATTGCTTCAAGTTCGCTGAAAAGGTTGTTTCTTTCCCCTAAATTTCTATTCATATATGTTTAACAGTTCAGACGAAAGTTTTTTTTTTCCTCATATAATTTTAGTAAGGATTTTCCCTGAAAGTTAGGACATATTTATGGTATATGTTAATTTAGTGCACATAATTTATTTCAGAAAGTTTAAGTTGTATTGAAAGAGAATGATTTCTGTAGTCATCTTTGACACAATAGTTATTAGATGAAAAGGAAAAAAAAAATTTGGATAAAAGTGTTCTATGTCAACTGACCTGACCCGTTCAACCATTACTCAACCTGCTCTACCTCATCTATTTTACTGCATACGGTGTTTTAGCTTCTTTAGACAAAGTTAAGCTTACCTCAACCCGATGCATTATAGTAAATGTAACATTCCAAACTTTTTAATTAACGGTTGACTTGAGTCGTTAAGTCAACACTACGTGTCCGTTAAGTCTCTAGGAGATTTAATGTTTATGTGTGATTAATGTGTTTTATGAGTAAGGTTTTAATAAAGCCTTAATGATTCATGAGTTAATGTGTTTAAGATGATTTAATGTGTTTAAAGTGTTAGTAAGTATTCCCGTTAAGTCGTTTGAGCCTAAAATGTGAAGATGTAAAGTTGAGGGGGCCTAAGTGCAAGATTAGAAAAGTGTGTCCAGCAGATTTAGGGGTAATTAGACCCTAATCCCTTTTCATTATTCAGTTCCAAACACATTCTTCCAACCCTAGGCCGCCCCCTCCCTCCCTTGCTCCATTTTCGAGTGATTTTGATCGTTTCTTGGTGATTTGAAGAGGTTTTGATCCATAGTTTGCATCCCTTTTGTAATCTTCAGGTATTTGAGGTATTATTACATTGATTTCATATCATTTCAATCCCTTGATTCAATTCATATCTGGTCCAAGTCTTTAGAGGGTTGTTTGATGTCGAAATCATGCTTTTCAATCGATTCGGTAACCTAAAACGCTTGTTATTGTGACGTAAATCAAGTAGGGGTTAATCAATAATTTAATTGCATCATTATGGTCTTAAAATGATGAATTTTGAGGTACAAAAGTCGTTCATAAGGTTTGGGATCGTTTGGGGTGTGTTTGGTTAAGTTTTGGAGGTTAAACAATGAGGTTTGTGCAGATTCGGGGTCAGTTGCGGCGCAGTCCCTAGACTGCGACGCAATTAGTGTACAACGACTTAAGTTGTGATGCAGTTTGACCATTGCGACGCATTAGCGACAGAATTTTTAAATGGCCATAACTTTTGAACCGTAACTCCGTTTTTGACAAATAAGCTATCCACGGAATCGTGAGAGAGTCTACTTTCTAATGGTATTGCTTTTAAAAGATGATTCTAATGCCAAATCACCTGAAGGGTTGATTTAGTGAGTGAAGGTCGAATTCCGTCGAGTTCTGTGAGCTCTAAAGTATTAATCGAACCTCCGATGCATTGATGTGTAAAATCGAGTTTAAAAATTAAAACAAGAAATACCCTAGAACTAATTACTATACACTCTCGGGCAGTGGACCCGTTCGTATATAGTATAGCTAAAAGGTAAGTCCATGATCGAACACAGGGACTAAAGTTAAGTAATCATCGACATTAAGTAATTCTAATTAAAAAGGGTTTTGTGACCGAATTGTCACTTTGCAACAAGTAAAAGTAAATAATTTAAATCCGGTATTACCGGGGCAGGGATCGTCCTTAAACGATATTGAAAATGTTTTTATGACAATAATTTAAAAGACATCCATCTTGATTTCGCTCAACAATACGCTCAGATTGCACATAAATGAAGTTCAAACCCAAATTAGTTGATTAAATAACCAAGACTCAAACAAAGCACCAACCCCGTACCCGTCATAGACCCAATCGTTTGTACCCAAACAATCAAAATGAAATACATGTAATCAATAACTACCATTAAAGACACACATAAATCACCAATCAATTCAAGATAAATAATAAGGAAGAAATACGCTAAGATCTCGATATAACGTTAAATGAAATCAACATTGAATTAATAAAATTGTGCAATCTTTACATATTGTCTCACTCCATCAAGATGGATGATAAAGTGATTAGCCACTCATATTAAAAGAAGAATAACAATTAAAATATGAAGAATTCATTGTTACCTAATGATAATAATCGAAAGCTACGAACGAAATAGATCCAATCGTGTTTGAAAACCTAAAATATGATGAAAATCTGAAAATATCACTGATAGGGCTCCAAAAACGGCTGGAAGAAGAGAAGAAGGGTTTTGGGATAATTTTGCATGCTATTTATACTCTCCCAAAAATCTGCCAGAATTGACCCCGTTGCGGCGCAACTCTTGTAGTTGCGGCGCAACTATGTTTGACTTCGCTTTTGACTTTGACTTTCGTTGACCAAAGCTGGCTTGAACTTGAACCCATTGCGGCGCAACTATGTTTGACTTCGCTTTTGACTTTGACTTTCGTTGACCAAAGCTGGCTTGAACTTGAACGCATTGTGGCGCAACTCTTGTAGTTGCGGCGCAACTATGTTTGACTTCGCTTTTGACTTTGACTTTCGTTGACCAAAGCTGGCTTGAACTTGAACGCATTGCGGCGCAACTATGTTTGACTTCGCGTTTGACTTTGACTTTCGTTGACCAAAGCTGGCTTGAACTTGAACGCATTGCGGCGCAACTTATTTCTGGAACTGGGTTGCGGTGCAACTCCCAGTTGCGGCACAATTGGACTTCTTCAGCTTTGACTTTTGTTGACTTTCTGCAATCTTCATCCAAATGCTTCCGAAATCCTCCGTCAGCACTTAATTCACCTCAATAATGTCGTTTTCTCCATATTTGCGCTTAAATACCTGTCAGTAACCTGAAACACTAACAAATACCATAAACGCACCAAATGTATACTAAAACGACTCATAAACCATGCAAAAATCAACTAAATACAATGTGGGAAATGGGTATAAAATACGACATATCATGCATCAAGCTTTGTCATGGGTCATGTTTATAGGTATCTAGGCTTGAGTCATGACCATAAGTAAGTGGGTACTTGTTTAGCTCATTATGTCGTTTAATGATTATAGGTAGTCGGGAATACTTGCAAAGCTCGGTAACTTACGTATCATTTGTTGTGCGCTTCTACGAGGTAGGATACACAACTTTGTCACGCTGGGGGTTCAACAAAAACATATTTTTCATATAATAACTTCCCCAAATGTTATCTTGTTTGCTTATGGGTATTCGGGATTATTCGGGAGGTGATATGGGCTATGTAGATGAATATTGAAGCCTGAAATGCTACCCCAATGATATGAGATGATATGTATTGTTATGAAATGATATGAGATGATATGTATTGTTATGAAATGATATGAGATGATATGTATTGTTATGAAATGATATGAGATGATATGTATTGTTATGAAATGATATGAGATGATATGTATTGTTATGAAATGATATGAGATGATATGTATTGTTATGAAATGATATGAGATGATATGTATTGTTATGAAATGATATGAGATGATATGTATTGTTATGATATGCTATGAGATGATATGCTTTTCAGATGAGATGCCATGAAATGCTTTGAGATGTTATGAAATACGATATGTAATAATATATGATATGAGATAAATGATATACAATGATAAACGATATGAGACGATAGATGATATGCAATGATACGCGATATGAGATGAGAAATGATATGTATATGTGCATGTGTAGATGTGAAATGTGATGATTACGTGGCTTGTTCATCTAGTTCACTAGACTTTATAAGTTGCCATGACACGTGCACGTTTAAGGGCCCAAACGTTAAGATGAAACTATATGATGAATGTTTAGGAAATGTGCACACCTAAACTATATGAGATGTGAAATCAAGCTCGTAATTTAGATGAAAGTGTTAAGCTTAACCCGTACTTGCCCTTGCCCAGCTAGTGCGTAGATGTGGTTGCTTGGGTGGCTCCTTGCAACATTGTTTTAGATGTGAAGAGTAATTCAGGAGGTTTGACCAGCCCCATTGTCTTGAACATACGGATTACTCCGGGATTGGCTTGCCATTCCTTAACGACATTGATGTACCGCCGAAAGGTTTGTTCATCTAGTCAGGTGTGAGGTTCCCTGTATGGTCCTATGACCGCCTACACACAAACTTACACCTTATATGAGATGCGTGACTTATGTCACAACTACAAAGATGTTTAGATGTTATATGTGAAGATGCAAAAGATGACTAGGCACATTTAGGATGACCCATCCTATATGAAAGATGTTTAATGCAAGATGTGTTATAATAGATGTGATGACTTGTGATGATATGTGCCTTAAAGATGAAATGTGACTTTTCTATAATGTTTAAATGGACAAATGTTTTATTAATGATGTGTTATCTTACTTAGCTAATTCGTTAGCTAACTGATGTGCTAAATCGAGCTTTAAAAATATAAACAAGAATCACCTAAGAACTCGCTACTACACACTATCGGGCAGTGTACCCGACCGTTTGCAATATAGTTAAAAGGCAAGACCGTGTTCGTTCTCGGGGATTGGTTTTCGGAAATAATTGTTTGATTAAGAGGTTTTGGAAAACAAGGTGGAACCGTAGCTGAATGCTACCTCGATTGACAAATAATATTAAAGAAAATTAAAAGACAAAACGATTAAAAATAAAGGATTTTCAGACAATAATAATGAAGATCATCCACTTTAAATCCACTTGACTCATTATATGATTGCATACGTTTAAGAACAAATTCTTAGAGTTAACAAGATAATCGTGAATGGATAAAGATGCTCACGTGGTACCACCAACCGCTTGCAAATTACCCAAACACCTAAGTTACTAGTTTAATTACCCAAGCCGGTACCACCAATGCTTAGAAAATCTCCCCAATAATTAGTTTGTTTGATTATCCAATTATCAATTATGCCTATGTGAATGAAAACGTGGTACCACCAACCGTTTCTAAACACGTTTACCAATTAACTCCTATTATAGATTTGACATTCACCGTCATACCATGAACCGGTGACAAAAGACCATATACAATCAACTTGAAACAATAAATATATTCACCTAGTACCACTAACGATGAACACATAAACCATTAATATCAAAAGAATAAATAACAAGGAATTAATTGATAAAGATCTCGACAAAACAATAATTGAAATAACTCTTGAATTAAATAACTGCAATCATATCATTTGTCAAGTTTCATTAAAGTGGATGATTAAAGATCTAGCCACTCATGATAGATTGAAAGAAAATAATGAAATAAAGATAGAACATATTGTACCAATCTTTGTTGAAAATTAAATTGCAAGACAAGAAAAAGTAAATACGATCTAGATGGGTGCGCGTAGATCTTCAATGAATCATACGAAGAAGAATTCTTGCTTAGATCCTTGAAGTATTCCCTTGTAGAGCAGCTCCTAGAAAGAATGTTTGATAAGTTGGGAATTAGGCTTATGGTTTATATTTATACTCCTCCAAAAATCTGATGCAAAACCGACCTAAACCCTTCAGCTCCGTGCACCCACTGCGGCGCAGTGAGGTTGTGCCTTCCCTCACTGCGGCGCAGTGAGGTGTTGTTGACTTTGACCTTCAAGGGACTGCGGCGCAGTGGCTAAGCCAACCACCACTGCGGCGCAGTTCATTTCCACGTCTTCCTTTTTCCTTATGTGACTGCGGCGCAGTCATCTCCTTGCATTCCCCACTGCGGCGCAGTGGGGTGAATTCAATTAATGTCCGTGGATAATGGCTGCGGCGCAGTGGGCTTGGTGCATCCCCACTGCGGCGCAGTCATGTGCCTGTGAACAACAATTCTTCTTTACAATCTTGAACTTGCTTAAACTCGCCGTCTCTTCCTCTTAAACCAACTCTCGATTATCATAAATCACTTCTTGACCAAAGATCATCCGAAAATGTGCCAAATGAACGCGGAACCTGTTCAGAGCCTGAAAACACTAACAAACACCATAAACGCGCCAAATGCACATAAAATCTACTTAAAACATATAAATAAATGGTCAATAACGATGTGGGTAATGGGTATAAATTAGTCACATCAAATCCCCCCACACTTGAGCATTGCTTGTCCTCAAGCAAATCCGGAATTGAAGTAAAAGTATTCCTTGGCAACAAAGCTATCAAAACAAGTTACGAGTATCAAAAAGAAGCAACACCAAGCATATCAAATGATATAAGGCGTTGGGTAAAGCAGTTTTAATCTTAAATGAAAACTCGAAATGTTTGACAATACCTGAACAATCCGCAAGCCACGATAACACAACTAAGCACAAGTGAAACAAATGAACCTATCAATATCACTCTACTCCAACGAACTTACTTTTGGGGTTGAATATATGAAGAATCACTCATAGCTCGGTCGTGATGTATACTGTTTTACCATAGGCTTGAACTAGGATCATAACTCCACCGATATGGCGTAAGCACCAAGCACATCATCAAAATAGGCATAAAGGACGGTTGTATAGTTAAACTAAGGCTATGTATATGGATATGTACAATGGAATATATGGATGTAGGTTAATGATGAAAGGGAAAAATGAAAAATATATGGTATATGTGAGAAATGTACAAAATAGTCTAATTTAACCCATACCATTGATTGCCAACAAACCACCAACCCATAAGATGTCATCCCGCGAACACACCTCCAAAGTCACCAAGCTAACCCGACACCATTGTGGTGTATCAACTTCAGACAACTTATTATCAACCAAATCCTCCATTATAAATGATACAACAATCCTTCTTAGACATATAAAAATGAGAAATACCCACTAGTAGCCCAAGTTTTTTTTTTTTTTTTATCTTTTTTGTTTTTCAATTTTTCACCCTCTTTTTTTTTTATTCTTTTGAACCACTTTTACTCTACTAGTAGGCATCCTCTTACAATGATGAACATGTCTATAACACTTACTTTCTCAATTTGAACAATTTAAGACAATCCTCAATAACTTGACCCATTAACATATTCTCATAGACAAGAATCTTCCACTAGCCAACACTGAAGCTCTCCCAAAACCATCCAAACAGACTAATGACAATCAATGGCCCCCCGATTAGACTATCGGTATCGTTAGGTATAATTAGGTAAAGTTTACATATGTGATTGGATTTATACAAGGATAAAGGCTAAGTTAAAAAGGATGTATAAGTGTATAATTGTTCTAAGGTATACAAAGAAAGGAAGGATATATGTATATACAAGTATATGTATAAGGTTTTGTATAGTAAAGGTATGGTTAAACAAAAGAAAAGTGAAAAGAAAGAAAGAAAAATGTATGGTCAAACCTAAATGCCAATTCGTCATCCGATGTACTTAGTCACGATCACCAGGCCAAGTTCTAGAATCAACACATCACCGGCACACTCTTATCAAGAAAAGAACCCGGAAATGGACTAGATATACCTCAAACACGCACATCCTAGTGCAGGGCATCAAAATGAAAACCCTTACTCCCGAATAAATCCAAGAGCCTAAGAGAGGGACGTATTTACGAGGCAATCAAACCAAAACCGTCACCTGACACAACTATATATGAAATGATGAAATCTCACATTTGGGTGTTTTGGATATATTTGAGCATGCAAGTAATGTTATCAATCCCGAAGGACTAGCCAAATAACCGTTCAGAACACACTTCGCCAATTAATTTTTTTTTTTTTTGCCAATGAAAAATTTTGTAGTAAAATTGCTTATTAAGTATCATAATTTAAGTGACAAAAGCAATTTACCACAAGGACAAGTCAACTCAAGTTTAAAAACCATATCAACTTCTATTATCCCACCAAATTGAAAACACCAGTTTTAAACATGCACATCATAGTAAAGAGCTCAAAATAGAGACTCCTACCCTTAGATAAAATCCAAAGGCCTACGAGAGGGACACATCAACAAAACCGGTAGAAATCTCAATGGCAAAACAACAAAAGCGGTAAACCCGGTAGCTTAAACCTATTTGCAACCCCCCACACTTAAGATGGACAATGCCCTCAATGTCCATATTCGGTCAAACAAAGGTAAATAGGGGTAAGCAAAATCGTTAAATAGTGCACATACCGGAATAAGGACACATTCCGTTTTAAAACAAGTTAGTCGACCCCGCGTCACAAATTGCGCTTCCTAAAAAGGAAGAACACTTTGCTTGGCGGGAGAAACAACTTGTAACAAAACGGAAGTGCGAGAGTCGTGTGTGCATCAAACATACCAACAAAAATGCGGCGCTGAACTTACTGCCAGCATATGCATACCATCACATAATCAACATTGATGCCATAGAAAATAGATGGGAAGAAAATCCATGGGTCCTCCCCCACACTTGTGTTGCACAATAGCCATCAAATTGATAATTCCTGTATCATTGCATCACAAAACAAACCACAAATTCCAAAGCATATCAAAGCATCTACTGATAAAAAGAAAATAAAATACGATAAAATAAACACAGGTTGCCTTCCGAGAAGCGCTTAATTTATTTACGAGTCTTTAGCTAGACTCGATCCTCTCATAATTACCAACGTTGGGACCCCGACGCCCCCACACTTAAAGTGTTGGGCGGTCTTCCCTTGAAAGGAGAGAAACGGTTACCTTTCACCTTTTCAAGGATCCAATCATTCGCTCGTTCCGACGTATCAACAACCATCATTAACTCAACTTTCTCATTTGTTGATAAGCTAGAACACAACTCTGCAGATAACTTAATATTACCATGAGAAATGGCAGACCTCAATCGACTATAAAGCTTTCGGATCTTAGCACACGGTCCATCCGTCGGTTTAGAACCAGGTACTGCTGCTGACTTCAATTCAACCACTTTCTCCTCTAACTTCTCATCCAACCATTTATCAATCTGTGAATCCAAAGAACTAACACAAGCAGTTTCAACAAAGTTAGCAACATTAGGTAAAGAAACAGAACATGTGTTCGAAAATGTAACGGATTCATCTCCTGCTCTCAATGTAAGCTTACCACGACCAACTTCAAGTTTAGCATCGGCCGTGGCAAGGAATGGTCTCCCTAAAATAAGAGGCACATTTAATGCCTCGTCAGCTTCAATAATTATGAAATCTATAGGAAAAACCAAACCTCCCACCTGAATTAACACATCTTCTAATATTCCAATAGGTCTTATTTCAGACTTATCGGCCAAATTGATCTTCATGTTAATAGATTTCGGTGTTCCTAAGTTCAGCTTGGAGTAAAGAGAAGAAGGCATAAGATTAATGCTTGCGCCCGAATCATTTAAGGCACGTTTTACCGTTAAGTTACCAATCTTACAGGGAATAGTAAAACTACCTGGATCTCCTCGTTTTTCGGGCAACTTACCTGTTACAGCTGCTGAACAAACTTCCTCTAGCACTGTAGTAGCCACCCTTTCCAGATGCTTCTTATTCATCAAAATCTGCTTCAAGCACTTTGCATATCCTGGCATCTGCACAATTGCATCTAAAAATGGAATATTGATATGCAATTTTCTGAGGTGACTTACAAATTTATCCATTTGTTCCTTCAGCTTATTTTTCGCCAATCGCTGGGGAAATGGAACCTTCGGCTTATATGGCTTAACAGTTGGTTCCTCAGCGGGCTTCTCAACAGGTTTAGCAACGGGTTTGGATGGAACGGCCGGTGTTGGCACGGCTAGTTCCGGTTCCATCTCAATCTCGTCATCAACTTGCTCCTCCTCTTCATTAACCTGCACAGATTGAAACGAATCATTAGGTGAAGATTTAGCTGAATCATAAGTGTTACCTGCCCTCGTAGTGATAGCATTCACATGCTCGTTTCTGACATTAGGCTGGGTATCCTTTTTCCATGATCCTTGATTACTCGACTGAGGCTTTGGATTCTGTTGGGTATTGCTCGGTAGAGTCCCCGTGGGCCTAGCAAGAGCTTCCATCCTACTCTCGAGATCCTTAAAGTTAACACATTGATTCTTCATGTTGATCTCCACCTTCCCGTTTATTGCATCCAACCTCTCGCTCAAAGCCTTAGTATCTTCCCTGATCATTTGAATGCTATTGTTGGTTTCAACCTGATTACTAACCAACTGCTTCATCATCTCCCTCAACTCGTCATTTGGATCGGCATTAGAAGATCCTGATCCTTGGCCTTGCTGTGTCTGCTGCTGAGGTTGATTCTGATAATTGTCTCCTTGCCACCTGTTACCTGAAAAACGAGCATTATTAGTAGGAAAGGAAGAGTTGTAAGAAGTATTACCTGAGGGCCAGTTTTGGAAACCGGTGTTTCGTTGAAAGCTTCCTTGAGATTGATTCTGAATATAGTTGACATCCTCGTGTCCCCGGTTGGGACAATCCTCAGAATAATGCATATCTCCACAATAGTCACAACCGTCCGCAATAGTCTTCACATCCTTTTCAAGAGCTCCAAACCTAGCCTCTTGAGATGCAAAACCTTTATCCATACGCGAAGACAAAGCTTGAATCTCTCCAACAATCCCAGAATCACTTATAGTTTCAACTCTTGCAACTCTACCTTCCTTAGTTCCTTTGTTCATCCTCTTCTCATTTTTCAAGAACCTTTCATCATCCATAGTTGCATTATCCTTCACCATTTGTTCCAAAATGTCATAACCCTGATTTGGTGTAATCTTGTTGAAACTTCCCCTGAAGGCATAACCCAACTCTCTTTTAGACTTCTTATCCAACCCATCAAAGAACAACTCAACATATTTCTCTTTGGACAAATCATGGCCTGGACAATTCCTTAACATCTCCTTAAAACGAATCCATGCATCTACAACATCTTCATCAGCATCTTGCACAAAAGACCTAATCAAATTCTCCAACTTCCTTTGAGTTCTAAGTGAATAAAACTCATCTATAAAAGCTTGCTTCAATTGGTCCCAAGTAGTAATGGAATTTTCGGGAAGATCATTGAACCAATCTTCGGCATCTCCGGTGATTGAAATGGGAAATGTTTCAAGCTTCACGGCATTCATTTGGTTTTGTCCATATTGGTAAAGCCGAGCCAACTTTTCAAACCTATCCAAGTGTTGGTAAGGATCCCATTTTCTTTTCCCATCAAATTTCTGCTCTTCAATGCTCTTAAGATGATTCGCCTTCAAATTAAATGTATGATCAATTCCCGGAGGTCTAATGGCGGAACCTCGAGCCGTGGGAATAATTCGGACCCTATCACCATATGGAATGTCATTTGGATCCCTTGGTTGTTCGTCACCCATCTCCTCTTCCTTAACTTCCAAATTAAATAATTCTTCTAAGTAAAAACCTTCTTCGTCTGAATCTGGAGTGGGTTGAGTTACAGGTTAGAGCGGTGTTGGTGCTGTGAAGTTAATCCTGCGTCTCGGTGGAGTTCTCAAAGGACTGAACAAAGGTCTACCCGAAGAACGCAAGATCATTAACTAAGAATAAGCCTGCAAACACAACTAACACA
Organism: Erigeron breviscapus; assembly: GCA_034093135.1. NCBI lineage: Eukaryota > Viridiplantae > Streptophyta > Magnoliopsida > Asterales > Asteraceae > Erigeron > Erigeron breviscapus. Next base: position 271,885,730 of record CM067167.1, read on the forward strand.
CACGTAAAAATGCACCTGTGATAAACAAAGAAAAACCTAACTAAATAAGCAAATAACTTCCTCACGCGTGAGGAAGGATCAAACCACTAAATTAAAACTAAATCGGCACACAATCCCCGGCAGCGGCGCCAAAAACTTGATGTGCTAAATCGAGCTTTAAAAATATAAACAAGAATCACCTAAGAACTCGCTACTACACACTATCGGGCAGTGTACCCGACCGTTTGCAATATAGTTAAAAGGCAAGACCGTGTTCGTTCTCGGGGATTGGTTTTCGGAAATAATTGTTTGATTAAGAGGTTTTGGAAAACAAGGTGGAACCGTAGCTGAATGCTACCTCGATTGACAAATAATATTAAAGAAAATTAAAAGACAAAACGATTAAAAATAAAGGATTTTCAGACAATAATAATGAAGATCATCCACTTTAAATCCACTTGACTCATTATATGATTGCATACGTTTAAGAACAAATTCTTAGAGTTAACAAGATAATCGTGAATGGATAAAGATGCTCACGTGGTACCACCAACCGCTTGCAAATTACCCAAACACCTAAGTTACTAGTTTAATTACCCAAGCCGGTACCACCAATGCTTAGAAAATCTCCCCAATAATTAGTTTGTTTGATTATCCAATTATCAATTATGCCTATGTGAATGAAAACGTGGTACCACCAACCGTTTCTAAACACGTTTACCAACTAACTCCTATTATAGATTTGACATTCACCGTCATACCATGAACCGGTGACAAAAGACCATATACAATCAACTTGAAACAATAAATATATTCACCTAGTACCACTAACGATGAACACATAAACCATTAATATCAAAAGAATAAATAACAAGGAATTAATTGATAAAGATCTCGACAAAACAATAATTGAAATAACTCTTGAATTAAATAACTGCAATCATATCATTTGTCAAGTTTCATTAAAGTGGATGATTAAAGATCTAGCCACTCATGATAGATTGAAAGAAAATAATGAAATAAAGATAGAACATATTGTACCAATCTTTGTTGAAAATTAAATTGCAAGACAAGAAAAAGTAAATACGATCTAGATGGGTGCGCGTAGATCTTCAATGAATCATACGAAGAAGAATTCTTGCTTAGATCCTTGAAGTATTCCCTTGTAGAGCAGCTCCTAGAAAGAATGTTTGATAAGTTGGGAATTAGGCTTATGGTTTATATTTATACTCCTCCAAAAATCTGATGCAAAACCGACCTAAACCCTTCAGCTCCGTGCACCCACTGCGGCGCAGTGAGGTTGTGCCTTCCCTCACTGCGGCGCAGTGAGGTGTTGTTGACTTTGACCTTCAAGGGACTGCGGCGCAGTGGCTAAGCCAACCACCACTGCGGCGCAGTTCATTTCCACGTCTTCCTTTTTCCTTATGTGACTGTGGCGCAGTCATCTCCTTGCATTCCCCACTGCGGCGCAGTGGGGTGAATTCAATTAATGTCCGTGGATAATGGCTGCGGCGCAGTGGGCTTGGTGCATCCCCACTGCGGCGCAGTCATGTGCCTGTGAACAACAATTCTTCTTTACAATCTTGAACTTGCTTAAACTCGCCGTCTCTTCCTCTTAAACCAACTCTCGATTATCATAAATCACTTCTTGACCAAAGATCATCCGAAAATGTGCCAAATGAATGGAACCTGTTCAGAGCCTGAAAACACTAACAAACACCATAAACGCGCCAAATGCACATAAAATCTACTTAAAACATATAAATAAATGGTCAATAACGATGTGGGTAATGGGTATAAATTAGTCACATCACTAACACTTGTTCTTTTTAAATGTGTTGTGCCCTCAGGTCCAACATTAGTGAGCAGGTAGATGTGAGAAGTGCGAGGCATGGGTAGATTGCAATGAGGATGGCTATAGTTTACCCATAGTGGCTGCTCGCATTAGACATTTGATTTATGTTTAGACATTAATGATTCGTATTTACTATGTTGTCGGTTGTTTAATGTTGGGCAACCGACGGATTTCCATTTGAACTTATTTTGATGACATTGCTAGTAACACCAATTAATAAATGAACTAAACAGATTCTTTTGGTTTGGTCTTTTAAAGTTTACTCCCACTTTCTTTGACGCCATCAGGCGAAATTTTTTGGAAATCCATATTTTTAAACGACAGGTGTTACAGTAAAGGATATGTTATTTAAGTAACACTCTAATCTTTTGGTACCTAAAATGTATTTGTATATTGTTAATGCAGAAACGATTAGAGATCCTCTCTCTTTCTGGCGCATTTATGTTGTCAGAGATTGCTGGTCAACGTAGTGGAAAGGGTGGCTTAAGTGTTGTGTTCTGTAGGCCAGATGGCTGTTTTTTAGGTGGTAATGTAGCTGGCCTCCTCACTACGACATCACCGGTTCAGGTTCTTCTTCCCATTTTGCTTCCCCATCCAGTATAAACGTATCAGTTTTTGGCCAATTACTTATAAATGGGTCGTGGGTCAACTCGACTTGATCTACTACCAAAAAAAGTGGCCCATTTGCCTAAAAGCTATTATGTATTGTTACATATCTCGCCTGTGTGCCTCCTTTAACTATGAAATAATGACATGATATTGTAATATAGTCCGGAAATGCTAATAAACACATTTGATTAATTAAAAAAGGTTTATATCCAAGCATGCATCTTTTTTCTGGTTACAGCTAATTGTTGGTCACTCTCTTTTGCTACTCTTGCACCAGTTACTAAAGATAGGTAAATTGGATGGACAGGTTGGATCCAAAACCGATTTAGGTAAAAACTTTGAAACCAATGAAAGTGCAAAATACTATTCCCCTGTTTATTTTTATGTGATAGTGGTAAAGGTAGTGGCCAGTGTATCGGACAATGGGTATAAAACGTGAAAATAGCTCTAGCGCAATTGATTTTGTGGTTTGATAATTTATCAACCAACATAGGATAGTTGTTTTGTTGGTCAACTTGAATAATGGATGTCGTTCTGTTATTCTTGGGCACATTTGGAATGGTCTTGGAAGCATGGTTTCTATAGAAGCAATGCAGCTTTTTGTAAAATATTAGAGGCAAGTATAAGTTGGTAGCAATCTACTAATCTTAATTGAAATGATATACTCTAAAACTTTGATTAATTTGTCTTTTGTATATTTTTTTGGATAGGAGATGGATCCAGGATGGTGAGCTTGAATATCGAACTTTACTTCAGACCCCATTGTAGATGTAGAGATGAATGTAATGATTCCTTTAAGCTTCATTGTTAGTTTCTTGACTAAAGTGGCTGAATCTTGAGTCCATTCTTAGGTGTCGAAAAACATTCTCATTAGACAAGTGCAAGGACAGTTGTTCAATGTTGGCCTATCCTTTTGGTTTATTACATGTAGCATATACACACACTGGGTACATTACCTTGCACATGACTACATTGAATTTGTGGCATAAAAAAGGGAGAAATGTTGGAACTTTGTATCTTTTGGTTACATGTAGCATATATATATATATGGAAAAGATAAAATGGGTCCAGCTTATTTTGAGTCCAATTTGAGTCCATTGATTTTCTTCCATCTCCTCAAATTCCAACCACCTCCTACCACCACCACCATCATCTCCGACCACCACCATGATTTTCCGGCGACGGCGACCACCGCCACCACGACTTACACATGTGTAAGTTAACTTACACATACAACTTACACATGTGTAAGTTAACTTACACATGTGTAAGTTACATGGACCCTTTTTGGACTCAAATTAAGCTGGACTCAATTTATCTCACCCCTATATATATATATATATATATTATATATATATAATATATATATTACTATCGTTTGCTGGCTTATGCAGATATTACATTTTATTGATGGTACTAATCTACTACTGAATATTGTAACCAAGCATGTTCTTGGGTTATATAATTGTGTCGATTTGGTAGGAGATTACTGCCAAATTCATTTTTGAGAAGGGGACTAAAAAAAACTCCTTTCTTGAGACACCCGTAGAGACTTAGTTGGTGTACATAGGGAATATTTTGTGGTGTCAATTGTATCCGTTGCAACGCGTGGGTACCATGCTAGTATAATTTGAATTTTTTTTAGGGCTAATTACCTGGAAAGTCATTCAACTTGTCACTGAAACCTTTTATGGAGTTTGAACAAAAAAAAGTTCTATTTGAATCAAGAAAAACGACTAAAATGACTATTATGGGGTCACGAGTAAGTAGCCAGTCAAAAATAATTTTGAAAGTTATTTTTATTTTCTTTTATTCCATTTATTGATTACATGTAATTTCCATGTCATTTTCTTTTAAAAACAATTCCACATCAGACTTTGATGATCCATATTCAACCTTCACCATGATTTACATTGATAACATATTAGCAAAAAATAAATTGATGCACCACGATTACACTTTAATGACCCATCTCCCAAATCTAAATTCATATACTTTGCATATTTATACAAACCACATCACAAACAATCTGATGCACCCTGATTCATTATCAATAAGAAAATTACATAGTTCAGCTTTCCATTCATCATTTTTTATTTAAACAACAACAAACACAAAATTATTCAACAATATACGTAAACTATACAAAGTAAAAATACAAAAACAGTAAATTAAAAAAACTAAAATTACACCTAATTATTAACAACGGCAGAGAGATAGAGCTTCTGGTGGTGCTCCGACGAGTTGGGGGCAACGGCAAAGGGTGGTGGAGCCACGACAAGAGAGAGTGTGTGTTTTTAGGATTAATGAGAATTATAACAAGAGTGGCGGTTGTTGGTGATGCCTCGGCCGGGAAAGGTTGCTGCGGTGGTGGTTCGCCGACGGGGGAAGGTTGTCACCGTGTTGGATATTCACCTACCATGTGTAAGTTACATGGGGACCTTTTTGGACTCAAATTAAGCTGGACTCAATTTATCTCACCCCTATATATATATATATATATATATATAGAGTTATTTAAGAACTACATATATAAAAATATGATAGTTCATATGTATATATATATATATATATATATATATATATATATATATATATATATATATATATATATATATATATATATATATATATATATATATATATATATATATATATATATATATATATATATATATATATATATATATATATATATATATATATATATATATATATATATATATATATATATATATATATATATATATATATATATATATATATATATATATATATATATATATATATATATATATATATATATATATATATATATATATATATATATATATATATATATATATATATATATATATATATATATATATATATATATATATATATATATATATATATATATATATATATATATATATATATATATATATATATATATATATATATATATATATATATATATATATATATATATATATATATATATATATATATATATATATATATATATATATATATATATATATATATATATATATATATATATATATATATATATATATATATATATATATATATATATATATATATATATATATATATATATATATATATATATATATATATATATATATATATATATATATATATATATATATATATATATATATATATATATATATATATATATATATATATATATATATATATATATATATATATATATATATATATATATATATATATATATATATATATATATATATATATACATATAACATATATATATATTATATATATATATATATATATATCAAATAGATATATATATATCTAGATGAATCTGATGTGTGTTTGTACTTCAATATGAGATACACATATATAGATATAGAGATATAGATTTCTTTTATATGTATAAATGAATTTGTTATTGTATATGATTTTGATTTTGAAATCATGGTGGTGACTCTGTTTTGCCATGGTGGTGTTCTTCGATTTGATGAAAAAGAAGGAGAAAGAAAAGGCGATCCATGTTATATAATAGTATGTGTTTTATATATTTTAACCAGATCCACATGGCAGACTAAAATTAGGGGGTAACCGGCAAATGTTTGTCCACATAAGCATAATCAGGTCGCGGCCCTATAATAGTCATTTTAGCCGTTTTCCTTGATTCAAATAGAACTTTTTTTTGTTCGAGCCCCAGAAAAGGTTTCAGTGACAAGTTGAGGGACTTTCCAAGTAATTAGCCCTTTTTTTTAACAAAGAAAAAATGACAGCACCCTTTAAAACTTGTATATACATATCGAGTTTGAATCCTGATAATATTTGATTGATAAGTATATTATGGGTATGACATTGAGATAGCACAAGAATTGTATATTCCGGTATGTAAGATATAATTATATATACCTTTTTATATGCGTAATTGTACTACTTTAATACATATGTTTGAAATCAATAAAAATTAAGTTTTTAATTACTGCTGGCTCCTAAAAGAAATGAACAAGATAATTTGTTTTAAAAAAAGAAACAATATGTAACAAACTCTCTCTTTAAAAGAGGTTAAGAATGTATATAAGTGATTTATATAAAAATAATTCTTTTTATTTTTTGATTACTCAATAACATAATCGAGTTTGAATCCTGATAATATTTGATTGATAAGTATATTATGGGTATGACATTGAGATAGCACAAGAATTGTATATTCCGGTATGTAAGATATAATTATATATACCTTTTTATATGCGTAATTGTACTACTTTAATACATATGTTTGAAATCAATAAAAATTAAGTTTTTAATTACTGCTGGCTCCTAAAAGAAATGAACAAGATAATTTGTTTTAAAAAAAGAAACAATATGTAACAAACTCTCTCTTTAAAAGAGGTTAAGAATGTATATAAGTGATTTACATAAAAGAGATTTTAGCCGGTTTTCTTCCCCCGAATAGAACTTTTTTTTGTTCGAGCCCCAGAAAAGGTTTCAGTGACAAGTTGAAGGACTTTCCAAGTAATTAGCCCTTTTTTTTAACAAAGAAAAAATGACAGCACCCTTTAAAACTTGTATATACATATCGAGTTTGAATCCTGATAATATTTGATTGATAAGTATATTATGGGTATGACATTGAGATAGCACAAGAATTGTATATTCCGGTATGTAAGATATAATTATATATACCTTTTTATATGCGTAATTGTACTACTTTAATACATATGTTTGAAATCAATAAAAATTAAGTTTTTAATTACTGCTGGCTCCTAAAAGAAATGAACAAGATAATTTGTTTTAAAAAAAGAAACAATATGTAACAAACTCTCTCTTTAAAAGAGGTTAAGAATGTATATAAGTGATTTATATAAAAATAATTCTTTTTATTTTTTGATTACTCAATAACATAATTCGTCAGATTTAAAGTAAAACAATGTGTTCCTTCATTTGGCATGTATTGTGAAAATTTAAGGATGATAGGAAACGATATTGTAAGTCTCCCATATGGGAGTATAAACAACATCATCTTCTTAAAAAAAATCACACCCTAATAAAAACACACATACATACACATTGTACGCACATACATAAATTTGTAGATGTGCATATATATATCAACAAAAAAAAAGTAAAAGAAAATCGAACAAACTGAGAGACCTGACTTGCACATTGACACTTTAGCACGAAACTAAACCTCCACAATCTATATATATACTAAAGTAGAAGCAAAGTTGCTTCTTTAGCACTTTATTCATTAGGGTAATCAATGTTATTATTAAGTGATTAGATGCAATGTTATTATTAAGTGATTAGATAGATGCAGGGTCGCAAAGAGTTTCTTCATTAAAACAACAATCTATTATATTTGGTTTAGTGAACTTTGTGAAAGCTCAAGACCTTTTGCGTCCGACTTCCATAAAGACTTTCATTCAATGCATTCAGGGTAACCGGTTTTATAGCTTGGTATTCCATCTTTTTCTTTAATAAAGCTTAATTAATTGCGTGCCTCATATCCATCTTCTTCTTTTAACTCTTCCATATCCAAAAGATTGCCTACTTTCCTTTCTATTATCTCTCTCAAGGTACGTTATCTCTCTCTCATTCTTTTACATATATATATAATAATATATATATACATACATGTTTTTGTATCTATTCTTTTTCATCTTATAAGGCATCAATCAGGTAACGATTCTGATTAATTGATCATGTGTGCTTGAAATGTGTGACTATCAAACAAGTCTGTCTATATATTGTGTATTTTGATTATGTGTGTTTGATATTTGTAAGGATCTAACGAATCTGTATATATGTATAATTTTCCTCTATTATTAATAAATACTGTAGTTTTTTTATTATATTTTTGCTTTCAGTTTTTCCCACACAGATAGAACTTTGAATTGAAGTAGTATCTCTTTTATTATGATTTCCCTGAAGTAGTATTTATATTTTATACTTTTTTTTACATTTTTCGGTGTTGTTTTTTGTTATAGAACAGGAAGAATATAAAGCAAATAACCTGCGATTTCAGCTTGAAAGTGTCTACTATTTTTAATGCATGAAAGGTGCTCGATTAAATGCCTAAAAGAATTAGAGGATGCAAGGTATATTTAGTGGCCAACTTTCGGTTCTATTTGAAATTTATATTGTTTTCATGTATAAATGAAAGTTATGCTGTTAGAGGTAATAGCTGTCGTCATATGTAGAAATATTATTGATTTCTAATCGTGTTATTCAAGCTGTTTGTACACGACTGATAGTATTAATCAAGTTGTTGGTACATGACTAATAGATGTCGTGATATGTCTCTAAGGTCTTGAGGACTGTCCAAGGCTGATAGTATTCATGAGCTTTTTAAGACTGAGCGTAAAGCTTATGTTCCTCCGGCTGGTTTAGGTACACCTATCTTGCGCGGGCCCATTAAAGGAAATGACTTTCCCTATATCAGTCTATTTCATTTGAGCCGGGCTCTTATCTATTTCATTTGACTGGTCTTGTTGCTCACGTGTCTCAAGAGGTGGGGTTCTAAGAAGAATTGCTAAAAAAATGCAAAAGAAAAATGAAACTGTTATATTGCTTGATCTTGAAAGGCAATATTCAACGTGATGGTGCAGTTCTTGGTGCTGAGTTCTTAAGGTATTCTGCTGCTGTATCATGCATAAGAATTTGCTTTGACCGTGATGAAATTGCTCAAGTTATGAATGCAACTGGCAAAAGGTGAGATGCTTTGCTACAGGTAAGTGGACCCTTTCGATGAACTTTGTGACGGATCTGTCGGTGCCATAACTATAATGGTGTCCAGGAAGTGGGATGTGAACAATATGAATTGGAGGTATATGAGTACAGATTTCATTGTATTTGATAAAAAGGTAACATATTAAATGTTATTGTTATTATACCATTTATAAAGATGACAAATTAGACAGTAATATGGTTTGTTTGGCAGGGAAATATGATGCATTGTGTTGCTACAAACAACATATCCCATTACTATTTGGACAAAATAGACGAGTGCTCTTTGTATTCTTTGAGGAACTTTACAGGCGACTAGAGAGGAGTATAGGAAAATTAAGGACAACCCTTTCATGTTTGAGCTTGGTTCAACAATTGTGAGGAAGGCTGTTGATAATGTTCTGGCTTTTGTATGACATCCATTCCAGTTGGTTGTATTCGAAGAGCTAAAACCTACAGAGTACAGCTACTTTGTTGGTAGTCGGTACGCATACAATCTTTCATTCACATGTATTGTAAATGAAAAACGGAGTAGAGGAATAAAGTAACGTAACCTGATCCATAAATGGAGTGCATGACCTAATTATATATTATGTATGAATTATCTAAGCACGTTTTGACATGTATTGTTCATGTTCAAACATTTTAAGTGCCTCTCCAATATCTTAACCGTTCAATAATTTTAAATTCTCAATAATGTTTTCTCTATACAGATGGCTGAAGATTTAGGTGCCTCTCTAATATGAGTGTTTAACTACGGTTTTAAGAATAAGCTCGTGTAGAAAACATTTGTTCTATATTCTGAATTTCCTACTTACTATTTTCTTCTTTTTCTTGGAAATCTCCAGGATTCAGTCATCAAGAGTCTGTTGATCCTTCTGTCATCATGCCTTTTGTGCAAGTATATTCTGTTAACCTTCTTTTTCTTATATGCTTGAAACTGGTTGGAAGTGGACTAATTTATCAATATGTATCAACTCAGAGGTGGTAAAGTGGATATGTTGAGTGAGTGGGTAACGGTCCGAAGATGATATGGGAAATAGTGCAGTCGAAGATAATGCTCTTGGTGCTGATAGGATCTATGCTAAGGGTGAGACTTTTGTTCACATAAGCATGTTAACCTATCACTCTTTCTTTCTTTTTAACCAAAGGTGACATTTGGGGGAGATGATATGATGTTGTCTGTTTTAAAACCCAAAATCAAGTATGCATTGCATTTCCTAATTGCATATAATTTACAAAGGCCGATGCATATTTTTAAGTGACAAAAATGGTAGAGATGAATGTATGATTAAGTATATAGTTTTCCTGTACTCATATTACTATTTTCTTTTTTCTCAACTTCTTAATAATATTACATCTTTAGCTAGAACCTTTTCACTGCAAAAAGTGAGTCAACTTGCTACTTATGGTTGATGGCTTGATGCTATAACGCACGTGTATTTTTTATTTATTTGTTTTGTTTTTATCATTGTTTTTTAAGTTATTTTGGTGCTAAAGATAAGGTATCTAGGTGCCCTTTTACCCCATCTTTGTATTTGCAAGCATTGGTTATTTGGGATTCTCACATTGGGTATAGTATGGCCTATAGCTTGGTTTCTTTACATAGTTCTTTTCTCATCCGCTAGAAAAGGTCAGAAAGGGTGATTGGAGAGGGATTTCAAAGAACTATATACTATCAAGAACTCCAACACAAGTAGCTAGCCATGCCCAAAAGTATTTTATAAGAATGAATGTGTCGCAAGAGAAAGAAAAACGGAGGTCAACCCTATTCGATATGCTATTTAATGAATACGCACGTAACATACTGCTAATTAAATTTTGCGTTTTTTTCCTTTCTAAAGTTCTTCTGATTATGTTTGTGATTATCTGATGTGCTTAAGTACATTGTGCAATCGTATACAACATGTTTACTGGTATAACTCAATTATGTTCCACTTAACCCGCTTAAGTATTAGAAGCGTCTAGATAAATGGGTTATGAGGGTCATGATTGTGTTAGATGATACCAAATGTACCTTTAAACGGTTTTTACCTTTAATCATACCCTTCGTACAAAGATTGGTGGTTCCACCTTTAACAGCTCTCGTCAGAGACATAGTGCTGCTGATCTTTTGGACTTTCCGTCTAACCCAATCTTTAAGTAGCTCTCCATGCTAATGTCCACAGGATTTTATTTGCTCCTTCCTATTCTTTACGTCCAGGAAGGTAGCTACTGGAGTATTGTTTCATGATCTTCTTGGTGGATATCATCATGCCATGCTTCGGGATCATTAAAACGATGAGGTAATTCTATGTGCTGGTGCCATTGGCACCTCTCAGTTGCTTCTCTTGAGGTAATTGTAAGATTATAGAAATGGTCATTTGGTCACCTGATGACATAATAAGATGAATAATAAGGATTAAATATACATCATTAGAGCTTTGGAGAATGACCTTGCTACTTCCAGAAAGGTACCTCAACCAAATTCAATCTCCTATAGAAAACAAATCAACGATAAATACATTACCCGCTCAAATTGAAGTAAAGACCAGAGCTGGGAAAATGAGTGGGTTTGGGTAACGGGTCAAAGTGGGTAATCTTTTGTACAGTTTGCAACAGGGTGGTCACACTTGTGCAAACTCTACAAATTAGCTCTGCCATTTGTACTACTGGTTAGCAAAACTTTCCTGATAAGTTTCTCATTTTTAGTTTTCATTTCTTCAAGTGTTCTTTGTCGAAATCTGAAATTGTTACGTCGTCTTCTAAGGGAGAGAGTAGTGGGAACGAATGGTTTCCAAGTTTGCGGTTAATGATGAGGTTAAATCCAAGGTTTATTTGTGCAGAGGAAATTCTTGGAATCTAGAGGCTGATGTTGTTGTTAACTCTATGAATGAGGTGAGCTGTTTAGTATTCTACTACCTTATAGTCAACTATTCTGATAACGGTTCTCATTTTGAAGTTATTGTATGTGTTCATATTAGCTTTCCGGGAAATGTTCACTTAATAAGTGGGAACCATGAGGCTGCCGATATAAATGCACTTTTTGGTTTTCGTCTTGAATGCATTGAGAGAATTGTATGTGCGGAAACTTTGGAGTACTCATTTTTAAGCTTTCATGGCTACGTCTATCTTCTTATGGTTTTGTATGATATATGCAGGGAGAGAATGACGGAATATAAGCATGGTGCAGCGGTTGAATGTGCTGTATAACTATCTTCCACTCACAACACTTATCAATCACAGTATTATGTATGCATGGTGGCATAGGAAGGTCAATTTATTTAGTTGAACAAATTTAGAATATAAAGAGACTCATAACCATGGATGTCGGATCTGTCTTGATGGATTTTACTATGGTAAGTTCGTACTCATAAGTTTTGAGTTTTCTTCTAAGTCTATGTGATGCAGGATGGAAGTATACAAATTCAAATTATAGGTTTTAAGGAAAATTGCTATACAATGGTGGCCAAAAATTCAAAATTTAAACTTATTCTTCAATTTCTGAAAATACATACCCAAGTTGTCAAATATTTTTGGTTAAAGTAGATTATGCATATATAGAAAATCTTGAAATTTGGAGGAATGCACAAGTCATGGTATACCACTTAAAATTGGCATTAGGTTAAAGCAATACCTCTGAATGGCAGTTTAAATTTTTTTAAAAAGCATGTAAAAAGAAGTTTTAGGTAATAAATTCAAAAAACTTAGCTACAAGTGAATGAGTGGGATACCCAGCTACAAATATTCTTGCAATAAGTACAGATAAATTAACCAATGTGGAAACAAAATGGGAAAAAGAAAACGAACATGGTTTGCTTTTGAATAGGTCAATATTGGTTGTGTTTCATCCAAATCAGGTCATTTGGGTAACGTGGGCTGAAAGTAGGCTACCTTTTAGGTCATTTCATTCTAAGATTTAGATTATTCTGTGATGAATATTATTCCATGGATATCATGTGTTTTAGAAAGTGTAAGGGGAAATCAATGCTTTAGTATAGAAAGTCTAAGTGGATATCAATGTATTTTGGCTACGCAAGATTCACCCTTAATAACTTGCAATTTATTTTGTTTTATTGCAGTCTTATTCTAAGCTTGAGGAGATCCATGCAAAAGAAGAAGAAAATACATTCCAAGGCAAATCCAAGGTATAGCTCATAGTTGTTTGATTCATACAAAATGTATAAATAGAATAAGTTGTTTGGTTCAATTAGCATGCCAGTTGATACATGAATAGAGATATAAAGGCATCACATCTTTGAATAGAAGATCTATTGTTAGTTCAATCAAACTTTAAAATATGACACATGGGCCTGCTGGTTTACACTTCTTACAACTAAAAAGCCTACCTTACTGTACTTGGATCCCTGATATCATATTTCCTTTATAATGTTTTCTTTGAAGTGAATGATCATGACCCATATGCTACAATTCTTGGTTTCATTTGGATTTGTTCATGCATAGGCAGTTGTTACATACACTCATGATATCTCTTTATCCATTTATGAACAGGTGAGGAAAGTTGATTTGCTTGAGGGTGTAACTGTGGTTTGATCAAAGAAAGTTAAGGAACATAGAAAGTATGGAGTATAATATATTGACATCTTTTTCTTCCCTTCAATATGTATATCGTATATGTAAAAGTTTGCTATCAACAACCCCGTGTTTCAGACGGGATTTAATAAGATTGATTAGGGTGATTTAATATTTAAGATTACCATTTAAATTCCATGTACACAGCCCGTGTTGGGACACAATGAATCATGTTTCCGGGGGTTTTTATTAGTATTATCCTAATTAGGATTTGTGGGTTGATTAGGTCAAAAGTTCTTTCAAGTTTTGACTTAATAGTGTTGTCCATTTATGTCTTATATTTGTGTTTGTAAGTTCAAATTTAATGTTGTAGTTCAACGTTTGACAACAAAACAATTCAAGCCGTGCATCGCACGGGTCTTCACTCTAGTTGTGTGCTAAAAGTCACGTATGCCAACTATTGTGGACGGTCTTGGAACCATTATTACCATCACATCTATCACATTTAAAAATTTTGTCATATTAATTCTATATTTTATTTTTCACTTAGTCAAGTTTTCACTTTTATTATTGCATTGAAAACTAGGCCTCAAAATAACTCGCATAAAATTATCATGTATGCCCACATTCACAATGTGACCAAGGGGCACTTTGCTCCATCACACTGGATGCTCCAACCAATCATGTTGACAAACGTGCAAAAACCATTTGTACACCATTGTGGCCACTCTTATGAAAAAAAAGCTCTTTGATTTACATATTATATCCTTGGTGATTTAAATCCTTTGTTGGAAATTGTGTAAAAATATTATTTTATGCGTATTACATAAAATATTCAAGTGAATAGATATGTTAAAATGATATTGAAAGTGTGTTTAACTAATGTGAGTTTGTCTCACATTAGTAGAAGTATAAAAATTAAGTGTGTTTATAAGGAGGAGTGTTAGAGGAATAATAATTCATTATAAGGGCGGACGGAGTGCCCCGGGGAGGGAACCGGTACCCGTCCGTTACCTATTTGAACACCAATCCGTCCCACCGGTACCGGTAGGGTGGGGAGAAGATTGGGGACCGTGGTGCCGGTTTTACTGCCGATTTGTGAGCGTTATATGTGACCGTTGCGTGAGTTTTTCTTTATTATTATTTTTTTAAGCTGCCATTATATAATACATATTTATATATATATGTTTGCAGGTGGGTGACTAGGTGTTGAGAAAGAAGAATAAGCTCAACCACATATCCATATCCATCGATATATATTAATATTAATTAAATTCAATTTTACATTTTATACCTGGAAAGTTTAATATTTATAATACTGGTTCAAAGTCATTTGTATTTTGTTTTCTATACATTATATTATTATAACTATTACTATTATTATTTTAAATTAGTTTTAAACTTAAGTAATTGTATGAATTTAGTAATTTGTATTAATTTTAATTTAACTTATTTTTATTTTATTTTAAGTTAAAAAATAGAAAAGGATTATTTTTATTTTATTTTAAGTTAAAAAATAGAAAATGATGGGGAGGGGCGAGGAGGTACTCCTTGCATTTAGGGAGCGGACGAGGAGGAGGAGAAAAACCGGGGAGGGCGGGGAGGTACTCCCCCCACCCTAAGGGGCCACACCACAAGTTGGCACGGAGCACCCGACGCGCCCGCGCTACGTGATGAGGCGTTTTAGTGGCGCATTTAGCACGCTCGCATCGCCGCGAGCCGCTTTAGAGCCGCCTTTTGTTTTTGGCAAGCTCAGCTCGGCTCCATTATGGCTTCCATGACTCAAGTGGGTTCAGTTGTTCCTAGTTTAACACCTGGAACAACACTTGCATTAGTTCAGCAAGTAACACCTGTTGTTAACCTTCTAAAGCTAACAAGTGTCTTCCACTGAACTCCTTGCATACAAATACATTTCCTTAGTGGAAATCAGATTAACAACAACAACACTAACACCAGAAATAAGTTTGGATCCTCCAACTAACTTTCCATCCTTTTCTTCATTTCGAACTGTTCTTGAAGGTATAATTATGGGTGCTTGGTTAACTCCAGCAGTACTAACTGTTGCGGCTGTTGTACCCTGAGAAACAGACGGGTTCACTTGGGTGGCCTGAAATCTGTTTTAAGGGACCTCTGTTTAACAGAATCCTCAGCCAGTGCCCTTTACTTTGTTCTTAATTTCTGTATTTTGATTAGTGTAATCGTAGTTGTTTGTATTCTGTAAATTTTAGTTTTTTACTTTGTATGTAATTCGAATTGATTATCAATAAAATGATGATTTTCTTGAACGGTGTTATTACATCTTTATCATAAAAACAACATATAATCCTGCTAGTTTCTCCATGATTGAAATCTTTCAAGTCTATTAAATTGAAAGGTTGATATCTAAATTCCAAAGTCATCAAAGATCCTCATATACTACCATTCTACCAATGTTATTAACTACTTATATAAAAGAAAATGTTGATATTACATCGTGAAATATTATTATTTTTAGAGTTAATGACATAAATCGTCCGTGTGGTTTCCTTAAATAGTCACCTTTCGTCCTTTAAAATCAAAAACCTCAAGGACAGTCCTTTATAGGAGGATAAGGTTCACGTTTGGTCCTTTGACTATTTGACCGTCAACTTCTCTCCGTTAAACCCCTCACGTGCCTCCCACGTGAGGGGTATTCTAGTCTTTTTCATAAATAAAGGACCATCGGTGATATTTTTTCACTCTAATAAAAAAACCTTAAATTATCTCAATTTCCTAAAATCAAAGAATTCTCAAAAAATTGAAAAAAGAAAAGCAGATTGTAACGACCAAACCTCATTTAGTAAAAGAATACAAAAGTTAAAAGTTTTTTTTTTTTTTACAACAACATCCCACTGCGCCGCAGTGGGGTTGGACTCCTCCCACTGCGCCGCAGTGGGAACTTACTGGTCTACGGGTCAAAAATCCCCCACTGCGCCGCAGTGGGGTTAAGACACTCCCACTGCGCCGCAGTGGACAGTTTCTGGTCCAGACCTGATAAAAATTCAGCAACCCAACATTTCCTTTTCACACTTGAACAACATTTCAACCTCCAAATTTCAAACCACATTTTATAACAGGACACTTCATACTTCGACATAATACTGGATACCAAAGGTAATCTTTACAACCATAATTTCGAACCAAAAGCGATAAGTGTCATCAAACGGTCGTTTGACCTAAAAACGACCTAGTTACCAAGTTATGACCAAAAACAACCAAATGACACAAAATCTTTACATATCTGCAGATTTTTCAACCAAAAGAACTTGTTTAAGCCACATCAACATGTATCAAGAGCCATAGTAGTCAAAGGGAATCATCTAACCAATTTACCCAAAGTGCCAACCTCCAAGATGGCTTCAAAATCTTCAAAGTCAACTTCACTAGATCAAATCCTTGCCTTTGCTACTACTACCAGCCCCTATGAAAGAATTGAACAACTAAAACATAAGCAACGCTTAGTGAATGCATATACATATAACCATAAGCAAGTTACCGTACAATGTGCATCAAGCACCACAATATAGCCCATCCAAAGATAGCCATTTCATTCATAACATTCATAAGCACAAATTCATTTTCACATGGCCATGGAAACTTGCTAGTAGGAATTTACCCACCTACTAGCTTTTAATCACAAATGGGTTAGTAGGAATTTACCCACCTACTAACCCTAATAACAATTATGCTAGTAGGAATTTACCCACCTACTAGCTTTTCATCACAAATGGGTTAGTAGGAATTTACCCACCTACTAACCCTAATAACAAGTATGCTAGTAGGAATTTACCCACCTACTAGCTTTTAATCACAAATGGGCTAGTAGGAATTTACCCACCTACTAACCCTAATAACAACTATGCTAGTAGGAATTTACCCACCTACTAGCTCAATAATCAAATGGGTCATAGGAATTTACCCACCTATGACCTCAAATAACAAGAACATGATTATATGCATATACACTCACCTTGAACTTGGCTAATCGATTCTATGGCTATATGCTCGACTAAAAGGTCTTCACCACCTATACATAATGCAATTCACACAACTATGAGTTCTATAAACTCAACTATTTCAAGGTCATATACTTGCATTCCACAAGCATTCCCTTTTCATGGTGTTTGGCATTCACAAAACACTACAACTTTTCAATAATCAATTTCAAATCACCATTTAGCCAAACGCCCAAAACATAAGGTTTATTACTTTAGGGTTCCATTAAAACTCAATTGAATTGACCCAAAGCTTTTCTTTTTAGTTTAATTAGGGTTCATCATCAAAATCCCCAAAATATCAAATTCCCAATTTCCAACTAAGAACCCTAATTCCAAAATCAAAGAACCCTAAATTCAAAAATTGAAGAATGAAGGAATTTCTTACCTCAAGAACAACAACAATTAAATTTCCAGATTTCCCTCTTTTCTTCTTGTTAAATCCGGCCTCCCCCAAACAAAACAACCCTCACTTTGCTTATTATTAGAATGAATTAGATGATTGCATTTGGGAGGAATACTCTTGCATGTCAATTCCTTGATGGAATGAATTGGAAGATTTTAGAAGTGAAGGGAAATAAGGTTTGTGGAAGTATGAATCATACTTGAAATTTGCTGGGCACTCTATCTCCCTGCCACGTCCCAATCTAAAATTTTAGTGGGTCGAATACCCGCTATCCGCTAAAGTTCCAACTAAATTAACCCCTTATCTCAAAACAAAATACTGGGAAATTAATTTAATGTCAAAACTAATAAAAGAGTTAATTTTCTTTTACCTTAAAATTTTGGGGTGTTACAAATCTCCCCCACTCGAATTCGATCACGTCCCCGTGATCCAAGCCATATGTAAGGACGGATAATACACCAACATGTCATGCTCGGTTTCCCACGTATATTCTGAGCTCCTTTGGTGCTTCCATTGTACCTTAAAGGTTCGTACCGTCTTATTGTTTATTTTTCTCAACTCTTCTTCAACAATAGCAACCGGTTCTTCAACATAAGTCAACTTCTTGTCTAGTTCGATTTCATTCAAGGGAACACACGTTGCATCATCGACAAGACATTTTCGGAGTTGAGAAACATGAAAAGTGTTATGAATTCGAGATAACTCTTCGGGTAACTCCAATTGATATGCCACTTTGCCAACACGGTTTAAAATCCGAAACGGGCCAATGAACCGTGGACTCAACTTTCCACGTTTGCGAAAACGAAGTAAACCCTTCCATGGAGACACCTTCAACATAACTCGGTCACCAACTATGAATTCAATGGGTCTTCTTCTAACATCGGCATACGACTTTTGTCTATCTTGAGCCGCTTTGAGTCTTTCACGAATCTCATCTACCTTTTGGGTAGTCTTGAGGACAATATCGGTCCCTCCTAACTCTCGCTGACCCACTTCTCCCCAACAAATGGGAGTTCGACATCTCCTACCATAAAGCATTTCATATGGAGGCATCTTAATGCTAGCATGGTAGCTATTATTATACGAGAATTCTGCCAAAGGCAAATACGCGTCCCATGGTCCTCCAAAATCAATAATGCACGCACGTAGCATGTCTTCCAACGTTTGGATGGTTCGCTCACTTTGACCGTCCGTTTGCGGGTGATATGCGGTACTGAAATGCAACTTAGTACCCATATCTTCATGAAACTTTTTCCAAAAATGAGAAGTAAAGCGTGTATCTCTATCCGAAACAATAGAGACGGGAATACCATGCCGAGTTACAACTTCTTTCACATAAATATCGGCTAACACTTCAGAAGATGATGACTCACGAATAGGCAAAAACAAAGCACTTTTCGTTAACCGATCCACAATTACCCAAATAGAGTCAAATTGATGCTTGGGTGTCTTGGGAAGCTTGGTAATAAAGTCCATAGTCAAGTGCTCCCACTTCCATTGTGGTATATCAAGCGGTTGGAGCTTTCCGTATGGCTTTTGATGCTCCGCTTTAACTTGTAAACAAGTCAAACATTTTTCCACATACTTGGCTATGTCCCATTTCATACCCGGCCACCAATAATCAACCTTCAAGTCATAATACATTTTCGTTGCACCGGGATGAATAGAATATTTGGACTTATGCGCTTCATCGAGAAGAATTTCTTTCAAAGAGCACAAAAAAGGAATCCAAATTCGTCCATAACGAACCGTAAGACCACGAGAGTCTTTAGAAAAATGCTTCATTTGACCTTTAATTCTTTCTCGTTTAGGATCACGTTGTAAAGCTTCTTCTTGAGCTTCCTTTATACGTTCCAAGAAATCATTGGTAATCATTACCCATAAAGGCGAAACACGAATAGAAAAGTGAGAACTCTTTCGACTTAAAGCGTCGGCCACCACATTGGCTTTCCCGGGGTGATACAAGATTTCACAATCATAATCTTTCAATAAATCTAGCCATCTTCGTTGACGGTTATTAAGATCTCGTTGCTCAAAGAAGTATTTAAGACTCTTATGATCGGAATAAATGGTAAACTTAACACCATAGAGATAATGACGCCAAATCTTCAAAGCAAAAACAACCGCAGCAAGTTCTAAATCATGGACAGGATAAGACTTCTCATGAGGTTTTAGTTGTCTTGATGCATAAGCGATGACTCGCCCCTTTTGCATAAGGACACAACCAAGACCATTAAAAGATGCATCACAATATACCGAGAAGTCTTCAACTCCATCTGGTAAAGTCAGAACGGGTGCTTGACTCAACTTCTCTTTTAAAGTTTGGAAGGCATTCTCTTGTTCATTCTTCCATTCAAACTTCTCGTTCTTTCGGGTCAATTTAGTAAGAGGCGAGGCCAACTTAGAAAAATCTTGAATAAAGCGACGATAATAACCCGCCAAACCAAGAAAACTACGAATTTCAGTCGGAGATTTGGGAGGTTCCCATTTTGTGATTGCACTTATCTTTGCCGGGTCTACTTTAATTCCTTCTTTATTCACGACATGTCCAAGGAATTGGACTTCACGTAACCAAAATTCGCATTTAGAAAACTTGGCATACAATTTCTCGCGACGGAGGGTTTCAAGAACTTCACGAAGGTGTTTCTCATGATCGGACTGACACTTTGAATAGATCAAAATGTCATCAATGAAAACAATAACGGATTTATCAAGGAAAGGACGACATACACGATTCATAAGATCCATGAAGGCTGTAGGAGCGTTTGTCAACCCAAAAGGCATGACCAAGAATTCATAATGACCATAACGGGTCCTGAACGCGGTTTTTGGAATGTCTTCTTCACCAACCTTTAGTTGATGATAACCCGAACGAAGATCAATCTTCGAAAAATACGATGCTCCTTGAAGCTGATCAAAAAGGTCGTCGATACGAGGCAGAGGGTATCTATTCTTGATGGTGACTTTATTAAGCTCACGATAATCAATGCACATCCGCAAACTACCATCTTTCTTTTTAACAAACAGTACAGGAGCACCCCAAGGAGAACTACTTGGACGTATAAAGCCCTTATCAAGAAGTTCTTGGAGTTGTTCCATCATTTCTCGCATTTCAGTTGGAGCAAGACGATATGGAGCTTTAGCGATGGGTGTAGCACCCGGAATGAGATCAATCTTGAAATCTACTTGTCTATCAGGAGGAAGACCCGGTAGGTCATCGGGGAAAACATCAACAAATTCGTTAACAATCGGAATTTCAGAAATTGATTTAGATTCCTTATCGGAATCAAGGACATGAGCAAGAAAAGCTTTGCATCCGCGGGAAATAAGTCGGCGAGCTCTAGCATAAGTACACAACGGTAAAGAGTCTTGATTTCTTTCCCCAAAAACCACCATATCCTTGCCACTAGGAGTTTTGAGTCTGACACTTTTATCACTACAACAAATACTCGCCCTATGTCTACTGAGCCAATCCATGCCCAAAATCGCATCAAATTCACCCAAACCCATAGGTATAAGATTGGCTTTAAAATTTTCAAAATTTATGGTCAAGCTACAATCTAAATACACATTTTTAACCACATAAGTTTGATCACCCGCTACTTCCACTAATAACGGAGGTTTAAGCAAAGATACTTGTAAGGGAATACATTTAGTGAATCGAGTAGCTACAAAGGAACGGTTTGCCCCGGAATCAAATAGAACTTTAGCGGGAGTGTCATGGACTAGAAAAGTACCTGACACAACATCGGTTGATTCCTTAGCTTCCACCACCGAGAGTTGGAAAGATCTCCCTTTTGGAGTTCCTACTTGTTTCACCATCCTTCTCTCATTCATTTTTCTTACTTCCGCTTGTCTTTCTTCATTTGTCAACAATGGGCAATCACTTCTCATATGCCCCTCCTTAAAGCACTTAAAGCACACCGTAGGCTTGCTTGGAGAAAACTTGCAATCGCGGCTAATGTGACCCGGTTGGCCACAATTGAAGCATCCTTTCTTGGGAGATGCAAGACAAACCCCGGAATGATGTTTCCCACATTTGTTGCAAGTGGGGACGTTCTTCCTAGATACATTACTTCCCGAACTTCCACTTGGCCGAAACTTCTTGTTTGGAGAATAACTTTGCTCCGCCTTCCTTTTTGAGGAATCATCATCCGGCATACCTTGCTCAACTTCATGCCATCTTGCCACATCAGTCAACTGATTAAAAGATTCAACTTGGAGAAGAGTGATCTTCTCACGAATGTTCTTGCGGAGTTTTCGGTAGAAGTGTTCCTTCAACAACTTATCATCCTTCAAGTATTCGGGACAGAATTGAGCTTTATCCAGAAATTGTACACGAAATTCATTCACATTCAAGGTACCTTGCGAATCATTCATGAATTCGCTTCTAAGCCTAGTCACATCGGCTTCGGATCGAAATTCTTTAAAGAAAGCCACCTTAAAATTTGCCCACTCCATCTGCACCATCACCTCCTCACCCTTCGTCACAAGTTGGCCATCCCACCACACTTTAGCGCTACCTCTCAACATACTCGACCCATATAATGTCTTGTCTTCGGTTGGAGTCTTGGTAATGCGGAAAGCCCCTTCGATTTCGTTCACCCACTTGGTGCTTACAATAGGATCGGGGTCCCCATTGTATGTGGGAGGGTTTGCAATGGTGAAGTTTTTGAGATCATAAGGTTTCTCGTTCGTATGTTTTGGAGGATTTTCATGAGTTTGAGTTTCCGGTGCTTTGTCTTTAGGAAAACGCTTACCGAACTCTTCTTGCACCGACAAAGCTACTTCCTCCCTAATCTTGTTAGCAATGGCTTCACTCATTGCTCCTTCTAGAGTCTCATTCAACTTTTTAGTGATAAATGGAGAGAAGTTCTCCAAGGCCTTGCCTATTTGCTCACTTATAAAATCACCGGTGAGGACTTCTCGCTCCGACGATTCTACATTCTCTATAACTTTATCCCTAGTCCGAATTGATTCGTCTTCGTTTTGAAAAGATTCCATACTACAAATTTAACAACTTATAAATAAACATTCAATACACTAATTTGTCTCTATTACCCCAAACGCCCACATCCGATCGTTTCCATATTTAGTAAGTTTGATTTAGAACGTAATAGCTTATGACCAATAATAGGCCGGCTCTATTAAGCTCATAAACTATTTCATTTTAAATCAATCTTACTAACCATTTCCACTTTCAAACGTGAACACCCAAATCCTAAGGTCAAAGTCAATCCAATGGTTCAAGTCTAGGAATCCTATTCGCAAAGATCGAATACCTAAATCCCTTGAACCATGGCTCTGATACCAAAAATGTAACGACCAAACCTCATTTAGTAAAAGAATACAAAAGTTAAAAGTTTTTTTTTTTTTTTTTACAACAACATCCCACTGCGCCGCAGTGGGGTTGGACTCCTCCCACTGCGCCGCAGTGGGAACTTACTGGTCTACGGGTCAAAAATCCCCCACTGCGCCGCAGTGGGGTTAAAACACTCCCACTGCGCCGCAGTGGACAGTTTCTGGTCCAGACCTGATAAAAATTCAGCAACCCAACATTTCCTTTTCACACTTGAACAACATTTCAACCTCCAAATTTCAAACCACATTTTATAACAGGACACTTCATACTTCGACATAATACTGGATACCAAAGGTAATCTTTACAACCATAATTTCGAACCAAAAGCGATAAGTGTCATCAAACGGTCGTTTGACCTAAAAACGACCTAGTTACCAAGTTATGACCAAAAACAACCAAATGACACAAAATCTTTACATATCTGCAGATTTTTCAACCAAAAGAACTTGTTTAAGCCACATCAACATGTATCAAGAGCCATAGTAGTCAAAGGGAATCATCTAACCAATTTACCCAAAGTGCCAACCTCCAAGATGGCTTCAAAATCTTCAAAGTCAACTTCACTAGATCAAATCCTTGCCTTTGCTACTACTACCAGCCCCTATGAAAGAATTGAACAACTAAAACATAAGCAACGCTTAGTGAATGCATATACATATAACCATAAGCAAGTTACCGTACAATGTGCATCAAGCACCACAATATAGCCCATCCAAAGATAGCCATTTCATTCATAACATTCATAAGCACAAATTCATTTTCACATGGCCATGGAAACTTGCTAGTAGGAATTTACCCACCTACTAGCTTTTAATCACAAATGGGTTAGTAGGAATTTACCCACCTACTAACCCTAATAACAATTATGCTAGTAGGAATTTACCCACCTACTAGCTTTTCATCACAAATGGGTTAGTAGGAATTTACCCACCTACTAACCCTAATAACAAGTATGCTAGTAGGAATTTACCCACCTACTAGCTTTTAATCACAAATGGGCTAGTAGGAATTTACCCACCTACTAACCCTAAATCACAATTTGGCTAGTAGGAATTTACCCACCTACTAGCTCAATAATCAAATGGGTCATAGGAATTTACCCACCTATGACCTCAAATAACAAGAACATGATTATATGCATATACACTCACCTTGAACTTGGCTAATCGATTCTATGGCTATATGCTCGACTAAAAGGTCTTCACCACCTATACATAATGCAATTCACACAACTATGAGTTCTATAAACTCAACTATTTCAAGGTCATATACTTGCATTCCACAAGCATTCCCTTTTCATGGTGTTTGGCATTCACAAAACACTACAACTTTTCAATAATCAATTTCAAATCACCATTTAGCCAAACGCCCAAAACATAAGGTTTATTACTTTAGGGTTCCATTAAAACTCAATTGAATTGACCCAAAGCTTTTCTTTTTAGTTTAATTAGGGTTCATCATCAAAATCCCCAAAATATCAAATTCCCAATTTCCAACTAAGAACCCTAATTCCAAAATCAAAGAACCCTAAATTCAAAAATTGAAGAATGAAGGAATTTCTTACCTCAAGAACAACAACAATTAAATTTCCAGATTTCCCTCTTTTCTTCTTGTTAAATCCGGCCTCCCCCAAACAAAACAACCCTCACTTTGCTTATTATTAGAATGAATTAGATGATTGCATTTGGGAGGAATACTCTTGCATGTCAATTCCTTGATGGAATGAATTGGAAGATTTTAGAAGTGAAGGGAAATAAGGTTTGTGGAAGTATGAATCATACTTGAAATTTGCTGGGCACTCTATCTCCCTGCCACGTCCCAATCTAAAATTTTAGTGGGTCGAATACCCGCTATCCGCTAAAGTTCCAACTAAATTAACCCCTTATCTCAAAACAAAATACTGGGAAATTAATTTAATGTCAAAACTAATAAAAGAGTTAATTTTCTTTTACCTTAAAATTTTGGGGTGTTACACAGATGTCTCCCCCCTCTCCAAATTAAAATCAAAAACCAACCTACCTAATCTCCATTTATGAACTCCATCAATCCATCTATATCTAAATATATACACACACAACCAATCTTGAAGATATATATATATATATATATATATATATTATATATATATATATATATAGATATATATACACATTTCAATCGAAGACATATATACACACACACAAGACCATCGCCATGGTCGAATACGGTGGCCGGAAAAAACCCACGACGGGAATAATAAAAACCCAGTCCTCTCATGATCGGAATTTGACACAATAGTGGCCGTAAGTGGCAGTGGCTGCACGGTGGTGGTTGTTTTTTGCGGTGGACTCAAAGGAGAAAAACCCTCATTATTCAAATCCGAATTTGATGATGATGATCTCAGATTTTATTTTGATTGTACATATTTTCGATTGGCTTCCATATCTTGTGAATAAGATTGATCATATTGTTGTATATCACAAACTATATCGGCAAGCACTTTTTCTTCAAAGCCTTCGATTTCTATATCTATCTTTTTTGATTTTTTCCAACTTTTTAATCGAGATTTTGGCATGATATTTCACATGGATTTGTAGGAAATTAAAAAAGGAATTGAATGGGATTTGTTTTGGGAAGTTAATTCCAGCCAAAAATTGATTGTATTTTTTAGGAGGAATTGAATGGGATTTGTGTGTGTGTGTATTTTTTATTTACAAATTGATTGAACCTGGGTTTTGCGATAATGACGATGAGGAAAGGGTCAGATATTGTTGATAGATATGGATGAATGTTTGTATGAATAAATATAACTGTGATGATACTTATATATATGTATCTGTTTATTTTTTTTTATAACATCAGTTGTAGAAATATATGTATATGTGTATGAATTTGGATCGATATATGAGTTGACTTTTGGGTTTTGGTTTCTAGATGTATATGTAGATTTATAGAATCTGGGTTTCGGTTTAGGTAATTGGTTTTATGATTTAGATTTAGAATTTGGCTTTGGAGGTAGGAGAAGGAGAAAAGAATGAAAAAATATCAGTAAAGGTCCTTTAGTTATGGAAAAGTCATGAATACCCCTCACGTGAGAAACATGTGAGGGTGTTAACAGAGATGAGATAACGGTCAACAAGTCAAAGGACCAAATGTGAACCTTATCCTCCTATAAAGGACTATCCTTGAAGTTTTTGATTATAAAGGACGAAACGTGACTATTTAGGTAAACCACAGGGACGATTTATGTCATTAACTCTTATTTTTATCTCACAGTTTGAGATTGTCTTTGTCAAAAGAAATTTATACACCATCAGAATATGTAGTTAGGAGTATTTTGGTTTCCACCTACATAATGTCATTCTTGATCTATTTGGAAGACTCTAAACCCCAAATTCACGACATGACTGTATAGCTTCAAATTAAAAAGTATAACAGAAAATTTAAGTCTTGATAAACTGGTCAAATCTTCTAAGACTAAACTAACTTTTTCACCAAACTTCACTCAACAAAATTGCTCCACTGACAAGTCGTTTCTAGAAAAGGAAACCATGGTAAATCTACATCAACAAACTTGTCTAAAAATAGAAATCAACCAACTCATGTGAACTCTTAAACCGGAAAGATACAAATTTCAAACAACTCTTGTGGGCTTTAAACCGAAAAGAAGAAAGAAGAGCACGGTAACAGTACTTAGCAATTAGTATCAATATCATATTAAATTCAAATGCATACAATGCATCAACTTATCTATAACTTACTTATGTAGAGCACGCTAGATGACGTGACAACAATAATTTATGTTAATTTATGATCGTTATATATTGTATAATCGCCTCTGTGGGCTCCCTGCAATCAGGTGTAGTACGATAAAAATTTTTGCCAGATGCGTGTATTATCATGCCATACAACAAAGTTAGTATTCAAGATTTCTATGGATCTTTATTTGCAATACGCCAAAGGGAAAAAAAAAATACGAGAACTCTACTTTCATGGGAAGATTCAGCTATGTTTTGAAGATACAAATCATTGATAGTTTTTTTTATTTAATATAAAAAATTGCTAGCAATCAAACATATGGAACACCCTTATGCGAAGACATAATAGTTAAAGAATGCAACTAACAATTAACAAATATCAGGTCACGATCTAAGCGTTAAGATCTTGTTCTATTTGTTTACTCTGATACTTGTTTTACAATAACCAACTTCTGTAAATTAAGTTCATGAAGGATATTATAGATATTTCAAGTTGATATTATAGTTATTTCAAATGAGTTTTAAAAAATAATGAATAACATGAGAGACATTTAATTATCAACTTCTTAGTTGAAAAAAATAAAATGAACAAATACTTTATAATGTAGTATATATAGATAATAAATAAAATAAAATATCTTAATAAATTTTTTAGGGTAAATTACACGGATGATACCTAAAGTATACATGAGATTACGGGTTTAGCACCTCACGTGCACGACACGTGGCTTGACTATAATTAGTCATTGAAGTGGCTTGACTATAATTAGTCATTGAAGTGCCTATAATATTTTCTTTTTTACTCCAAAACACACGACTTTGTTTTTGTCAGCATGCCTAGAGCTTTCTAGCTAGTAAGTTACCGTTCTGATCATACTGCTCTGTCTAAGCTCACTTAGCTATGAAGTTTAGGAGTCTGTAGTGTTTATGATCACAAAATGCATTGAGTAATGTAATGTCAAGGTTTAAATATAATCCCAACATCTTCGTAAGTTCCATGTAGGCATATATAACTGATTTTTTTAACTACTGTAGTAACCAGAGCCATTAAGATTGTTCATCCAGAAAAGAAGAGATATGAGTATATGACTAGTTCCATATACAGTATAACGCATATTTTAACTTGTCATCCAAAGCCAGTTCCAAGTTTCCAAAAAATTTTAAATTAAATACTAGCTAGGCACCCACATTGTCTAATGCACTTTAAAGATAACACAATGAGCTAGTCAATTAACGAGTTGTTGTTGTTGTTGAATGAAATTTGCCTTTCCAAAAAAAAAAGAGTAACGAGTTGAAAAAAAAACGTATAATTGTATAAGCGCGCAAATGTCAAAACATGTTGGATCGAGTTACGCGTAAATTATTGTTGTTGTTCAATATTAATTTGGCTGTAGGTCAATCGTTAAAATTAAAGGATCCCTTCACATCAATAAACAACTTTACCCCAGTCACATCAACAACTTTTGTATGTTGATAAAAGAATCTGCCAAAATCATCCAAAAATTTCTTTAAATGATCAAAGCCCATTCACCTATTCAGAAATCTGAATATACACATTTCACCAGGAATAAATCAATGAAATGACAATAATTACTTGTATATTTGCTGCTTAAATACAAGTTGCTAGTACTACAATACAATTGCTGTGTTAAAAGCAGCTCCTAGCACAAAAATTGCAATGGACATGTGACATAAAGACTGTCAAAAAATGATAAAATTGATTTCTAAAAATAATGGTTTCAAAATAAGGTAATAATTTATTCATTCTCATAATAATCCTCTTGATGCATCAACTTCATGTCAAGTGTAATTCACTCTCATCTTTTGATTATGCTATGTATCATGATCATATTTTTAGAAGGATTTTTAAATGATAGATTAGAAGGATTAGTCATTTTGTTTCAAAATATAATCTAACTATACACGAATACCAATTATAAACAAGAGTCATATATATATGTAACATCCATGACTTCTGACCCGTTGACTATTTTGTAATTTAATATATATATATATATATATATATATATATATATATATATATATATATATATATATATATATATATATATATATATATATATATATATATATATATATATATATATATATATATATATATATATATATATATATATATATATATATATATATATATATATATATATATATATATATATATATATATATATATATATATATATATATATATATATATATATATATATATATATATATATATATATATATATATATATATATATATATATATATATATATATATATATATATATATATATATATATATATATATATATATATATATATATATATATATATATATATATATATATATATATATATATATATATATATATATATATATATATATATATATATATATATATATATATATACATTCTAGTTGTAAAACAAATTAAAATTGGATATATATATATATATATATATATATATATATATATAATGTATAAGCAAAGGGAAAATGTTATATGATCTTACCTTATGGTGATACACTCACATCAATTTTCAGCAAATGCCAAAACATGTTGGATCGAGTTACGCGTAAATTATTATTGTTGTTCAATCATTAATTTGGCTGTAGGTCAATCGTTAAAATTAAAGGATCCCTTCACATCAATAAACAACTTTACCCCAGTCACATCAACAACTTTTGTATGTTGATAAAAGAATCTGCCAAAATCATCAAAAATTTTTAAGGCACAGGGTAACCCCACCAGTAAAAGGGCAACCCCACCAGGGTATTAGCGGCGACGTCGCCGCTAATGGTGGGACCCGACAAACTTTGGAACCATGACTGACGAAGCACGTTCCCGAGGTACCACGTAACACCTATTAGCGGCGACGTCGCCGCTAATACTTGCCACGTGGCACCTCGGCAGTCTTCCAAGCAGTTCCCGAGGTACCACGTAACACGTATTAGCGGCGACGTCGCCGCTAATACGTGATACGTGGCACCTCGTGTTCAGTCTTGACAGCATTACTGAACACGAGGTGCCACGTATCACGTATTAGCGGCGACGTCGCCGCTAATACTTGCCACGTGGCACCTCGTCATCCTTGGACCCATGACTGCCGATCATATAAATCCGTATTTCGTTTGGCATTCAAAGTACATGTTCTATTTTCTTTCTTCATTTCGATTTCAAATCTTTACTCACTCGACCCAAGCAATGAATCACAATTTTACAATTATATAAATTGGCTTATATAATCCGTATTTCGTTTGGCATTCAAAGTACATGTTCTATTTTCTTTCTTCATTTCGATTTCAAATCTTTACTCACTCGACCCAAGCAATGAATCACAATTTTACAATTATATAAATTGGCTTATATAATCCGTATTTCGTTTGGCATTCAAAGTACATGTTCTATTTTCTTTCTTCATTTCGATAACAAACAGAATCACAATTTTCTTTCGCATTTTTGTTTAAGATGGATAGTTTTGAGGCTATTTGGGCAGACCCAGAAAACGTACGTATTGAAGTGCCCGATGATGAGTTTGAGTCACCTGATGCAGAAGGTCAATTTGACTGCGAACCTGGAGACTTAGAAACCGAGGAGGTGTTTGATTCCGTCGAAGAATTGACGGAGTGGGCTAAAAGAACAGCACTGGAGTTGGGTTATGTTCTAGTCACACGGAGGTCGAACAAAAACTCGTTAAAGGTGGTCAATAAGGTGACACTAATATGTCACCACGGTGGACCACGCGATAAAAGGTTAACTGGGCCACCCAAACGGTCCAACAAGATAGGGTGTCCCTTTAATTTGGAAGGCCGCCCCGGGTATGATGGTGGTTGGAGGGTAACTGTCAAGGATTGGAAACACAATCATGATCCAGCTACCGATCTGCAGGGGAATGCATACGCGAGACGGATGACGGAAGAAGAAAAGCAATATGTGGGAAACCTATCTGATCGCGGTATGTTCCCACGCCAGATCCTGGTTAACCTGAAAAATGAATTTCCAGGAAACCTGACTCGAAGAGGAGACATTACCAACTTTCTGAAATCGAGACGGAGGGCGGGCCATGCAGGACATACTCCAATGCAGGTACAAACATCATATTAGTGATTACGTACTCCGTTGTTGGAAGTGACATATTTACTATATCTTGTTCACCTGTCGCAGGTTATGTTCTCACTGATGCAAGAGAAAAATTACTTTTACCAGTTTACTACAAATAGTAAAAATGGACGGTTGGAGAATCTCTTTTTCATGCATCCAACATCAATGACCCTATGGCGCGCATTTCCCTGGGTTATTGAAATAGACTCCACGTACAAAACCAACGTGTACAACATGCCGCTTGTTGAGATTGTCGGCGTCACTTCAACGGGCCGGACCTTCAGTTTAGCATATGCTTTTATCGTAAACGAGCAGGAAGGCGAATTATAAATGGGTGTTACAATGTCTGAAGTCCACCCTTGTTGAAGGCTTAACTGTTCGTGTGGTTTTAACTGACAGGGAGCTGGCCCTGATGAGAGCATTGAAGGTTGTTATGCCGCAAGCGAAACACCTGTTGTGTAGGTACCACATATGGCAAAACATAACCAAACACTGCGAACCGGCATTGCGGGTGAAGAAAGATGTTAACATCTTTATGCTTAACGTGTGGTGGAAAAGAGTCTATGAATCTCGGACTCTTGACGAGTTTAAAGCATACGAGAAGGAGTTAAAGGTGGTTTGTTGGTTAATCATTTTAATGCTCTTTCATTAGATAAATATCATTTAATAAAAAAAAAATTGATAGAATTACTTGATTAAATTGTTTACTTTAAACTAATAAACTCATATTATGTTATGGCATTAAAAAACTTGATTCATTTGGCCATAATAATATTGAGAAATTAAACTTATTTTGGTAATAATGTAATTTTAAAGCCTTATCCAACTTAATTTTTTTTTCCTCGTATATCATCGTCAAATCTACACCACGTTATTTATTTCTCATTTCTAGTTAGATAAAATTATCACTACCAATCATAATTTTCGCATATTTTTCATTTTTCTCTTTTAAAATTTATTATCTTAAAAAAACAAATTTTTTATTTTTATTGCTTGAAGCCCCACCTTGACGTCACCTTCCGGTTTATTATTTATTATCTTATTTAACCGATATAAACTTTAATTAAAATAATACATAATCAAAATAAAGACATAATGTACATAATACATAGAAAACTTCAAAATAAAAAGGTTCATAAAAATTACAAACTAATCACTATCACTATCACTATCCAAGCGATGTGTGGGTAATGAGGCGGAACTAGACCCGGCGATGTCCCAAGGGCTCGGAGGGTTGAAGAATTGATCCACGTTAAACCACGGCTCCTGAGCTGGGGCCTCCAAAGGAGGGTCAACAATAGGTGGGAGGTCGACATTCAGTCCTCGTGTTCCTCTAACAGTACGCCCAACCCCGCGGGTATGTCCCGACCGGATCCCCAAAGCTTCCAAAAATGTCTGACTCGGCGGGGTGTTGGGCTGTTGGGAAAGTGCCTGGTGGGATTCAACAAGCCGGTCCTGTACCACATTAAATCATAAACAAATAAAAAAGTTAGTTTTAATTAATAAAAATTTACAAAAAATACAAACTTAAGTTAGTTACAAGAACTTACATAAATGGGAGGAACTCTTGCCTGCACCGTCCCATCGTGTAATGTGTGGGCCCGCAAAAAGAACTCAGGCGGGGGCCGCGTTTTAAAAGAAATTTGGTACACTATTAGCGGCGACGTCGCCGCTAATAGTGTGGGACCCAATAACTGACAATACCTTTGAATTCACAATGGTCAGTTGGGCCCCGCACTATTAGCGGCGACGTCGCCGCTAATAGTGTGGGACCCAATAACTGACAACACCTTTGAATTCACAATGGTCAGTTGGGCCCCGCACTATTAGCGGCGACGTCGCCGCTAATAGTGCGGGTGAAGTTTTATACGTGCCTGATTTTAATTGTAATTTACTTTCTGTAAGCAAGTTAACAAGAGAATTACAATGTGTAGTAAGCTTCTTCCCGGATTTTTTTGTAATGCAGGGCTTACACTCGAAGAAGCTGATTGGCACGGGCAAATGCATGAAAGGTCTATATCGGATGGCAATGGTAGCGGGAGCAAGAAAGGTCGCTGCAACAAGCAAGGTTGACGTCAAGATTTGGCATTCAAGATTAGGTCATGCTTCTCATTCTAAGTTGTCACATATAGATTTTTTAAGAGATGTCTCTTTGAATTTTGAGAATAACGTGTGTGATGCTTGTGTTAAAGCTAAACATACACGAGCTCCTTTTCCTAAGAGTTCTATTAAAACTAATGATTGTTTTGAATTGATTCATTGTGATATTTGGGGTAAATATCGAAAGTCATCAACAACCCATGCTAATTATTTCTTGACTATTGTCGATGATTTTAGTAGAGCTCTTTGGGTTTTTCTGATTAAACATAAGAGTGATGCTAGTGATTGTTTGATTAATTTTCATAATATGGTCAAGACCCAATTTTCAAAACCTATAAAACGGATTAGAAGTGATAATGGAGGAGAATTCACTTCGAATAGAATGAAAGAATTTTATTCTAGTCAAGGTATTTTGCTTGAAACAAGTTGTTCCCATACTCCACAACAAAATGGAGTAGTGGAACGAAAACATAGACATCTCCTTGAAACTGCTCGAGCTTTAATGTTTCAAGCAAATATTCCAAAACGTTTTTGGGGGGAATGTATAGAAACAGCCACCTATATCATTAATCGTCTTCCTTCCAAAGTAATTAAAAATCAAACTCCGTATGAGATAATTTTTGGACAAAAACCAGATTATAGTCACATGAGAACTTTGGGTTGTTTGGCCTATTATAGTAGTATCGAAACGGGTGGTGACAAGTTTGAGTTCAGGGTGAGACTAGTAAAAATCAAGTTGCAGATTTGTTCACTAAACCTTTGGGAGCACAGCCACTTCGTGATTTACTAGACAAGCTGGGTGTTCGTAATCTTCACGCACCAGCTTGAGGGGGAGTAAAGGACCAATATTGTAATATTGTAAATTTAAGTTTAGTTTTCTTTGGCCTTAAGTTTCGTATGCTTCGTATGCCTATATATATGTAATTGGATGTTTTATGAATAATATAAGAAAACCCTACTTTAACCGTTTCTCTAGTCAATTAACGAGTTGAACAAAAAAATGTATAAGCAAAGGGAAAATGTTATATGATCTTACCTTATGGTGATACACTCACATCAATTTTCAGCAAATGCCAAAACATGTTGGATCGAGTTACGCGTAAATTATTATTGTTGTTCAATCATTAATTTGGCTGTAGGTCAATCGTTAAAATTAAAGGATCCCTTCACATCAATAAACAACTTTACCCCAGTCACATCAACAACTTTTGTATGTTGATAAAAGAATCTGCCAAAATCATCCAAAAATTTCTTTAAATGATCAAAGCCCATTCACCTATTCAGAAATCTGAATATACACATTTCACCAGGAATAAATCAATGAAATGACAATAATTACTTGTATATTTGCTTAAATACAAGTTGCTAGTACTACAATACAATTGCTGTGTTAAAAACAGCTCCTTGCACAAAAATTGCAATGGACATGTGACATAAAGTCTGTCAAAATGATAACATTGGGGTATATAAAAAGAGTAATGCTATAGTGACAAACTAATTACAAACATATTTATACAAACTCATGTGTGACCAATAACATGAAGAGAGAATGGTGAAAGAATAAATGATTTTCCATGTTATTGGTCCACTTAAAAAGCCAAATCAATTTGTAGATATTTGTTTGTAATTGGTTTGTGTATTTAGCATTTCTCATATAAAAATAAGAAAATGCTAAACAAAGCCCTTAGGACTTCATTTAACGTGCATAAAAAGATTGTACATTTCCATATTAAAAGCCCACCCCCTGAATTTTATGGTAAGTGTACAACTATTTAATGCACCTTAACGAAAGCCCTTAGGGCTTCGTTTAGCAAAACCCATAAAAATAATGTTTCAAAGTATGATCAAGTGCACACGAATACCTATTATTAATAAGGGTTATTGGCTTTCATAATTCATACTTTGCACATTTAAAAGTCATGGCTTATTTCAAACTTTATGAGATAAAAAATCTAACACATTATCTATTAAATACGTACACAATACCACTAGATATTCACTCCTTAATTACACTTGCACACATAAAACTAATCCCACTCTTAGCCTAAAAGTGGTGGTTATGCAAAGTAGCGGAACTTGAACACTTAGTATGGAGGGGCGGAACTCAATGAGACATAAAATTTAGCTTTGTTAGAGGGCTAATAAGTATAATGAAAATTATTTTTGAAGAATATATAAGAAAATTAGTATTAAAAATAAAAACTTTTGGAGGGGCTGGAACCCCTTTGGTCCCTTAAAAGTTCCATCCTTATGCTCTAGGATGGCTTAGGCTTATGAAAAGTTGGCATGTTGTTAAATTTAGTTTTCTATAAGCTAGCCTTATTTTCTAATATATATAGAGTTGTTCTCACATAATTTAAATAAATACGACCCAGTGATCTAAAATTTAAGAGTAGCGATATTAGTACCATCAGTTTTGATACATTTACTATAATATACAACTTTTTATGTCTACTGAACAACTGGTTAATGCATAATAATGATAAATGTATCAAAATACATGGTACAAATATCACTACCCAAAATTTAAGGATTGAGATCTTCAAAGTTGATACAACTTTATAGGTAAAGTTTGATCAACTTGAACAACTGAATTCAATCCAATGGTTAAGATTTAAGCATCAAATCTTAATGTTGATCATTGAATTTAATCCAATGACTAAAGTTGATTATATTTAGAGGATTCTAATCCAAAATTTAATTCGTTATGACATTTAATAGCCATTTATTTCCTGGATTCTCCTGGGCTTATAAATTCTCCAAGCAATGGGTTAAAATGTTAAAATGCTATCAAGTTGGGCCTTTAGCTGCAGTAGTCTTGGTGACCCATTAAGCAATAGATTATGGGATTGAACCTTGTTATCTATACTATATTATAAAACAAATATCTATACTATATTATCTATACTATATTATAAAGCAAATAGTCTCTGACTAAATTTTAAGTTTTAACATTTACTTTCCCAAAATGTCTCTCCTATCTATTCTATATTTACCTAAAATAACTATAATACCCTTTCTCTCTCCTCAAATCTCAACCACTTATTTTTTTTTCTCTCCTCCATAAATCATTTTATTCCTCTAATTCATTCAAAATCTTTTATCTAAAAAACCGTACATCGATAAATTATAAAAATTATATGGTGTTCTTAAAATTTCATGCTCTTTCATTAGAGAGGTCATTCGATATACTTTCGACGAATTTTTAAATCCGAGGGCGGAGCCCGTACGGCTAAGGCATTTGGCTATCACACTCTATGACCTATCACACTTTATGACCTATCACACTTTATGACCTATCACCCCCCACCATCTCACCGCCGCAACGCGCGGGTACTTGCTCTCGTAACTTATAATAGACATGTGAATAATTATATGGTGCTTAATATTTGACATTAAAAAAAGAATAAAAAGGTTAAGTGCCAAAAAATATATTTTACTTATTCAATTTTCAAGTGTTTATATATATGTATGCAATGATATAATTGCTAATTTGTCATTGTGATGCCAACAAAAGTAATAACGAATATTTGCGCGTTGATTTAACATATGAAAAACATTCTAGGTTTAATACCATAAAATAGAATTTGGATTAAGGTTGAAGGTAAATGTTAATTTGGAGACCATTTTTAAATACTTATACTAGATATAAACAGCTAACCAGGGGTATGTTAGATTAGGGACTCCTTAAATTAGGGACCATTAGAGACATGTAACTTAAACATGTATGTGTAAGTCGTGGTGACGGTGGTCGCCGTCGCCGGAGGATCATGGTGGTGGTCGGAGATGATGGTGGTGGTGGTGGTGATGGTGGTTGTATAACTTACACATGTGTAAGTTGTACTTACACATGTGTAAGTCGTGGTGACGGTGGTCGCCGTCGCCGGAGGATCATGGTGGTGGTCGGAGATGATGGTGGTGGTGGTGGTGGTGATGGTGGTTGTATAACTTACACATGTGTAAGTTAACTTACACATGTGTAAGTCGTGGTGGCGGTGGTCGCCGTCGCCGGAGGATCATGGTGGTGGTCGGAGATGATGGTGGTGGTGGTGGTGATGGTGGTGGTGGTGGTCGGAGATGGTGAAAAATGAATGATTGAGAAGTGTCCCTAATGGTCCCTAAAATAAGGAGTCCCTAATTTAACTTTTCCCTAGCTAACCAACTGTAAATACAACAAGAAATCTTCACAATGATAGTCAACCATTACGTAAACAAAGAATGAAAACATTACATCAACCTAAACATACTTAATTATCTTAATCATATGAAAAAAGCCAATTATTAATCCTGCTTTAATCTATACACAATAATAATAATAAAAAAATACATATATAACCACTTTCCTAGTTTAAATAGTTAAACAATAAACATTAATTTTTTTTTTTTTAAATCCCTCAATATCGAACTTGAGTGCAATACCAGCAAGTTTAATAGTGAATAATAAAAAGGGCTCAAATTTGTACGAAAAGGCAACAACCTTCATAGTCCTTTATAGCTCAAGATTTAACCATAGGCTCAGGACCATGCACTTGTGCCCAAGGTTGGTTGTTGGATTAATGAACGGTCTTAAAAACATTGTCCTTGATTTTTTTTTGAACGTTCGAATGGTCAGAGCCTGTTCGTCCCACTTATCGGCACCTACGTCCTTCGGGCAGGATGCCATACGAATTTTCAGGGAACCACGGAGGGAGGAAAACCTACTATTAATCCGCCAAACGGCACGACAATTAATAGGAGTAAACCTTGCCCCCTCAGGATTCAAACCTAGGTCTCCCCAGGCCCAAGACCCTCATGGGAGGATTGGGATATCATTGAGGCAAAACATTGTACTTGATACCTTGTTTAATTTAATGTAGACTTGCTGTAATGTGAGATAAAAATGCGGAATATATCGGTCTCTTTGCCAAAAAGATCGAATTGTCTAGCAAGCAAAAAATAAAGACGAAATAATAGATAGAGAGTAAAGAACCTTTTACATTAAACCATGTGATAGTGAGTATATTTATGATGATGTCTCATAAAGTAAATGCAATATCCAGCTTTTAATTTAAAATTTAAAATCGTGTTATTTAATTATCTATATCTATACTATACTAGACGAGAGAAAGTACATGTGTGTTGCGCCGGTGAGATGGTGAGGGTGATAGGTCATAGAGTGTGATAGCCAAATGCCTTAGCCGTACGGGTTTCGTCCTCGGATTTAAAAATTCACCGAAAGTATATCGAATGACATCTCTAATGAAAGAGCATGAAATTTTAAGAACACCCGTATAATTTTTATAATTTATCGATGTACGGTTTTTGAGATAAAAGATTTTGAATGAATTGGAGGAATAAAATGATTTATGTAGGAGAGAGAAAAAAATAAGTGGTTGAGATTTGAGAAGAGAGATGAAAATGAGTGGTTGAAAAGTTGAAAAAATTTGGCGGGAACAAATGCTTTATAATGTAATAGAGATAAAGCAAATCTACTTTTCAACTTTCAACATTCAACATTTCAACATTTAACAATATACACCATATCATAACCTACACTACTCGGCACCACCGCCACCACTCGCCACCGCCCCCACCGCCACCACCGCCATTTTCATTACACCCGCATTGCACGGACATATAATCACCACCACCATAGCCACCAATCTCCGCCGCCACCACCGCCGCTAGCCACCACCACCGCCGCCACCTCCATCACCGCCGCAATGCACGGATACTTTTTTCTCGTTTTTATTAAAGCAGAAGGGATAATAGTTAGGGGGAGGGAGTCATGTATCTTGATCTCTCTATCTCCCTCAACTTACCCAATCAATTTATTCCATCTCATTTCAACTCTCCAAACTTTTTTTCTAACCTTTTTTAATGGCAATCATCACTCTTCATCTCCCTCAACTTACCCAACCTTTTTTCCAACCTTTCCAACCTTGTTTCTTCCATCTCCTCTTCAGCCCTCAGAGAGTTAGGAGCTCCCTCCCCATCTCCCCACCTTCATCTCGTAGCAGTGGTGGCCAGATCCCTCCCCATCTCCCCCCTCGTCTCCCTGCACACTCCCTCCCCCCTTAATACCTTCATTTTTCGTGTACCTATCTAAGTATCGAATGCTGACTATGCCTAAAATGTTTAGTCAAGATTCGATTATGAGATAATCAAAATATTACATTTTTAACATATGATACATTACAACTATCTAACTCTTTTATAACAATTCAACAATCACCACCAAAATCATCGAGACAATATAAAAGTGTACAAAATATAACTATTTGTGTCATTGCGTTGCATCGATACTAGGGCAACGGAGATTTTCTAGTCAATTTACTAACAACATTTAATTAAATTGGAAGATTATTTAATTAGGTGAGAAACGAAAAACATTTTTCTATTTTAGGCATATTTGAGATGATTATATATATTTAATATCTATTTACGTGAGTTTTGGGGAGTATTCCTTTCAGATTTTTGGGTGATAGAAGTATTTTATTGAGAGGTTTAAATTGAGATATCTATTCTGCAAGGACTATCTAGCTCGAACCCGGTTAAAACAATGTAGACCTCTTAATATTAATGAGTAATTCACGTCCTTCAGAAATTAATAAAAAATTAATTAAGTGATATTATATAGCTATAGCTTATAGCCTTAATAGTTATAGGTATCGAATATAAAAGTACTAGTCTTCAGGCCCGTCCGATAGACAGGTAAAGTCAATTATATATAACTGAAACAAATAACAATAAATTAAAAAAAATAAGTAAAACTTGAAATGAAATAAGCAGTAAAAACTGATCTTTAGGATAAAGCATATTGTACATATCAAAGTCAGACCCACTATTACCAGAGACATCAACAACAGACATAAGGTCATATTTAAATTCAGTCGAATACAACGGTTCACTGTCTTCATCTAATTCATCAAACATCTCATCATCGATGCCCCGTCCGATGGACGGGTAGTCTCAAAATATATCAATCAAAGCTACGAAAGCTAAAGAAGAAACATATGGAAATTAACTCCATATAAATATTGATTCCAGTTTACTCTTTTTTTTCCAACTTTAGTTAAATAAAAAATTTGCAGTATTTTTATATCTAAACTTACTACAAACACAAACAACAATTTTATACTAAACAATTTAGAGTTAAGCTCAACAAAGAGCTCGGATGAATTCGGGCTAAGTTCAATCATATGCTCCAGCTCCTTGTAAAGTTAACCTCTATTTTAAGTATCAATAACGTATTCCCTTCATGCTCATATGTCAAACTTCTGAACAACGTTTAAAGTGATTCAACGTTTTTTTTATTAAGAAGCTATATGACAGTGAATTTTTTTTAGGTTTTACAGATACAACTTCATTTACCATGCCATTATTGGAGTCAGAACCAAACTAACACAGACATGAAATCAAATATTTAATGTGGATATAGATTGCATTATAATTTGGGCAATTCTATTCAGACACTATGTGTCTAAATAGACACACCATCGGGTATGCAGTGTAGAACACTATACGTTACGTTTTATACCAAAAACAAACCTAGATGCATCATCTAGACAAAGAGCTAGTGTCTGTTGAGGTCCCACCACTTTGGACGCAACGTCTATATAAATATGCAGCCTGGAAAAGGTGTCTAAATAGAATAAGCAAGGAGGGGCTGACACCCGTCATTCCTCTGACTTGTAATAAATGCTCTATCAGACGTAGCATATACGAGTAGACGCTGAATATAGAAACAGGCCCAAGTTTTTAACTAACAAAATGGGCTCCCGTTGTTGTATTTAAAAGAAAAACCATAAATATGAATGATTTGTAATTTTATATAAAATGAATGTGGGTGACGCATAACCCGGCTTTATTTTGTGTCGGTTTATTGGTTAAGTGGAGTAGACAGAGCTTGATAGGCGTGTATAATTTAAAAATATATTTGATTAAACAAGATTAAATATGTAGAACATTTATTACAAGTCAGAGGAATGACGGGTGTCAGCCCCTCCTTGCTTATTCTATTTAGACACCTTTTCCAGGCTAAATATGTTAAATAAATTCCATATGGATCTTTTAAAGTACTTTACATATAGTAATAAACAACAATTCACTTACCAAAATTCAAAGAAGGCTTTACTAAAAATTTTAACTTTCAAAACTTTTATTATTAAATATATGTTTGATCAATTGATCATATTACATATTCTTGATTAATCAATATAAATCTTAAACACGTCAATAAATTAATAAATCAGTTGTTTTTGAAAAAAAACAAATAAATCAATAGATGACGGGTAAAAAGAATAGTTTGAAGCTAATTATAACCGTATAAATTTCATTCTAATTCTCAATCCATTTACCTCCATTTTATCATAGATGTTTAAAGTTGTTCTAAGTAAAGTTGAATTTAGATTGTACAAAGATCCGATTAACTTATAGTTGTAATGCTTCAAAATAGTTTCTCTTGTATAAAAAATTAACCAAAATCCGGTTTGATTAGTTAGCTTCAATCTATATATAAAGATTCGATTGCTAACCAAGCATATGAAGCAAGTCAAGACATAGCATCTAGACCTATATATTGTGTTTAATTACTTTATCCCGTTCCAGATTTTCAAGTGGCAAAACGCATAAGTTGGCAAACAAATATTCTGCGTCTAGAGTTATATGCTGCCTCTGGTTCATCATCTTCTTTCCAAAACGAACCATAAACTCATACAAGTACACAACATACACAACATCCATGCCAAATCATCAACGTAAACATCCAACATCCACATTACATATATATTACATATAAAACGTGACGATAACGGGTAACGAGAGATTAGTCTGATCGCCTTTTACTCAACCACTATAGCATCTTCAGGAGTTAATCCTGGTCCAGGAAGTATTTTGGAAAGTCTTTGTCTTAAAATTCTTTCACTTGGAGGCCTTTTTGTCTTTGCCCTAAAGTTGGTTTTTCGCGATGAAGGCCTTCTCTTTGCCATCCTCTTGACTCTTCCCTTCTTGGTTCCTTCATTCACAGATTTGTTTTTAGTTGCATTGGATAGACGGATTTTGACATCGTTACATTACACAAACATTTTGGCTTAGTTTTAGGTTACACTCACAGATTCGTTTTTTGTAGAATTTTTGTTACCTTGTTTATAAAAATATTGTAATTTACGTTACTAACATCAAACACATTGTGTCACCATGAACAACACAACATACGTCAAATATACATGACATAAACCACACGATATTATACAAGTAGCAACATGACATAAAGCTGTCTGGGACATGAACCAAGCAAAGATAACAACTAACCATCATGCACAATAACATCACTGGAAGCATCGAGATTGAAATTACCAGAAGTGGAGGGATGGACAACGGGATCAGCAGATGTGGATGCATCAACGGTGGACGAGGCATCAACGGTGGCAACAACACGGGCAAAGGGATCAACAGGAGCAAATGCTGGAGTAGACGAGGCATCAACACGGGCAAAGGGATCAACAGGAGCAAATGGTGGAGTGGACGAGGCATCAACGGTGGCAACTGGAGTAGACGAGGCATCAACGGGGGCATCAACACGGGCAAAGGGATCAACAGGAGCAAATGGTGGAGTGGACGAGGCATCAACGGTGGCATCAACACGGGCAAAGGGATCAACAGGAGCAAATGGTGGAGTGGACGAGGCATCAACTGGGCAGTGGGGGTGGTCCTCACAACATCGGGGGTAACAGTACTAGAAGGACCAGCATCGGGTGCACCAAAAAAAGGC
Organism: Erigeron breviscapus; assembly: GCA_034093135.1. Classification (NCBI taxonomy): domain Eukaryota; kingdom Viridiplantae; phylum Streptophyta; class Magnoliopsida; order Asterales; family Asteraceae; genus Erigeron; species Erigeron breviscapus. The sequence continues at coordinate 271,928,892 of CM067167.1, forward strand.
GCAGTAGACGGACCAGCATCGGGTGCACCGAAAAAAGGCGCACTAGACGGACCAGCATGGGATGCACCGAAAAAAGGCGCACTAGACGGACCAACACCTGGTGGAGCGAAAAAAAGACGCATCAACACCGGGAGGTGGCGCAAACGGTACCCCCATTCGAGTCATGATCATTGCATATCCAGTCGCCAACCACTTGCAGAGATCGTGCATGTCGTCTATCTTATTTTTGGTCTCCGGGGGGAGACACACAACATTGTAGGCACGTCGGTGAACCTGTCGCTGGTCATCCTCGGCGGCCTGTTCCCCCACTGGCTCCACTACCCGCTCCACCTGAACTGGTATACCTAGCAAGGGTGGTACCGTCAGATCATGCCTAGGTCCAGTCCAAGGCCTCCCTTCACTGTCAACTAAAACATGTCTCCTCCCGATAAACCTCGTCAAACGCATCCCGGTGATCGAGTCCATACCTGGCCAAATAGAAGACAATATTAATTAAAGCAAACCTAAAAATGTTTAATGATATGAAGCAAAATGTAACAACGTGTACGAAGTGATTAATGATCCACCTCTAATCTCTCGTATGATTCCAACAAAAAGGTAAACAAACAAGATAAGCATGCATCTAATGTTTCTTATTGACCATTGTTCACCAATTATATAGACGACTGATTCACAAACATGTCTCACAACTCACAAGTCCGAATCCTTTCTAATCAAGCCAAACGATTCAAGCACAATACCAACATAAATAAGCCCATCTCACCTAATCATCTAACCAAGGTGCAAAAACATATACGATATGGTAACCTGAGTGCAATCTTTGAAACAACTTTTATTTGTTTAAATGCAACTATGTTCAACAACCTACTTGATTACTTGTATAAGAAAACAATATCAAAAGTTAACAAGGTTGAAGTCAGAAAACAGTCACAACACAACTTGTTTGCGCTAAATAACCAATTGAAGATAGATAACTGGCTGCAAATCAGGTTTAAGTTGATTTCAATTCACTACTATATCTCTTCAGAGAAACAGAAATTCAGTTACAGAATACATCAATATCATACTCATATTCATCCGGTTTTGACTAAATCAGTCCATTGCTAAAATTAATTAAAACTGAAAATAATAACTTCAATTTACAACTTTATACACCTTTCTTGTTAATCTCTAATTACATTTAACATAGCATATACAACAGATCTATAGCCATTTGCCCTTCAATTTAATTAGCAGTTTATGAATGAATAAACAAACATATACGTGACAATTTGATATGCAGTTCCGACATCTATTGCAATTGTTCTTTCTAAAATGAATGACAATAAACTGTATGCTTATACCTTGTGGATGTGGGGCAACACCTGGGATGACGAGGGTCTCAAGCAGTGTTGCCAACCCGAGGTTCTTGGCTATTTTAGTGATGACATGGCCGCAACAGATGGACCCAGTCTTGGGCCTGTCACAAATCAAATACAAGTAATCGACGGTTAGAAGGTTTATAGCCCCTAATGTTAGACCGATTTATTACACAATGAACGGTTGACAACATTACTTGCTATGGTACGTGTAGAAGTATCTGTAACACCCGACATTCAAAAACATGGGTTTTCAAAAACTTTCACCTAACGGTGTTAAAAGATGCGGAAGAAAACTTTAAAAGTTCAAAACCTATATAAACTGTTCGGTTTCTGCATTTATTGGTGTTACATGCCATACCATAAAATAGGTCTAAATGAAAACCCAGCGGTTGCCCAACATAAAACAACCGTCAACATTGTACTACATAAATTCGACATCAAGTACGAAATGTAAATAAATGTCTAAAGAGATAAATCGTCTATGGGTAGCTAAGTTCTCCTGCAAGCATCTACCCAATTCTCACTCTTCCTGCATCAACTAGTCCTTCAAGCTAAACCTGAGGGAACAACCACATTTAAGAAACAAGTGTTAGCTAATGAATTAGCTAAGTAAGGTAACACTATGTTATTAAAACATTTGTCCAATTAAACAATCTTCATTATTAGACAAGTTCATTTAGGCACAACACACATCACACGCTCACACATAACTGCATATCAACTTCATATCAATTAGGATAAATCCCCATAAATGTGCCTATCCTTCATTTTATTCGCACATTATCACACGTATCTTCGTTAACTGCATATAAGTGTAACATAAGTCACACCCGACTAGATGCTTCACCAAAAGGCGAGTCATACTTTGTCGTTAAGGAATGGCAAGCCAATCCAAGAGTAATCCGTATGTGGAGGTTGGTCAAACCCCTCGTATTACTCGCCCTGCATTATAATGACCATGTTGCAAGGAGCCACCCAAGCAACAACTACGTTAACGCACTCATCCGGCTAAGACCAGTACGGGTTAAGCTTAACACTTTCCCTGCATTATATTTACGAGCTCGGTTTCACACATATGGTTTAGGTAACACACATTCCTAAACCGTCACACACATATAGTCTAGGTAACACACATTACTAGACATTCACACACTTTATCTTCATTACGTTTGGATCCTTAAACGTGCAAGTGACATGGCAACCTAATAAGTCTAGTGAGCTAGGTGTACAAGTCATGTAAGCATGCATATATCACGCATCACCTTCATTTCTACATTTCATGCATAATGAGATACTTCGTAATACTACATAAATTACATTGCAATACACTACCTTAAGCAATACTTCATTTCACTACATTAGGGACTGCATTTCAGGTCTCATGGTCAACTACATAACCCATAATACCTCCCGTGTAACCCCATATGCCCACATGCAATATAAAGATACCAAATGGAAGTATTTATGATTTGAAACAAGCTTTTCGTTGAATCCCCCAGCGTGTCAAAGTAGTGTATCTTACCTCGGCGTAGTCCACAACAATCAACAACTAGTCACTGTGTAAAGCAACTATGCTCGTCTACCTATACTTAGTAAATGGTTATTAGACCCACACACTTTAAAGACTCACTTAAGATTCAGGTCTAATCTGCGTGTCAAAACGATGTTACGGTTCAAAACTATAATTTGCTGAAAACTGATGAGTTGCGCCGCAACATAGAGTTGCGCCGCAGCTCAAGCCTCCAGTTGCGCCGCAACTCCCCTTCGACCTGCACTTTTACAAAAATCATTTTCATCCCCAATTCGACCCCAAACGACTCCAGGTCTATAATACAGATTCAATACACCATAATCCCTTCATATTTAGACCATTACAAAGCATTTCAATCATTAATTACACCATATATGGCTTCAATCCATCAAAACCACTATTAATCTTCATTAAACGATTCCCCATAATCCAATAATTATTCCTAATGACTCATATAATCAAAAGGACCTGAAATCAATGATTTAATACCTGATCTACCTGTAGATGACAAATAGGATGCAAAACTCTTGACAAAACACTCGCAAATCACACGTTGGAAGACTTTTCGGCTTGCAATTAGATGGAGGAATGCTATGGGGTGGCTTAGGGCTTGTTTAGAGAATGTGATGGCTGCAAATTATGATCTAGTGACACCCTCTAATTCCCTAATCCCGTTTTTAGTTTTCCTCATATGTCAAAATCAACCCCCAAGCTTCCTAATCCTTCATTACTAGTCAAAAACTACCCTAGGGACCACATACAACATAAATACTTCTTTAGATGCCACTACATAGGCGTTTAACTACATTATATACACACAAATCCTGCATTATACATTTTAGGCTTTCAAACCTCACACACAATCACACTTTAACTACATATATGCATTAAATCTAATATAGACTTAACGGCACACTATGTTGACTTAACGACGTTAGTCAACCGTTAAATAAAAGTTTTGGATGTCACAGTATCTCGCCAGACAGAATGCCAGGTTGCAGGGGGTCCCAGTGAGCAGGCAATACAGGTAGAACATATCCCGGGGGTTGATCCACTCGCCACCCCTATAACGTGCAGCGATGGTACGGGCGATCAGCCGATACAGATAGCGGTGCAAAGGGTCACTGTTTCAACAAAGACGTATGATAATGCATTAGGAGCTAATAAGGATTAAACAAAGGATAATTAATCACATTTAAAACAAAGACTCACTCGAGGTTTGTCGCACGAAGCTTCTCCCCCCAGTAGATTTCGGAACCAACCCTTGCCCAAAAAGCAGAGAGCACGTCGGTAGGCAAGTCGGTCAGACCTTCTACAAACATCGGCGTGCGGGTCTCCTCCTCCTCATAAACACCGGCAACACACCCGAAGCGGGCGATAGACATCCGGAATGACTGGCCGAAAAGGTTGAAGGACACTTGATGGGGCTGACCCGGGTCCGGATTTGCTGCAGCGGTTTGGCTGAACTGGAACGTGGAGAGGAACTCCACGGTTATCTCTCGATGGGCCCATTCACGCTGGTCAAAGACACGACTCCATGGCGTGCGGATCCCGACTATCTGTTTGGCCCTGTCCTCAAGGCCGAGTGTTCGTAGAGTGGGCCAGTGTATGATCTCACCCCTTTGGAAACCCTTCGAACATAGCTTCTGACAACGTCGGAGGGCCTCAGTGCCGGCCGGAAACTGAATGTGCGGGTACAGAGTGAGCGCCATGTCGTCATCCAGTGGACCATCAAACCCAGCTGGGAACTCCAGATCCGAGTCGCTATCAACCATCTATTATAATTAAATAAGAGGATTATAAGCGGAATAGAAATGTGAAAAAAAACAAAATAAAATAAAAAATAGAGCAGAAACCCACATATATTGAACACCCATTCCCAGAAATTCAAGTGTATGTGTCGTGTATAGTTCAATACGCTGAATCTAACGCATGCAAACCCCATACATTCAACCCCCAAACCCAGATAATCAAGTTTTTTTCCCAGAAATTCATCCCCCCCCCATTATTCCCAAACAGTAAATAGTTAGTTATTTGTTTAATGCATGCAAACCCCATACATTGAACCTTTAATTTCACATCCCAGCCGCTAGTTATTTGTTTAATGGATTTTGATATTTTTTAGGGCAAAATCTAGGGCACAAATCGATACAATATATATTCGTATACATATTGCAAAAAAAAAGCTTCACGATTGTAGATATGTAGTGAAAAAAAGAAAAAACCCCAAAAAATGGATGAATAACTACATATAAAGCGAAATTTAGGGCCTAGATCTATATGTGAAGAAGTCGAAATTTACGTGTTCAGAAAATGAGTTAAACAGTTTATGGTAATGAAATCAGGCATGCAGATGATGCGTATATGTGAAGAAGATGTCGAAATCGTACCTTGTAGCGTAGAGAAGTTGAGACGGTGTATATGGCGGCGGTAAGAACTAAGAAAATGGTAAAGTAAAAGATCCGAGTGAAAGTGAAAGATAAGTATATATATGTACCCAAAGACACTGCATATGCTAATAGACTTAACGTATAAAGTAATTTTATTTTAATTCTTTAATCTTCGATTTTGTTTTTAAACATTACTAAAACTTGTATAATTATACATATACTAGATTTAGGCCCGTGTCAAATACACGGATTGGTTATAACATATTAAAAATAAAGTTGAATATATGTAATCCAATAAAAGTTGTGAAAGAACAAACCAGTGAATTAAAGAATGTAACTAAAATTATGAAAGAACAAACCGGTAAATTCAAATATAAATAATGTAATGAAAATCAAAGTAGCGGAATATACTACTGGAACATTGACGAAAGCGTTTAACTTGTTCGTCGATCAATATCATGTCAAGCTTTGATGTTGTAACAATTTTTTCAATAATACAATCAAAGAAACTTCCAGTAGTTTTTGTTGTGGTATTTGTTTTTCATGAAAGTTTTTGATTATATAATTGTATAAAGTAATTTTATTTTAATTCTTTAATCTTCGATTTTGTTTTTAAACATTACTAAAACTTGTATAATTATACATATACTAGATTTAGGCCCGTGTCAAATACACGGATTGGTTATAACATATTAAAAATAAAGTTGAATATATGTAATCCAATAAAAGTTGTGAAAGAACAAACCAGTGAATTAAAGAATGTAACTAAAATTATGAAAGAACAAACCGGTAAATTCAAATATAAATAATGTAATGAAAATCAAAGTAGCGGAATATACTACTGGAACATTGACGAAAGCGTTTAACTTGTTCGTCGATCAATATCATGTCAAGCTTTGATGTTGTAACAATTTTTTCAATAATACAATCAAAGAAACTTCCAGTAGTTTTTGTTGTGGTATTTGTTTTTCATGAAAGTTTTTGATTATATAATTGTTATCAGTTAGATATATTATTATTTTTATATATATAGTCATTGATAGTTTGATAAGTTATAATTATAAATAACTTGAATAAGTTATAATTATAGTTAGATAAAGACTAACTGTAAACAAAGTTGGTTTTTTTATTTATTAAAAAGATAATTTTTTTATTATTTAATTAGTTGGATATTTGAGATAAACATGAGTTTTATATTTTATTTATTTTATTTCAATAAAGTTATTATTTTAAGAAGAAGGTTTAAAAGTGTAAATTGATGATGGAAAACAAAAAAGTGTAAATTATATAATGACATGTGCTAATTTAATTAAATTGGAGAAATTGAGAGTTGTGATTGGTCAATTAAAGTTAGGTCAGTTGTCTTTTAGTATATATTAAGATCTTATATAAACGGGTCCAAAATTTGTATAAAAAATACATATATATGATAAAATTGTGTTAGTATGTGTATAAATATTATTCTTATATAAACGGGTCCAAAATGATTCCGATAAGTATAAATGTCCGCATATGTATGTATGTTCAATCACTGGGTTTGCCCTATCAATTTCTGACCTTGTGGGCTGTGCACCCGGAAGTGGCCTTCGAGGAGGCCCTTGATTATTCACATTTCCAGCTCCATTCCGATTTGCAGGAGCATTACTAGCGGTAGCTCCATCACGTAGACTATTAGTACGGGTGTTAACCATGTTGTCTACAACACAATGACGACAGTTAGCAAGAATTAAATGAGAACAAGGTGATTAAGGCTACACAACATCTATTTAAGCTGCATATAAACATAAACCAGCCTCAACCTACACTCTCACTCAATCCCAACCCGTCCTATTCATCTCAAAGCTAGGCACACCTACAAAAGCCTAACTTATCCTACATCGGTTTAAGTCCAAAATCCTACGGTCAAAGTCGAATCTTGGTTCACTTAAACCATTTCTCTGATACCAACTTGTAACACCCTTCATTTAAAAATGGTTTTCAAAAATTTTCGCCTAACGGCGTTAAAAGAAAGCGGAAGAAACATTAAAAGTTCAAACAATT
>CM067167.1:271937213-272013643 GCA_034093135.1 Erigeron breviscapus
GGCGCTAAAGGGTCGAGAGCAGAATGAGAAGAAGAAGAAACAGAAGAAGAAGAGGGACCCGCACGGTGCTGTGCATCAGCGGCAGCTCTAAGATTTTGAGCAAGAGCTCTTTCTTCGAACTGTAGCATGCCAAAGAGAGACTCAAGGTTTAGCCCATTAAGTCGCTCAGTGGTTCTGAGTATTTGTCTCAGACCTTGCCACTTGATAGGTAAACTATCAAGAAATTTGTGGCACACCTCAAAGTCATCGTGGGTGATCCCAACAGAGGTCATATCGTTCAGTAACCCTTTGAAACGGGTATAGGTGCCGTTAAGACCTTCATTAGGGAGAGAAAAGAAATTTTCATAGGCTCTTTTTAAGTCTATTTTCTTAGTGGCAATGGTAGCAGCAGAGCCTTCATGCATGCTAACCAATCTATCCCAAACTTCTTTTGAAGAGGGATATCTAATTACCACTTTCATGAGGTCAGTGGGAAGAGTGCTGACAATCATGTTTTTGAGCCTTGCATCAAGATTAACAAGTCTCCTTTCATCGTCAGTCCATTGAACCTCTGGTTTGACGATGTCAATCACAATCTCAGGAGCATCAACAGTTGCTCCTGGTGTTCTTTGAACCAGAGTGGGGATATAAGGACCGACGGTCAGAATGGACATTAGATAGGGTTCCACACCAACTATATGTAGTAACATCCTTTCCTTCCAAGACCCAAAGTCATTGGGCTCGAATCTTGGAGGGACGGATACGTAACCGAAGTCACGTGTGTTAACAAGGGTGGGAACAGCAGTCATGTTCGTTTTAAGAAAAGATAAAGAAAGAAATTTTGAGAAAATAAGTATGCAAACGGATCTTTGTTTCAATAATTTAGAAACGTTGGCTCTGATACCAATTGACAGTCCACTAATTTGCACACTTATATTTGTTTAAACTAAACAAGAAAGTAAAGAACAGAAGTAAAGAACACAAGAATAAGTTCAAATGCAAATATCTAAGCAAGTCTAATCATATGTATCATTGATTTAAACGATGAATACATGGTCGATAATACAACTTGTCTTACAAGAATACAAATGAACTATGTAATTGCTAAGTCTAGAAATGAGGAAACTTAAACAATTACAAATAAAGTGAAATACTTTGTGGTGACAAACACACTTAAAAGAAGCGGCTGTGTTCCTTTATATAGAAGATGAATTAGGGCAACACAGCCTTACAATGATAGTGATGTGATGGTGGTTGTCGACATTCCATTGGCTCTAAGTACTTGGATCCAGGAGCCTTTGTCTTCTTTACCAAAACGGGTATGAAAGAGAGAAACCCTTGTTTTGGTCCCAACTGTACCTTTGCCATATAAGGTAACATTCAGTTAGGAGAACCACCATGTGACTTCTTGTCTTCTTGTTGGTTTGAAATCTTCCCGCCTTGACAACAATTTGGAAAGCAAACCACCCGCTGACGAGAGTCAATGACTCGCTGATAACTCGCTAACGACCCACGTCAGCGACCAAGTCTGGTCAGCGAAGGAAAAATGGGACGGACTGGGAGGAAGGGGTAAAGAAGAGGCGCAAGGGGAGGGGTAGCTGACAAGAGTCATTGACTCGCTGATGACTTGCTGACGACTCACGTCAGCGACCAAGTCTGGTCAGCGAATCCTTGACTCAACATATACTTATAACCAAAAGAGAGGGTTACCGCACTGTCATCTGTTACTTTGGGTCACGCAAACATCTAAGATAAGGAATGCAGAGGACGTTGACAAGTATATCTCCGCAGAAATACCTAGCCCAACCAAGGAACCTGATCTCCATAAGATTGTTACGGATCTTATGATTCATGGTCCTTGCGGATTACTTAAACCTGATTCGCCCTGCATGTCAAAAGGATCTTGCAGTAAGAATTTCCCAAAACCCTATCAGCAAAATACTTTTTTTGACAAAAACGGCCATGTCCACTATAAACGTCAACACTCAGGATTCAGTGTAAATAAGAACGGTATCCCGATTGACAATGGATACGTTGTCCCATATAATCGTGATTTATGCCTACACTTCATGGCTCACATAAATGTCGAGTACTGTGGATGGAGTATGCTCATTAAATATCTTTTTAAGTATATCTCCAAAGGAACAGATCGTATTCGTTACACAATTAAAAAAAATCATCAGCCACCAAACAACTCTGACAACTCTCAAAATAATCATCACATTGATGAAATCCAAAACTTCGTTGACGGTCGATTCATTTGCCCACATGAAGCTTCATGGAGAATTTTCAACTTCCCAATACACGAGAGAAACCCACCAGTGCAAGTACTTGCTGTCCATTTAGAGAACATGCAATATGTTACTTTCAAAGACAATGACCATCTTCAGACCATAGCGTCCAACGCATTCCTTAGACGAACTACACTTACCGAATGGCTACTCAATAACAAATACGATTCTGATGGACGTCATTTAACATACATTAACTACCTTCTTGAATACAGATGGGATATCCCCGATAGAAAATGGATAAGGAGAACAACTACAAAAACACCAGCAATTGGAAGACTCATATACATACATCCAAGTTGTGGTGAAATCTTTTACCTCCGAATGTTACTTCACCACCAAAAAGGTTGCCAATCTTTTGATTGTATAAAAACTGTTCACGGTCAACTTTGTCCTACATACATATCGCGCTGCATGTGCAAAATTAGGTTTACTTGAGAATGACAACGAATGGTCAGCCACATTCAACGAAGCTGCCGGTTGGGCGACCGCCGCAGAACTACGTTCGCTATTCATTCACATGATCTTATATTGTGAAATTTCAAACCCTTCACAGCTATGGAGAGAACACTGGCATAAAATGGCCGACTACATGACACATACTTACACTACAATAAACACCGAGTTTGAGACACAATTTGTTCTATATGAACTTGAGCTATTACTTCGTACAAGTGATGCATCAAGATCCCTAGATGACTTTGGACTGCCCATACCAATGCCGCATCTAATTGAACAGCTAAAAAATAGACTCCTCATGGAAGAAAAAAACTATGATAGAGAACAATTAGCCGCAGAGCATCAGTCCTTTCTACCTATGCTAAACCCCGAGCAATTAGTTGTATATGAAGATGTTATGACATCGATAACTTCCCGTAAACAAGTATTAGGGTTTCTTTACGGCCACGGTGGTACTGGAAAGACATTCTTATGGAAAACAATCATTTCAGCTTTGCGGTCCAAAGGGCACATTGTTCTAGCAGTAGCAGCATCTGGCATTGCCTCTTTATTACTTCCGTCTGGTAGAACTGCTCACTCACGATTTAAAATTCCATTAGATTTAACAGACGAATCGCTATGCCACATAAAGAAACAAACACATATTGCACAACTAATTACAGAAACTTCTTTAGTTATCTGGGATGAGGCACCAATGAACGACAGTAAATGTTTTGAATCATTAAATAAGTCTTTACAAGACCTACTTGACAACAGCAACATTCCTTTTGGTGGAAAGTCTATGTTATTAGGTGGTGACTTTCGACAAACGTTACCGGTAATACCGAAGGCATCCAAGGCAACAATCTTGGCATCCACTTTACCAAACTCCCACCTATGGAAACACTTCAAGATCTATAAACTAATTCAAAACATGCGTCTAGAAAGACCAAACCTTAATTCATCAGAAAGGAACCTAATTGCTGAATTCTCTTCATGGCTTCTTGCTTTAGGAGACGGTAAACTAGGAATAGCAGACAAAGACGACCCTGAGAATACCAAAAACATACAGATACCAACACAATATATAATACCATTTAAGAAGAACGCGCTTAATGAACTAATACAATTTATATACGACGCCGACACCTTACAATACCCATCTACAACAGCTCTATCCAAAAAAGCAATAGTATGCCCCAAAAATGACACCGCTTCTGAAATCAACCAAACTATACTCAAAGTGTGTCCAGGAACCACTAAAACTTACAATAGCTTCGATTCAATAATTCCAAATGTAGGTGACCATGGAGACACTGAAATGCTTTACCCAACTGAATACTTAAATCTGTTAGAGTTTAACGGTTTACCTCCACATTGTCTTGAATTAAAAGTTAATTCACCCGTAATATTACTCAGAAACTTAAACCCTACAGTTGGTCTTTGTAACGGAACGAGATTAATTATTACACAACTTTTCTCACGAATAATAGAAGCGCAAATTATAACAGGCACAATGATAGGACATAGGGTTTACATACCTCGAATAACTCTTATACACAGGGACAAAGAATTGCCTTACACTTTTAAACGAACACAGTTTCCTTTGAAACTCTGTTATGCCATGACGATAAATAAAAGTCAAGGTCAATCCCTAGACAAAATAGGCGTATACCTACCACAACCTGTTTTTGGACATGGTCAGCTCTATGTAGCAATGTCAAGAGCAACAACACCGAATGCACTTAAAGTATTAATTGTCCCACAAGATGAAAATATCCCAAATCAAACGAAAAACATAGTTTACTCTGACTTTTTAGATACAATTGTTTCAGCACATTGAAAATTACTCTGTTTGCAAAACTTTATATAATAATTATTTACATGTTGAAGAGTTAGTTCAGAAGGTAGTGGCTAAAAAAACACTAATATACATACACACTCTATGCATACTGAATTCTGTTGATTAACATTATTTTCAGGTCCAAAAATGTCAACAACAAGACTACAGTTCTAGACAATGATGTTCCCGTTGTAGAAACCTCAAGAACTCGGTAACCACTATCTTTTGTAAAGTTTTAATGATATTGAATATTGTCATGATGACAGTTACTTTGTGATAAACATATGCATCTCACTTTTAGTTACAATATAGATATGTAAACAGTATACTTTTCATTACCACATTATACACGTTTAAAGTCTAACCATCAACATCTTACCAGGTGCCAACGTTATCAACAAATAGATTACACGTCATTATGTCAACATCCTACAAACGCATCTCCGACATCAAAGACTCTGATGATCCAGAAGCAATAGAAATTAGGGTCATAAAAAAATGGACTCCTGGGTTGCAGAATATAGACTTCCGCTATGTGTTTGTAGATGTTCATGTAAGCAAACCTAATATTACAATTCATAAAATATATATACATATATATATATATGGGGATGGGAATATAAGGCTGTTAGGTAGCTAAGCTTAGGTGTGGAACACTCACATATTGTTTTTTTAATCCATAAAAATCAGGGGGCCATGTGTTTTAATTAAAATTCAACAAATATTAAAAAATTGGTATGTGAGGGGTTCCACACCTAAGCTTAGGTGCCGGACCTTATATTCACTTTTCCCTATATATATATATATATTAATAGTATATTATAATATATATAAAAATATATATATATATATATTTACATACATTTAACAATCTTCTATTTAAATACAGGGTCATGCTATTGAAGGAGTAGCACTTTTAGCAGACGAATCATACTTTGACTCAAAGATTACAATACAATCATGCTACATTGTTGACAAGTATATCGCATTACCTCAAATACCACACAACCCTACAGTCCCACACAAAGCAAGCCTACGAATTGGAAGAAAAACAACCTTTGTACGCACCACAAACCACCAGATTCCCGATCATTACTACAACTTTGCTACCTACAACGATTTAAAAGAAAGGACCAAACCACCTAAGATGCTGACAGGTAACTAAAATAGATAAATAAAATCAAATTTATTATACATCTCATGTTTCTCATCATTAACTTACACCACAACAGATTATATTGGCCGAGTTGAAGACAACAAGCTCACGATAACAAAGACAGGGAAAAGGCTGAAGAAAATCAATATTCAAGACATAAGGTACACTACTGTATGTCACTTAAACAATACTTACATTGGAGATACCTTTGTCATTTACTAAATCACAATTAAACTTAACATGCATGCGTTTATGAACAATTACTGATTTTACCAACTCCAAATAACCTAACGCAGTGAAAATATACTAGAAGTTACCTTTTGGCCATCTCAAGCATCAATTCTACCGCCTGACGTCAAACAAGGAGACATTCTTGCAATAACTTCAACCAGCGTTAAAGAATTTTCGGGTAACATCCCCACCTTACTTCAAATTCTCCCGATTTGTTGAATCGTCAATAATAAACTTTAAGCTCTTTTACTAGATTTAACTATTATTATGATATCCGCCTCACTTTTGCTTACAAGATCTTCAATATATTTCATTTAGTCCCCTATTTCTCTATATTTTCTAAACTAACAGAAAAATGCTTTTGCTTGCTCAAGAACGCTTCCAATTAGAATCAACTCCTGCAACTACAGTTGACATTAACCCAACATATTCAGACACGTCCAGTTATGTGATCAGGTCAACCCAAAAATCAATCTCCTAACTAATTACCAATTACACATATATGGTTTCTTACATAATCTACTTCAGGCTCCGAAGATTGTCAGAAAAGTCAGAGGGAATCAACACAAACTTTGTGACGGTAGCAGATCTACTTGCTAAGAAAGGTCAGGATATTAAAGAAAGCCACTTCAATTGTTTGGCATCAATTATATCAGTCCAAACCAACCGCAACTGGTACTATGTTTTGTGTCCTGCTTGCCGAAAGAAAATGTTCCCCCAGAAGAACAAAACCATCAAATTCGAGTGTGCAAATTGTGACAACATTGAACACCCAATGTTCATGTAAGTATCACATTTTATAACTTTTTACATACAAACTATAGATGCGATTAAGAACATGACACCATATTCACACATTGTAAGCATCACACAGGTACTGCGTGAATGCCACAATCGCCGATGATACATCAGCTGCTACTGTTGTATTCTTTAATGACGCAATCACAAAGTTGCTGAACATAACATGTGAAGATATGATCATAACTCATGGTTACACTGACCAACATATCATTCCAGACAAGATACTCTCCATTATCGACAAAAAAAAAGTTATGATGATCGCGATGAGGCCTGATTCCACCATTGCTGTCAACAATGTTCACGACATGTTGAGTCAAGGATTCGCTGACCAGACTTGGTCGCTGACGTGGGTCGTCAGCGAGTCATCAGCGAGTCATCAGCGAGTCATTGACTCTCGTCAGCGGGTGGTTTGCTCACGGTCATCAGCGAGTCATCAGCGAGTCATCAGCGAGTCATCAGCGAGTCATCAGCGAGTCATCAGCGAGTCATCAGCGAGTCATCAGCGAGTCATCAGCGAGTCATCAGCGAGTCATCAGCGAGTCATCAGCGAGTCATCAGCGAGTCATCAGCGAGTCATCAGCGAGTCATCAGCGAGTCATCAGCGAGTCATCAGCGAGTCATCAGCGAGTCATCAGCGAGTCATCAGCGAGTCATCAGCGAGTCATCAGCGAGTCATCAGCGAGTCATCAGCGAGTCATCAGCGAGTCATCAGCGAGTCATCAGCGAGTCATCAGCGAGTCATCAGCGAGTCATCAGCGAGTCATCAGCGAGTCATCAGCGAGTCATCAGCGAGTCATCAGCGAGTCATCAGCGAGTCATCAGCGAGTCATCAGCGAGTCATCAGCGAGTCATCAGCGAGTCATCAGCGAGTCATCAGCGAGTCATCAGCGAGTCATCAGCGAGTCATCAGCGAGTCATCAGCGAGTCATCAGCGAGTCATCAGCGAGTCATCAGCGAGTCATCAGCGAGTCATCAGCGAGTCATCAGCGAGTCATCAGCGAGTCATCAGCGAGTCATCAGCGAGTCATCAGCGAGTCATCAGCGAGTCATCAGCGAGTCATCAGCGAGTCATCAGCGAGTCATCAGCGAGTCATCAGCGAGTCATCAGCGAGTCATCAGCGAGTCATCAGCGAGTCATCAGCGAGTCATCAGCGAGTCATCAGCGAGTCATCAGCGAGTCATCAGCGAGTCATCAGCGAGTCATCAGCGAGTCATCAGCGAGTCATCAGCGAGTCATCAGCGAGTCATCAGCGAGTCATCAGCGAGTCATCAGCGAGTCATCAGCGAGTCATCAGCGAGTCATCAGCGAGTCATCAGCGAGTCATCAGCGAGTCATCAGCGAGTCATCAGCGAGTCATCAGCGAGTCATCAGCGAGTCATCAGCGAGTCATCAGCGAGTCATCAGCGAGTCATCAGCGAGTCATCAGCGAGTCATCAGCGAGTCATCAGCGAGTCATCAGCGAGTCATCAGCGAGTCATCAGCGAGTCATCAGCGAGTCATCAGCGAGTCATCAGCGAGTCATCAGCGAGTCATCAGCGAGTCATCAGCGAGTCATCAGCGAGTCATCAGCGAGTCATCAGCGAGTCATCAGCGAGTCATCAGCGAGTCATCAGCGAGTCATCAGCGAGTCATCAGCGAGTCATCAGCGAGTCATCAGCGAGTCATCAGCGAGTCATCAGCGAGTCATCAGCGAGTCATCAGCGAGTCATCAGCGAGTCATCAGCGAGTCATCAGCGAGTCATCAGCGAGTCATCAGCGAGTCATCAGCGAGTCATCAGCGAGTCATCAGCGAGTCATCAGCGAGTCATCAGCGAGTCATCAGCGAGTCATCAGCGAGTCATCAGCGAGTCATCAGCGAGTCATCAGCGAGTCATCAGCGAGTCATCAGCGAGTCATCAGCGAGTCATCAGCGAGTCATCAGCGAGTCATCAGCGAGTCATCAGCGAGTCATCAGCGAGTCATCAGCGAGTCATCAGCGAGTCATCAGCGAGTCATCAGCGAGTCATCAGCGAGTCATCAGCGAGTCATCAGCGAGTCATCAGCGAGTCATCAGCGAGTCATCAGCGAGTCATCAGCGAGTCATCAGCGAGTCATCAGCGAGTCATCAGCGAGTCATCAGCGAGTCATCAGCGAGTCATCAGCGAGTCATCAGCGAGTCATCAGCGAGTCATCAGCGAGTCATCAGCGAGTCATCAGCGAGTCATCAGCGAGTCATCAGCGAGTCATCAGCGAGTCATCAGCGAGTCATCAGCGAGTCATCAGCGAGTCATCAGCGAGTCATCAGCGAGTCATCAGCGAGTCATCAGCGAGTCATCAGCGAGTCATCAGCGAGTCATCAGCGAGTCATCAGCGAGTCATCAGCGAGTCATCAGCGAGTCATCAGCGAGTCATCAGCGAGTCATCAGCGAGTCATCAGCGAGTCATCAGCGAGTCATCAGCGAGTCATCAGCGAGTCATCAGCGAGTCATCAGCGAGTCATCAGCGAGTCATCAGCGAGTCATCAGCGAGTCATCAGCGAGTCATCAGCGAGTCATCAGCGAGTCATCAGCGAGTCATCAGCGAGTCATCAGCGAGTCATCAGCGAGTCATCAGCGAGTTGGGTCTTGGAAGGAAAGGATGTTACTACATATAGTGGGTGTGGAACCCTATCTTATGTCTATTCTGACCGTCGGTCCTTATATCCCCACTCTGGTTCAAAGAACACCAGGAGCAACTGTTGATGCTCCTGAGATTGTGATTGACATTGTCAAACCAGAGGTTCAGTGGACTGACGATGAAAGGAGACTTGTTAATCTTGATGCAAGGCTCAAAAACATGATTGTCAGCACTCTTCCCACTGACCTCATGAAAGTGGTCATTAGATATCCCTCTTCAAAAGAAGTTTGGGATAGATTGGTTAGCATGCATGAAGGCTCTGCTGCTACCATTGCCACTAAGAAAATAGACTTAAAAAGAGCCTATGAAAATTTCTTTTCCCTTCCCAACGAAGGTCTAAACGGTTCATATACCCGATTCAAAGGGTTACTGAACGATATGACCACTGTTGGTATCACCCACGATGACTTTGAGGTGTGCCACAAATTTCTTGATAGTTTACCTATCAAGTGGCAAGGTCTGAGACAAATACTCAGAACCACTGAGCGACTTAATGGGCTAAACCTTGAGTCTCTCTTTGGCATGCTCCAGTTCGAAGAAAGAGCTCTTGCTCAGAATCTTAGAGCTGCCGCTGATGCACAGCATCGTGCGGGTCCCTCTTCTTCTTCTGCTTCCTCCTCTTCTCATTGTGCCCTCGACCCGTTGGCCCTTATTTCTGCTGAGCCCAGTAATCTCAATACTGGTGCCAGCTCTTCTATTCTTCCACAACCTATTCAATCTCTTGTTGATGATCTTGATGCTGAAGAGAAACAAGAGATGTTCAGCGACTTCATGGATTTTGCCTTAGTCGCTGGCAAGAAATACTCCCGAAAATGGAACAACCGTAGGTCGGTTGCTCCATACAAGCCTCCTGTTGACAAAGCTCAAGAGGAGTGCTGGAGATGTGGCAGAAAAGGCCACTACCAAAAGGATTGCAGAGTTGCCTTACCAACTCCTGCAGCTCCTAAAACTAACCTTAACCCTTCTAAACCTGCTGATGAGTACAGGAATAAATACTATCAGCTGAAGGCAAAGGTTGCTGAAATGGAGGAAGCCAAAACACCAGCAAAAGGGCTGGTTGCTGAAGAGCACGACTGGGCTGAATCAGATGATTCAGACAGTGAAGAATATGTTGACGCCATGTGCCTTATGGCGCTCGCTGATGGAGATGCTTTGACAAGAGATCAAGTCTCCTCAAGTCAGTGGGTAAACGTCACCATAAAAAAGGTTTGTGCTCACTCCTCTGCTTCTGAAGAAGATAAATCAAAAATCTTCGAATCTCTTCTCTGTGACTTTCAGTTCGTTGAATCAATACGAGCTGAAGTCCAATCTAAGCTTGACTCCACTTCCTTGGAGTTAAGTGAAAAATCTGAAAGACTCAATGAGTTAAGGAATGTTCATGTTGAACTCCAATCTCATGAGTTGTTGGCCCAAAAGGTTCAAACTGAGAACGAAAAACTCAAGCTTGAAGTGGCCAACCTTAAGAAGATTGTGACCTCCTGGTCAAAAGCTTCTAGGTTTCACCATCAGTGCCTGAATGAACAAGTCCCTGCTCAAGTTCAAGCAGTAATAGGTGGTGACTTTAATGCTGCTGCCTCTATTTCTGACTTGTTCAGCGATGAGGTTAAGCCTGATTACTCTATTCCTCCATCTGATGTCATCTCTCCTGAAGAGATGAAGAAATGGTATTTTGTTAAAGGTAACAATTACCATAATGAAATGGACGCTGGTACTACCACTTCTACTACCAGCGACCCATCCAATGCTGAGGAAAATAGTACTAGCTCCCCAGCTAGCACCAGCAACCCCTTTCCTCATCTTCCCATTATTGGCATGATGCCAAATGAAGGAAGAGTGCAATACTCTTCCAGGGAATCCTTTGAAAGGGATATTGGTTTTAAACCCATCGCTCCTCAGCAGCGCACGTTCATACCTTCTGAACCCTTCAGAAGAAGAAGCAAGGTTGCTGTCCCTTATGACTATAGCACGCCTCAGCGAGCAAATCCAGTCAGTCAGCAACCTCAACCCATTGCTCAACCCTCTTCTCCTTCATCCTCTCAGCAAGCTCCTGTCATTACTGACAGTATATCTGTTAATGATGAACATGTCATGCAGAGACGCGTCAGGTTTGGTGACGCTAGATATCAACAAGTTGGACCTTCTAAGGTCCGAACTGCTGATAAACATGTTCATCAGCAGGCACCTCAACCTAGGCCTACACCTATCTTGAGGCATAAAACTCCCCAAAAGGAGAGAATGTCTCACACCCAAAATAGGCCAATCACTCCTCAAAGGGGACACTTGCCTCATCAGCAAGTTAGGCCTATCACTCCTCAAAGAGGACACTTGCCTCTTCAGCAAGTTAGGCCTATCACTCCTCAAAGGGGACACTTGCCTCATCAGCAAGTTAGGCCTATCACTCCTCAAAGGGGACACTTGCCTCATCAGCAAGTTAGGCCTATCACTCCTCAAAGGGGACACTTGCCTCATCAGCAAGTTAGGCCTATCACTCCTCAAAGGGGACACTTGCCTCATCAGCAAGTTAGGCCTATCACTCCTCAACGAGGACACTTGCCTCTTCAGCAAGTTAGGCCTATCACTCCTCAAAGGGGACACTTGCCTCATCAGCAAGTTAGGCCTATCACTCCTCAAAGGGGACACTTGCCTCATCAGCAAGTTAGGCCTATCACTCCTCAAAGGGGACACTTGCCTCATCAGCAAGTTAGGCCTATCACTCCTCAACGAGGACACTTGCCTCTTCAGCAAGTTAGGCCTATCACTCCTCAAAGGGGACACTTGCCTCATCAGCAAGTTAGGCCTATCACTCCTCAAAGGGGACACTTGCCTCATCAGCAAGTTAGGCCTATCACTCCTCAAAGGGGACACTTGCCTCATCAGCAAGTTAGGCCTATCACTCCTCAACGAGGACACTTGCCTCTTCAGCAAGTTAGGCCTATCACTCCTCAAAGGGGACACTTGCCTCATCAGCAAGTTAGGCCTATCACTCCTCAAAGGGGACACTTGCCTCATCAGCAAGTTAGGCCTATCACTCCTCAAAGGGGACACTTGCCTCATCAGCAAGTTAGGCCTATCACTCCTCAACGAGGACACTTGCCTCTTCAGCAAGTTAGGCCTATCACTCCTCAAAGGGGACACTTGCCTCATCAGCAAGTTAGGCCTATCACTCCTCAAAGGGGACACTTGCCTCATCAGCAAGTTAGGCCTATCACTCCTCAAAGGGGACACTTGCCTCATCAGCAAGTTAGGCCTATCACTCCTCAACGAGGACACTTGCCTCTTCAGCAAGTTAGGCCTATCACTCCTCAAAGGGGACACTTGCCTCATCAGCAAGTTAGGCCTATCACTCCTCAAAGGGGACACTTGCCTCATCAGCAAGTTAGGCCTATCACTCCTCAAAGGGGACACTTGCCTCATCAGCAAGTTAGGCCTATCACTCCTCAACGAGGACACTTGCCTCTTCAGCAAGTTAGGCCTATCACTCCTCAAAGGGGACACTTGCCTCATCAGCAAGTTAGGCCTATCACTCCTCAAAGGGGACACTTGCCTCATCAGCAAGTTAGGCCTATCACTCCTCAAAGGGGACACTTGCCTCATCAGCAAGTTAGGCCTATCACTCCTCAACGAGGACACTTGCCTCTTCAGCAAGTTAGGCCTATCACTCCTCAAAGGGGACACTTGCCTCATCAGCAAGTTAGGCCTATCACTCCTCAAAGGGGACACTTGCCTCATCAGCAAGTTAGGCCTATCACTCCTCAAAGGGGACACTTGCCTCATCAGCAAGTTAGGCCTATCACTCCTCAACGAGGACACTTGCCTCTTCAGCAAGTTAGGCCTATCACTCCTCAAAGGGGACACTTGCCTCATCAGCAAGTTAGGCCTATCACTCCTCAAAGGGGACACTTGCCTCATCAGCAAGTTAGGCCTATCACTCCTCAAAGGGGACACTTGCCTCATCAGCAAGTTAGGCCTATCACTCCTCAACGAGGACACTTGCCTCTTCAGCAAGTTAGGCCTATCACTCCTCAAAGGGGACACTTGCCTCATCAGCAAGTTAGGCCTATCACTCCTCAAAGGGGACACTTGCCTCATCAGCAAGTTAGGCCTATCACTCCTCAAAGAGGACACTTGCCTCATCAGCAAGTTAGGCCTATCACTCCTCAACGAGGACACTTGCCTCTTCAGCAAGTTAGGCCTATCACTCCTCAAAGGGGACACTTGCCTCATCAGCAAGTTAGGCCTATCACTCCTCAAAGGACACTTGCCTCATCATCATGTTGATAATTCTCCAAGTGATGAGAGTACTAACTCTATTGCTCCTCTTCCTCCTTCTACTGATGAAGTCGTCAGTAGAGAAGAATCTTCAGAGTCTTCCATCTAAATCCTTCTGTTAAATCTATGCAGGGCTCGCTGGGAAAAGGTGTGTGGTACTTGGACAGTGGCTGTTCAAAACACATGACTGGCTCAAAGACCCTGCTGGATAACTACGTAGAGGCTGCTGGCCCTACTGTAGTGTTTGGTGACAACTCCACTGGACAAACAGAAGGTTATGGTCTTCTTTCTAATGGACTCATAAAGTTCAACAAAGTCGCTTATGTCAATGGATTAAAACATAATCTCATCAGCATAAGTCAACTTTGTGATGCTGACTACAAGGTGATTCTTGACAAACATCAAGGCACTGTGGTAAACATAAACAAGGAAGTAGTCTTGGTTGCACCAAGAAAACGAGATGTATATCTAGTTGACTTCACTCCTATCAAGACTGATAGTGAGACTTGTTTCTTTGCCAAGTCGGCTGCTGAACTAAACTGGTTATGGCACAAGCGTATGTCGCATGTGAACTTCAAAACCATTAACTCTCTGGCTAAAAAGAACCTTGTTCGTGGCCTCCCTCATCTTTCTTTTGAAAAGGATAGACTTTGTGGTGCTTGCGAAAAAGGTAAAAGCCACAGAGCAACTTTCAAAACTAAGCAGGCCAATTCCATCTCTGGCTGCTTTCATCTTCTTCACATGGACCTTTTTGGTCCAGTGAATGTCCAAAGTCTAAAGGGTAGCAGATACACTTTAGTAATCGTGGATGAATACTCGCGATACACTTGGACTATCTTTCTTCATTCCAAGAGTGATGCTGCTGAAGAGATTATTAATTTCATTAAGAAAATGGAAAATCTCAACAGCATAAGGGTGAAAGAACTCAGAAGCGATCATGGTACTGAGTTCAGAAACCACACTCTTGAAACATTTTGTGCTGATCAAGGGATCTCACAAAATTTCTCTTCTACTAGAACCCCTGAGCAGAATGGTGTAGCTGAAAGGAGAAATAGAACTCTCATCGAAGCTGCTCGCACCATGCTCAGTGAGTCCTCTCTACCCAGCAAGTTCTGGGCAGAAGCTGTCAATACAGCTTGTCACACTCAAAATCGCTGTCTCATTGTCAAAAGACATGACAAGACAGCGTATGAGGTACTGAAAGGAAAGGTACCTCAAATCAAATACTTCCATGTTTTTGGATGTCCTGTCTTCATCTTAAACAACAAGGATCATCTAGGAAAATTTGATCCTAAAGCTGATGATGGATACTTTCTTGGGTATTCATCCATCAGCAAGGCATTTAGAGTATTCAATACTCGCCTTCAGAAGGTTGATGAATCCATTCATGTTACTTTCGATGAAAGCTCATCAGCCCTAAAGGACATCCAATCTAACTCATCTGAGGTTATTTTCAATGAGTTAGCTGACCCTCTCACTGAGGAAGCTGACTTATTTGTTGATGCTTCTTGCTCGCTGCCTGACGCTACTCAGCATAGCACAAAGGATAGTTCAGCTGATGTTGAACTAGAGCAAGTTGCTGCTCATATCTACTCGGTTGAGCCAGTTGAGCCTATCATAAGATCAATCCATGCAGCATCAGCCAAACCTAGATCACTGGCTGATGACTTGCATGCTGATGACCCTACTGAGGAGGAGTTTCATGATGCTTCAGCAAATGCTGAAGAAATGGAGTCTGCTGAAGACTCCGCCATCAATGATAACTCAAATCAGTCGAATGGCTCTGCTGATCATTCTCCTGAACCCATTCTTACCATTGACCTCTCTTCCTATAATGCTCCTGCTGATCCCATAGCTCCAATTTCCGCTGCCACTCAACTTGGTGTCTCAAGTGCTCCTACACTTAAATGGACATCTAGTCATCCAGCCCACCAAGTCATTGGAGATCCTCAGCAGGGGATCATTACTCGATCAGCGACTAGAAACACATGTCTCTATGTGAATTTCTTGTCAATGATCACTCCCAAAAACATAGGAGAAGCAATGGTTGATCCTTCATGGGTCGCTGCCATGCAAGAGGAACTTACCCAGTTCCAAAGACAGCATGTCTGGTTCTTGGTTCCTTTACCTCCTGGAAAAGAACCCATTGGAACTAAATGGGTGTATAGGAACAAAATGGACGAAGATGGTGTTGTTACACGTAACAAGGCTAGGCTGGTTGCACAAGGTTACCTTCAAGAAGAAGGAGTTGACTATGACGAAACCTTTGCACCAGTGGCCAGACTGGAAGCTATACGCTTATTCTTGGCACATGCTGCTTACAAAAACTTCACTGTATATCAAATGGATGTAAAGAGTGCCTTCCTAAATGGAAAACTCGATGAGGAAGTTTATGTTGAGCAGCCACCTGGTTTTGAAGATCCAGCCAAGCCACACCATGTCTATCGCCTTTACAAGGCTCTTTATGGTCTTAAACAAGCTCCCAGAGCTTGGTACGACACTCTCTCTGAATTTCTTCTCTCCAATAAGTTTCAGCGAGGATCCATTGATAGCACCCTCTTCATCTATAGAAAGGGTGCTGATGTTCTATATGTTCAGATATATGTAGATGACATCATCTTTGGTTCTTCCAGCAAGAAACTTTGCTCTAAGTTCAGCTCCCTGATGTCCTCTCATTTCGAGATGAGCATGATGGGTGAGCTGACCTTCTTTCTTGGTCTACAAATTCGCCAACTCCCAAATGGGATTTTCATTAACCAAGAGAAGTACATTCGAGACATGCTGGCCAAATTCGACTTATCGAATGTGACCACTAAAGCCACCCCCATGTCTCCTCCAAATAATCTCCATGCTGACCTTGATGGTAAGCATGTGAATCCTACTCTCTATAGAGGAATGATCGGTTCGCTGATGTACCTCACAGCGAGTCGTCCTGACATCATGTTTGCTACTTGCCTATGTGCACGATATCAGGCCTCTCCCAGAGAGTCTCACCTTCTCGCTGTCAAGCGAATCTTTAAATACCTAAAAGGTACACCCACACTGGGTCTCTGGTATCCCAAAGACTCCAGTTTTGACCTTGTTGCATATTCTGACTCTGACTATGCTGGATGCATGTTAGATAGGAAAAGCACCAGTGGTGGATGTCAACTGTTGGGGGGGAAGCTGACTAGTTGGTCTAGTAAGAAACAGCATACAGTCTCCATATCCACTG
Organism: Erigeron breviscapus; assembly: GCA_034093135.1. Taxonomy (NCBI): domain Eukaryota; kingdom Viridiplantae; phylum Streptophyta; class Magnoliopsida; order Asterales; family Asteraceae; genus Erigeron; species Erigeron breviscapus. The sequence continues at coordinate 271,954,092 of CM067167.1, forward strand.
CTGAAGCAGAATATGTATCAGCAGCGAGTTGCTGTGCACAAGTCCTCTGGATGAAAAACCAACTCGCTGACTATGACCTAGAATTCTCTAAGATCCCCATTATGTGTGATAATACAAGTGCAATTGCTATCACACATAATCCCGTTCAGCATTCTAAGACTAAACACATAGATATAAGGTACCACTTCATTCGTGACCATGTCATGAAAGGGGATGTGGAAATCTATTTCATACCCACTGATGACCAACTTGCTGACATCTTTACCAAACCTTTAGATCAAACAAGATTTAAATATCTGGTCAGCAAGTTGGGAATGCTGAATGGTGAATCAGCAACATGACTTGTCATGTCTGCTGATGCTTCGACTTAAGGTCAGTGATCTTAAGGTCAATTTCTCTTTACCACGTTCAAAGGTATATTACCTGCTGAACATCAAGCAATGGAGAGCTAGTCTTCATCTAGTCCAGCAGCAAACGGCTGCTGGTAAAGACTAACCAAATCCGTTAATCCCTGTTGCTTTGGGAAAAAGCAAACAAAAGCAATAGAGGGCTAAAAGCCTCTATCTAGTCCAGCAGCAAACGGCTGCTGGTAAAGACTAACCAAATCCGTTAATCCCTGTTGCTTTGGGAAAAAGCAAACAAAAGCAATAGAGGGCTAAAAGCCTCTATCTAGTCCAGCAGCAAACGGCTGCTGGTAAAGACTAACCAAATCCGTTAATCCCTGTTGCTTTGGGAAAAAGCAAACAAAAGCAATAGAGGGCTAAAAGCCTCTATCTAGTCCAGCAGCAAACGGCTGCTGGTAAAGACTAACCAAATCCGTTAATCCCTGTTGCTTTGGGAAAAAGCAAGATAAAAGTAATGGAGAGCTAAAAGTCTCCATCTAGTCCAGCAGCAAACGGCTGCTGGTAAAGACTAACCAAATCCGTTAATCCCTGTTGCTTTGGGAAAAAGCAAACAAAAGCAATAGAGGGCTAAAAGCCTCTATCTAGTCCAGCAGCAAACGGCTGCTGGTAAAGACTAACCAAATCCGTTAATCCCTGTTGCTTTGGGAAAAAGCAAACAAAAGCAATAGAGGGCTAAAAGCCTCTATCTAGTCCAGCAGCAAACGGCTGCTGGTAAAGACTAACCAAATCCGTTAATCCCTGTTGCTTTGGGAAAAAGCAAACAAAAGCAATAGAGGGCTAAAAGCCTCTATCTAGTCCAGCAGCAAACGGCTGCTGGTAAAGACTAACCAAATCCGTTAATCCCTGTTGCTTTGGGAAAAAGCAAACAAAAGCAATAGAGGGCTAAAAGCCTCTATCTAGTCCAGCAGCAAACGGCTGCTGGTAAAGACTAACCAAATCCGTTAATCCCTGTTGCTTTGGGAAAAAGCAAACAAAAGCAATAGAGGGCTAAAAGCCTCTATCTAGTCCAGCAGCAAACGGCTGCTGGTAAAGACTAACCAAATCCGTTAATCCCTGTTGCTTTGGGAAAAAGCAAACAAAAGCAATAGAGGGCTAAAAGCCTCTATCTAGTCCAGCAGCAAACGGCTGCTGGTAAAGACTAACCAAATCCGTTAATCCCTGTTGCTTTGGGAAAAAGCAAACAAAAGCAATAGAGGGCTAAAAGCCTCTATCTAGTCCAGCAGCAAACGGCTGCTGGTAAAGACTAACCAAATCCGTTAATCCCTGTTGCTTTGGGAAAAAGCAAACAAAAGCAATAGAGGGCTAAAAGCCTCTATCTAGTCCAGCAGCAAACGGCTGCTGGTAAAGACTAACCAAATCCGTTAATCCCTGTTGCTTTGGGAAAAAGCAAACAAAAGCAATAGAGGGCTAAAAGCCTCTATCTAGTCCAGCAGCAAACGGCTGCTGGTAAAGACTAACCAAATCCGTTAATCCCTGTTGCTTTGGGAAAAAGCAAACAAAAGCAATAGAGGGCTAAAAGCCTCTATCTAGTCCAGCAGCAAACGGCTGCTGGTAAAGACATATCAAATCCGTTTATAGCTGACAATTTGCTAAAAATTGTTCTTATTTCATCAGCGACCATCGATTGTCGAAAAGTCGCTGATCAAAATTTGCTTTCTTAAAAAGGTAACCAGATTGTCTAAACTCTGTCAGCGGATATACTTAGATCTCAACCTTTCTTTCATTTGAGCATATCCGCTAACAACAATATTTTATTTGTTATACCAAACGGTTACCTCGTTTTTCCCCCTAATGGGCAACTTGTACACTGTACGCGCCGTAACTACTTGAGTACATTTGAAAGTGTGGTACAAGTTGTCACATCAAATTTTTTTTATACGTTACTCACATACGTATAATTAAACGTATTTTCTTTATATATATTACGTATGAAAGAGACTCCATGACGATTCCTATGAACAGGTATGGGTCCCATATCCATACCATATATATGCAAGCCCACTCCCATATCATCCTTCACGTTCATTTCTTTTCTCATTCACTTCTAAATCTCTCAACACTCTCAAACCATTCATATTCCTTCAATCTTTTCCATTTTCTTTCAAACTTCTCATCTTCTTCCTTATCATCTTGATATAAAATGGCTTCCCAATCATCACATCAAACTCAAGAAAACCCTGAAAACATTCCCTCTTATCTTACTTCTGAAGTCTTCGATAATGAAGGCATTCTCCCTTCTAAACAAGTTTCTTTTCAAGCCCAGAAACTTGTGATTAAAGCAAATAACTACTTGGGATCTGAAGAAATCCCTTCCAAGGTAAAAGGATATTATTCTATGCTGGACTTCATCAAAGGATGTCCAGTAAGGAGGGCAATCTACAAAAATCCCAATGAGATGTGTCTTCATCTCTTGAGGGAATTCTGGTGGACTTGTGACTATGATGTGTCCAGTAGCACCATCAAAGGCACTGTCATGAAAGGCAATCACACCATCACCATCTCTGCAGATCTATTAAGAGATGTACTCAGGTTGCCTAAACAATCCATTGATAGGCCCTTTGTTGATTTGGTCCCTACCTCAGTTTGGAAAGAATGGTTGCTAACCATTGGGTATGGGACAAACATGGTACCAGCACTACCTGTGCACAGTAATCCTCAGAAGAAGTATATTCCTGGTGTATGGAGGTTGCTGTTCACACATGTTATTCAGTGCCTTGGTGGGAACAGTGGATCCTTTGATCAAGCCACTGCTGCCCAAATGCAAATGATATATGCACTGGCAAATGGTCGATATATTGACTTTGCCAATGTTATATTTGAAGACTTAAAGTCCAAGGTCACTATCAGAAATCGCTCGAGCTCAGTGCCCTTTTCACGCTTTCTTTCTTTGGTTTTCAGGCATGTGCTGAAAGAAAAGTACATGCCAGAGGGCGCTCATTTCATTCTCTCTCCCAGGGTTGCAAGCTCTGTCTATAAAGTTCCTGCTTGTGACCCTGAGCACTTTGATTCAAAGTACGCTGCGCTTACTCCAGCAATGAAGCAGGTACTTTTCACCATGTATCCTGATATATATAAGCAAAATCCTGCTGGAACTGGTATGATTATAACCCCTCCAGCATCCTCCAAAGCTCCCAAGTTGGGCAAGAAAGGTCCAGTTCTTCCTAAAAAGAAGAAAGTATTAAGAAAAGTGGAATCCTCTCAACTCTCTCTTATTGATGAGGAAACCCCTGCTGCTGTTGAAAATGTAGAGCAGCAACAAACTGAAGCAGAGACACCAACTTCTCCAAACCCTTTAAATTTTTCTTTGGAAAGTCAGGAGCAAGTTGGTGAAATTGAAAAGGCTGGTTGGAGTAAGAATGCTGAGGTGGATGCCAGCATTGATGTTAGAGAAATGGTAGAACCAAGTATTGAGTTGGCTGAGGCTGAAGATGCTGGTGTTGGTGATGAGAAAATTGATGATGTTGTTGCTGAAGAAGAGGTTGTTGGTGTTGAGATGGTTACTGATGATGAAAGTGACTATGAGTTAGGGGACTTTGTCACTGAGGATTTTCAACTTGATCCTGATTGTCATGCTGAAGAAGTTGATGCAAGTGACATGGAAATGGAAGAAAATGCTGCTGCAGTGACCGGTGAATATACTGTAAGACCCGAGACTCCTCCAATGCAACCAGTGAACACCATGCTCTCTCTTGGCATGCCTTCTTCCTTCTCAAGTGTTCCTGGCTGCTCATCCTCGATTCCCTCTGAAATCGAACCCCAAACTGCTAAGGATTTGGGCATTGCTTACTCCACCAACTCTGCTAATAGGTTGGCAAGAGTAGAAGATCAATTGAATGATCTTACCCAGGCTGCCACACTCTTGGTAGATCTCAAAGATAAAAAGGAAGATCGACTGGTGACAACTTTAAAGAGCTGGTATGATAAGCAATCTGAGAACAATGCAAGCATCGAAGAAATCAAAGAGAAATGTGTCTCTATGGCTGCTGATCAAGAAAAACTTCGCACTTCCACAAATAACATCAAAAGGGATCAGCAGGCCATTAAAAGTTCTACTCGATCGCTGTGCAAGATTGAAAACTCTATTCGCTACTCAGCTAAAAAGGCAGCATCCTCCAGTCAATCTGCTGCTGCTGAAGTGAAGAAGTTGATGCAAGTGACATGGAAATGGAAGAAAATGCTGCTGCAGTGACCGGTGAATATACTGTAAGACCCGAGACTCCTCCAATGCAACCAGTGAACACCATGCTCTCTCTTGGCATGCCTTCTTCCTTCTCAAGTGTTCCTGGCTGCTCATCCTCGATTCCCTCTGAAATCGAACCCCAAACTGCTAAGGATTTGGGCATTGCTTACTCCACCAACTCTGCTAATAGGTTGGCAAGAGTAGAAGATCAATTGAATGATCTTACCCAGGCTGCCACACTCTTGGTAGATCTCAAAGATAAAAAGGAAGATCGACTGGTGACAACTTTAAAGAGCTGGTATGATAAGCAATCTGAGAACAATGCAAGCATCGAAGAAATCAAAGAGAAATGTGTCTCTATGGCTGCTGATCAAGAAAAACTTCGCACTTCCACAAATAACATCAAAAGGGATCAGCAGGCCATTAAAAGTTCTACTCGATCGCTGTGCAAGATTGAAAACTCTATTCGCTACTCAGCTAAAAAGGCAGCATCCTCCAGTCAATCTGCTGCTGCTGAAGTGAAGAAGTTGATGCAAGTGACATGGAAATGGAAGAAAATGCTGCTGCAGTGACCGGTGAATATACTGTAAGACCCGAGACTCCTCCAATGCAACCAGTGAACACCATGCTCTCTCTTGGCATGCCTTCTTCCTTCTCAAGTGTTCCTGGCTGCTCATCCTCGATTCCCTCTGAAATCGAACCCCAAACTGCTAAGGATTTGGGCATTGCTTACTCCACCAACTCTGCTAATAGGTTGGCAAGAGTAGAAGATCAATTGAATGATCTTACCCAGGCTGCCACACTCTTGGTAGATCTCAAAGATAAAAAGGAAGATCGACTGGTGACAACTTTAAAGAGCTGGTATGATAAGCAATCTGAGAACAATGCAAGCATCGAAGAAATCAAAGAGAAATGTGTCTCTATGGCTGCTGATCAAGAAAAACTTCGCACTTCCACAAATAACATCAAAAGGGATCAGCAGGCCATTAAAAGTTCTACTCGATCGCTGTGCAAGATTGAAAACTCTATTCGCTACTCAGCTAAAAAGGCAGCATCCTCCAGTCAATCTGCTGCTGCTGAAGTGAAGAAGTTGAGCGATCTCATCTCTCCCCTGGCCACTCAAGTTGAAAGCAACACCAAGGCTATTCAAGCCTTGGAGAAACAAGTAGCTGATCTTCCAGTTCCCTCAGCATCTTTCACTGAGGAAGATCGCCAGAGGCACATGAATTTGGAGAAAGAGGTGGCTGAAATCAAGCTCTTACTGACACAGCTTGTGAAACAGCAATCAGCACCGGTAGCAACAGTGGAAGTTGTTATTAATGATACAACTTCCAAGGGGGAGAAAATCGATGCTGATATCTTAGCAGCAGTTACTGAAGCAGTAAACAAGGCAACTGAAAATTTGTTTGACGCTGCTGCTGAAGTGAAGAAGTTGAGCGATCTCATCTCTCCCCTGGCCACTCAAGTTGAAAGCAACACCAAGGCTATTCAAGCCTTGGAGAAACAAGTAGCTGATCTTCCAGTTCCCTCAGCATCTTTCACTGAGGAAGATCGCCAGAGGCACATGAATTTGGAGAAAGAGGTGGCTGAAATCAAGCTCTTACTGACACAGCTTGTGAAACAGCATGGAAGGCTGGATTTGATGCTGAAATGGCTACGGATAGATCCATGGAAATGCTCCCCATTTTTCACAATCGCTTCATGGGAAATGCTGAAATTACTCCTCTATCCAAAGCTCGTCGAAAACAGCTAACTGATTCTGGTTTCTTCAAACCTCCCACTGCTGCTCAACTTTCCGTTCAATCCTCAGCAGGCCATCAGCATCAATTGATTGATGTATTGGCACTAACTGCTGATGGTAAAACTCAAGAAGATGCTGTCAAGGAGCTGGACAGGATCAAACAAAATGAAGAAAATGAAAGGAAAAACCTTGAGTTTATCAAGCAGCTGCCTCTGCTTGAAAAGGATCAGCTCGATGGAGAGCAAAGAATGCTGCTGAAATCTGGGGGTGCTGAAGCCTTATACAGGCAGAAACACAAGGAAGTTGAAAAGCAGCTCAGCGAAAAGAGAGCCAAGTTTGAGGGGGAGACTGAAAAGGATACAAGTATGGAAGTTCCCCCTGCTGGTGCTGAGGGGGAGACTGAAAAGGATACAAGTATGGAAGTTCCCCCTGCTGGTGCTGAGGGGGAGACTGAAAAGGATACAAGTATGGAAGTTCCCCCTGCTGGTGCTGAGGGGGAGACTGAAAAGGATACAAGTATGGAAGTTCCCCCTGCTGGTGCTGAGGGGGAGACTGAAAAGGATACAAGTATGGAAGTTCCCCCTGCTGGTGCTGAGGGGGAGACTGAAAAGGATACAAGTATGGAAGTTCCCCCTGCTGGTGCTGAGGGGGAGACTGAAAAGGATACAAGTATGGAAGTTCCCCCTGCTGGTGCTGAGGGGGAGACTGAAAAGGATACAAGTATGGAAGTTCCCCCTGCTGGTGCTGAGGGGGAGACTGAAAAGGATACAAGTATGGAAGTTCCCCCTGCTGGTGCTGAGGGGGAGACTGAAAAGGATACAAGTATGGAAGTTCCCCCTGCTGGTGCTGAGGGGGAGACTGAAAAGGATACAAGTATGGAAGTTCCCCCTGCTGGTGCTGAGGGGGAGATTGAGTCAAGGATTCGCTGACCAGACTTGGTCGCTGACGTGGGTCGTCAGCGAGTCATCAGCGAGTCAATGACTCTTGTCAGCGGGCGGTTTAATTTCCCAAGTTGTATGTCAAGGCGGGAAGATTTCAAACCAACAAGAAGACAAGAAGTCACATGGTGGTTCAGCCAACTGAATGTTACCTTATATGGCAAAGGTACAGTTGGGACCAAAACAAGGGTTTCTCTCTTTCATACCCGTTTTGGTATAGAAGACAAAGGCTCCTGGATCAAGTACAAAGAGCCAATTAGAAGTCGACAACCACCATTCCATCACTATCACTGTAAGGCTGTGTTGCCCTAATTCATCCCCTATAAAAGGAAACACAGCCGCATCATTATAGTTGTTCTTGTTAACCAAAAAAGTGTGTATCACTTTATTTGTAATTGTTTAAGTTTTCCTTCTTTCCTAGACTTAGCAATTACATAGTTCATTTGTAGTCTTGTAAGACAAGTTGTAATCTCGACCATGTATTCATCGTTTAATCAATGAGACATATGACTAGACTTGCTTAGACATTTACACTTGAACTTATTCTTGTTCTTTACTTTCTGTTCTTTACTTTATTGTCTTGTTAAAACTAATTTAAGTGTGCAAATCCTGGACTGTCAACCCCCCACCAATACTCCAACATCTTCCTCACCAGCAAGCTATACTCCACCACCAAAAACACCAGCACCAAAGACCAACCAAGCAAAAAGGCCATATCAGAAGCTCAAAGGTATAACAATTCACATGACCTAAACCTTATATTTTTGTTTTTTCTAATACTCCTTAACACTCTTTACTGTATAATAACGCAGATAAGGAGGAATAGAAGCTGATATACCAACTCAACTTGAAACATAAACGCAGATCTACGTTAGTCATCTTTTGTTATCACAGAGTTGCTCTGTTGTAAATATAAGACGTCTGGTAGACTATGCAACTCTACGCTTTTGCAGCTATAGGGAGCTAAACTATTCATGTTTTTTTGTTACTACTAACTCATGATATGCTCCTTTGTAGATTAAATCATGTATCTTTGTAACTACTAACTAATGATATGCTCCTTTGTAGATTAAGTATATGCACTTTTGTAGACACTGACCATGTTCTTTTCTAGCTATCGTATGGTCTTTCTTAGATACTAATTATACATAAACATTGAACAAGTATATTTGCAGCTGCCGCAACGCGCAGCATCCTTAACTTGTTAACATTAAAATGAAAAAGCTTTTAAATTTGAAGGGTTATTTTGATGAATTCAAAAAGACGAGGTAGTAAGTGAAAATATGAAAGAAAAAAAGGCATCACATCTGCATCTTCCTCAATCAGTTCTCACGTACACCTCTGGCCGGTATTACACCTGTAATTTCCGATTAAAGGTTTGCACCTCTTTATTTTCTTATCTTTTTCAATGGGTATGCACCTCTTTTTTTCAGGTTATGCACTCTTAAGGAGTAAGACTAAAAAAACCTTTAAACTTATTTATTTACCACTAACAAGAAGAACCATAGGGTGTGCAAGTGCATACCCTATCTTATACATAGATCCGCCCCTGAATAGTACGTTGAACACAAGTAGCATAAATAACACTGAGTGAATGAATAAGCTCTTCCAATAATCTACTTCATACAAAATTAAAAATATAGGAAGTAAGATCTGAACTTTGGACGTGTTTAGTTCGAGAAAACACCCCTTGTTTTCCATTTTTGTATTCTAAGAAAATAAGGAATAGAGAAAACGCGTTCAAATTGCATTTTTCTAAAACAATTTTCCAAGAAAACAAAAATCCTTGTTTTTACTTATTGAACTAAACTTAGAAAACTATTTTTTTTTGTTATTTGTTTTTTATTTTCTGTTTTCCAAGCTACTAAGATGGAGAATTAATAAACAAAAACAAAAACAAGTGTATTTGAACATGTTTTCTAGTTTTTAAGATGAAAAAATGGAAATGACATCTTTTATTTTGAACGCGTTTTCAAAATTTTCAAATGTTTTCTAGAAATGAAAAACCCTTTTCATTTTCTAGAAAATTAGAAATGGAAAACTAGATAACATTTTCTTGAACTAAACGCACTTTTAGTGACTTTTGTTTTTGATAATTTTTTCAACAGTTTCTTTTAAATATTTTTTGTTTGCATATATCTTATCGATTTTTTATATACTTTTTCTTTAATTAATTTTATCTTTTCGTTGTGTATGTTTTTCTTTACATATTTTTTTACACATTTTATTTGTTTTTTGATTTTTAGGTTCGAGATCCATCACCACCATCCTCGTTTTTTTTTTCTTTTTTTTTTTTAGAGATTTAAGAGTATACAGCTTGACCTTTTTTGTTTTTATTTGATTCATTTTTTATTGTAAAATTTTCATATATGACTTTCAGGTTTTGTATTTGGATGAGTTTTTTAAAAACATTTTTAAAAATATGTTTATAGAACTTTGTTGTATATTTTGTCATTTACTTTTTTGTTCTTTGTATATTTAGTATAATTTTCTTTTTGTAACATATACACTTTAAGTTTTTAGTTTTTATAATTTTTGTAACGTTTTTGTTGTACATATATCTTTTCGAGATTTATTTTATATTTTTTCTTGAATTTGTTTGTTTAACAAATATTTTTAGCCTTTCGGTTTTTTTATAACTTTTGTAACATTTTTGTTTGACATATATTTTTGTTTTTATTTTCTGTTTTCCAAGCTACTAAGATGGAGAATTAATAAACAAAAACAAAAACAAGTGTATTTGAACATGTTTTCTAGTTTTTAAGATGAAAAAATGGAAATGACATCTTTTATTTTGAACGCGTTTTCAAAATTTTCAAATGTTTTCTAGAAATGAAAAACCCTTTTCATTTTCTAGAAAATTAGAAATGGAAAACTAGATAACATTTTCTTGAACTAAACGCACTTTTAGTGACTTTTGTTTTTGATAATTTTTTCAACAGTTTCTTTTAAATATTTTTTGTTTGCATATATCTTATCGATTTTTTATATACTTTTTCTTTAATTAATTTTATCTTTTCGTTGTGTATGTTTTTCTTTACATATTTTTTTACACATTTTATTTGTTTTTTGATTTTTAGGTTCGAGATCCATCACCACCATCCTCGTTTTTTTTTTCTTTTTTTTTTTTAGAGATTTAAGAGTATACAGCTTGACCTTTTTTGTTTTTATTTGATTCATTTTTTATTGTAAAATTTTCATATATGACTTTCAGGTTTTGTATTTGGATGAGTTTTTTAAAAACATTTTTAAAAATATGTTTATAGAACTTTGTTGTATATTTTGTCATTTACTTTTTTGTTCTTTGTATATTTAGTATAATTTTCTTTTTGTAACATATACACTTTAAGTTTTTAGTTTTTATAATTTTTGTAACGTTTTTGTTGTACATATATCTTTTCGAGATTTATTTTATATTTTTTCTTGAATTTGTTTGTTTAACAAATATTTTTAGCCTTTCGGTTTTTTTATAACTTTTGTAACATTTTTGTTTGACATATATTTTTGTGTTTTTTTTTTTTTTTTTTTTTTTTTTTTTTTTTTTTTTTTTTTTTTTTTTTTTTTTTTTTTTTTTTTTTTTTTTTTTTTTTTTTTTTTTTTTTTTTTTTTTTTTTTTTTTTTTTTTTTTCTTTTTTTTTTTTAGAGATTTAAGAGTATACAGCTTGACCTTTTTTGTTTTTTTTTTTTTTTTTTTTTTTTTTTTTTTTTTTTTTTTTTTTTTTTTTTTTTTTTTTTTTTTTTTTTTTTTTTTTTTTTTTTTTTTTTTTTTTTTTTTTTTTTTTTTTTTTTTTTTTTTTTTTTTTTTTTTTTTTTTTTTTTTTTTTTTTTTTTTTTTTTTTTTTTTTTTTTTTTTTTTTTTTTTTTTTTTTTTTTTTTTTTTTTTTTTTTTTTTTTTTTTTTTTTTTTTTTTTTTTTTTTTTTTTTTTTTTTTTTTTTTTTTTTTTTTTTTTTTTTTTTTTTTTTTTTTTTTTTTTTTTTTTTTTTTTTTTTTTTTTTTTTTTTTTTTTTTTTTTTTTTTTTTTTTTTTTTTTTTTTTTTTTTTTTTTTTTTTTTTTTTTTTTTTTTTTTTTTTTTTTTTTTTTTTTTTTTTTTTTTTTTTTTTTTTTTTTTTTTTTTTTTTTTTTTTTTTTTTTTTTTTTTTTTTTTTTTTTTTTTTTTTTTTTTTTTTTTTTTTTTTTTTTTTTTTTTTTTTTTTTTTTTTTTTTTTTTTTTTTTTTTTTTTTTTTTTTTTTTTTTTTTTTTTTTTTTTTTTTTTTTATTTTTTTCTTTATGCATTTTTTTTTTTTTTGTGTTTACTTCTTCAATCATTGCCATTTTATATCGAAAAACTATCAACAATGACCACTTGATGTGCACTTCTGTGGCTGCCTGTTAATTTGTTGCCTTCCGATAGTTGATTAGTTTATTGATATAAAATGGTAATCTTTGAGACACGTTTTTCATGTGATTACATGTTACTAGATTGTCGTATAGTAACATATTTGGCTGACCCGTTACGAGACATGTCTGCCCATTTGGACTCGTTTTTGACCCTATCCGTTTTAGTCCCAAAACAATAAGTCGTTTATTTCTTGGTTTAAAACTCTGGAATGCTCAGCTGGTAGTGGTTTTAGAGTTTGGAAAGGTAATATAATCTGACCCGTTGATGATGTTCGCCCCTTGTTTTTGGATTGTGAAGGTCGACCTAGGCAAACCTGGTAGTAGCATGTGTCGACCCGGTCTTAGTGGGCTATCGAGAAATCTGAAATAGCATGATTTGTTTTTACTTCTTCAATCACTGCCATTTTATATCGAAAAACTATCGACAACCACCACTTGATGTGCACTTCTGTCGCTGCATGTTAATTTGTTGCCTTCCGATAGTTGATTAGTTTATTGATATAAAATGGTAATCTTTGAGACACGTTTTTCATGTGATTACATGTTACTAGATTGTCGTCTAGTAACATATTTGGCTGACCCGTTACGATACATGTCTGCCCATTTGGACTCGTTTTTGACCCTATCCGTTTTACTCCCAAAACAATAAGTCGTTTATTTCTTGGTTTAAAACTCTGGAATGCTCAGCTGGTAGTGGTTTTAGAGTTTGGAAAGGTAATATAATCTGACCCGTTGATGATGTTCGCCCCTTGTTTTTGGATTGTGAAGGTCGACCTAGGCAAACCTGGTAGTAGCATGTGTCGACCCGGTCTTAGTGGTCATAATCTAGTAACTGCTTTGTGGCTCTAGTGGGCTATCGAGAAATCTGAAATAGATGATTTGTTTTTACTTCTTCAATCATTGCCATTTTATATCGAAAAACTATCAACAATGACCACTTGATGTGCATTTCTGTGGCTGCCTGTTAATTTGTTGCCTTCCGATAGTTGATTAGTTTATTGATATAAAATGGTAATCTTTGAGACACGTTTTTCATGTGATTACATGTTACTAGATTGTCGTATAGTAACATATTTGGCTGACCCGTTACGATACATGTCTGCCCATTTGGACTCGTTTTTGACCCTATCCGTTTTACTCCTAAAACAATAAGTCGTTTATTTCTTGGTTTAAAACTCCCTGGAATGCTAGCATTTTCAGCTGGTAGTGGTTTTAGAGTTTGGAAAAGTAATATAATCTGACCCTTTGATGATGCTCGCCCCTTGTTTTTAGTCGTAACTGGTTTGTTCAACAGGTTGACGGATGCTTTGGATTGTGAAGGTCGACCTAGGCAAACCTGGTAGTAGCATGTGTCGACCCGGTTTTAGTGGGCTATCGAGAAATCTGAAATAACATGACCAGGTTATGAAACTAGTTAGCATGTGTTATTGACTTGTTTATGACCCTAACCAGTTTAGTCAGTGGGCTGATGGCTAGTTGGGAAAGGCATGTTAGACCGTTCGGACTCGTTTTTGACCCTACCTAGTTAAGTCCTAAAACAATAATTTGTATATTTGGTGGTTCTAAAAGTGTCCGCAGTGTTAGCATTTACTAATGGCAAGTTGAGGCAGCCTAACTTCTGACCCCCAAAACGATTAGTCGTTTATTTAAAGTATCCGTAATCCTAGAATTTTCAGCTGGTAGCGGTTCTAGAGTTTGGAAAAGTGACATAACCTGACCGTTTATAATGGTCCCTTGTTTTTGGTTCTAACTGGTTTGGTAACGGGTTGGCGGATATTGTGGGTTCTGATGATCGACCTAGCCAAACCTGGTAGCATGTGTCGACCTGGTTTTGGTCATAATCTAGTAACTGCTTTGTGGCTCTAGTGGGCTATTGAGATATGAAACAAGTTAGAATGTGTTTTTGACTTGTATATGACCCTAACCCGTTTAGTCAACAGGTTGATGGCCAGCTGGGAAAGGCAGCCTAACTTTGGACACGTTATGAGACATGTTAGACAGTCTGGACTCGTTTTTGATGATATCCAGTTTTGTCCCAAAAGGCCAAAACGGTGTGTCGTTTATTTGTTTGGTTTAAACTTAAAAGTATCCACAATACTATTATTTACTGATGCGCATTATAGTCGCCGCCTACATATTTGATGCCTTTCAATAGTCGGTTGGTTTCTTTATATAGACGGTAATCTTGTAGACTGTTCTCTAATCAATTCCACCTGATATGCAACAATTGCCACCTATAAATTTGATGCCTTTCGATAGTTGGTTGGTCTTTTGTTATACGAGGTCTTAAGACGCGTGCGTTGCCCGCCTGGGAGGTTGTATAATTGATTGCATGTAGTAGTCGCTTTTAAAAAGGATTATGTCGGTTGTTAGATAATCATTCAGATATATTACGACGCGAAGGTTGACTTTGCACAAATGATTATTAACTGCAAATGTAGCGTCCTCCAAAAAATGGTTTCTCCATAATCACAATCATTGAGATATAATACAGTTATAAAATTAAACAAAAAGCAATATCCTTAAGGGTGACTTTGCACAAATAATTTTGAAATGCAAATGCACCGTACTCCAAACAATGCTTTCGGCCACAATGACAATCATTCAGATATAATACGACACGACGATCATACACCTCAAATTCAAATATATTATCATTCATACTACCAGTGAATCAGTGGTCCAAACCACACATACTTTACCATAAATCCAAAAATCCAATATAGATTGTGATATGATGCAAAATAAAAGTTCGATGTGACCTGCATTTACCAAAAGGGGTGATAATGTTGTTAAGCATAGATGGTTACACCTTTATATGAGAAGCAACGTGTAGTTTAGCATACCTAAAAGTGGCCTGTTTGCCAGGAACACACTTTTCTTTTTGTAGTTTAAATCCTAGCACCTTATGCTTGGTAAGGCCCGTTTCTTAAACGAACCCTTGTCAATCTATTAACATATGCAAGTGTGTGTCATCATCCACCTCCCGGCTGTCTCTTATGATATACAGGAGCCCATAAACTTCAAATGTCCAAAGTGCAAGACTGCCGTTCAGCAAGTATGCACTTTGGTGCTTGCAAGGAGAGTATGACCACATTAAACTCGAGTTCATCAAGGTTGCATCTTAAAGTCACTTCTCTTTGCTTCAACAAATAAAAAGAATTACATAAGACCTACCAACACTTTCCACCTAGCGAAGCAGAAGAAAAAACTTGTAGCTAACCTTGCTGGTGTAAACTGACTTGCAACCATAATGGAGTTAGGAAGACTTACAACTGGACATAATGGAGGTAGGGAGCTAGACTCTATGGAAGAATGCAACTAAATAATTAATAATCTTTTCATAATTTCTTACAATAATAAATCATTTGGTTGACTCCAAGCGTAAAGGCAAAGTAAAACATGCCATAGTTCAAGCCATTTATATTACCTACTGATAAAGCATTTAGCTTATTGCTTAAAGTTCAAAGTTCAATGGAAATCTTATATATACCCTCATTTATTTCATACTAGATGGGTACCCGCGCGTTGCGGCGGCATTAAAACACGCAAAATACCGTAAAGGCAACAATGGATACATTAAATAGAGCTTTTCAAACACAACATTTCTAATAATTTCAAAGCAATACTTTATCATCTCAAAGTCTGCAACAAAATTTACATATTCAACTTAAAGGAAAATTCCATATTCAACTTAAAGGAAAAATACATATTCAACTTAAAGGAAAATTCATATTCAACTTAAAGGAAAATTCATATTCAACTTAAAGGAAAATTCATATTCAACTTAAAGGAAAATTCATATTCAACTTAAAGGAAAATTCATATTCAACTTAAAGGAAAATTCATATTCAACTTAAAGGAAAATTCATATTCAACTTAAAGGAAAATTCATATTCAACTTAAAGGAAAATTCATATTCAACTTAAAGGAAAATTCATATTCAACTTAAAGGAAAATTCATATTCAACTTAAAGGAAAATTCATATTCAACTTAAAGGAAAATTCATATTCAACTTAAAGGAAAATTCATATTCAACTTAAAGGAAAATTCATATTCAACTTAAAGGAAAATTCATATTCAACTTAAAGGAAAATTCATATTCAACTTAAAGGAAAATTCATATTCAACTTAAAGGAAAATTCATATTCAACTTAAAGGAAAATTCATATTCAACTTAAAGGAAAATTCATATTCAACTTAAAGGAAAATTCATATTCAACTTAAAGGAAAATTCATATTCAACTTAAAGGAAAATTCATATTCAACTTAAAGGAAAATTCATATTCAACTTAAAGGAAAATTCATATTCAACTTAAAGGAAAATTCATATTCAACTTAAAGGAAAATTCATATTCAACTTAAAGGAAAATTCATATTCAACTTAAAGGAAAATTCATATTCAACTTAAAGGAAAATTCATATTCAACTTAAAGGAAAATTCATATTCAACTTAAAGGAAAATTCATATTCAACTTAAAGGAAAATTCATATTCAACTTAAAGGAAAATTCATATTCAACTTAAAGGAAAATTCATATTCAACTTAAAGGAAAATTCATATTCAACTTAAAGGAAAATTCATATTCAACTTAAAGGAAAATTCATATTCAACTTAAAGGAAAATTCATATTCAACTTAAAGGAAAATTCATATTCAACTTAAAGGAAAATTCATATTCAACTTAAAGGAAAATTCATATTCAACTTAAAGGAAAATTCATATTCAACTTAAAGGAAAATTCATATTCAACTTAAAGGAAAATTCATATTCAACTTAAAGGAAAATTCATATTCAACTTAAAGGAAAATTCATATTCAACTTAAAGGAAAATTCATATTCAACTTAAAGGAAAATTCATATTCAACTTAAAGGAAAATTCATATTCAACTTAAAGGAAAATTCATATTCAACTTAAAGGAAAATTCATATTCAACTTAAAGGAAAATTCATATTCAACTTAAAGGAAAATTCATATTCAACTTAAAGGAAAATTCATATTCAACTTAAAGGAAAATTCATATTCAACTTAAAGGAAAATTCATATTCAACTTAAAGGAAAATTCATATTCAACTTAAAGGAAAATTCATATTCAACTTAAAGGAAAATTCATATTCAACTTAAAGGAAAATTCATATTCAACTTAAAGGCAACAAAATTCCATATTCAACTTAAAGGAAAATTCCATATTCAACTAAAGCAAAAGTATATCAAACCAAAGTCTTATTTAATGATGAATCACTACATCTAATTGTATACACACTTGTTCTACACACCATTTTAAATTAGTAATAAAGACAACATGTAAGAGATAAATCTAAAGGACTCGAGGGGTATGGATTGTCCATTAATCCACGGTGAATTCATCTTTAAAAAAATGTGTTTCATTATCGTTTGTCTTTGTAAGCACTATTGTTTTCATCGGTGGGCGATGGCCCGTTCCATCCCATTAAGTCATTAACTATAAGCAATTTCAAGAACCTCTTCTTTGGAAACAATAGATAGCAATAGGTGTTACGAAATATTAGTAGTTTTAATATTGTTTAGGCCTGAAATGTAAAATAAGAATAAGTCAGGGGGTGTTTGTGTCAATATTCCAAATGTTTGAGTTTAGGCGGTTAGTTTGGTCAAAGCCGGTCAAGGGCTTGAGTTCTTTGTATAAATACTTGATTTTAGTATGAATATAGATATAATTGAAAATAAAACAAATTCATTCTCTCTTTCTCCAAATTCTCTGTATCATTTTGGTATCAGAGCCTCTGAAGTGGAGTGCTTCCGATAACCGCCACCGGATTTCATCTCCGATCACAATTCCGATTAGGTTTCCGGCGAAAACATTGAATTCTTTTCTTCTTCTTCTTCAAATCAATGGCGCCAGATACTCGCAATCAGGATTATGAACGATTACAGAAGGAATTCGCACAAACTCAAAAGGATTTAGCTACTCAGATCAATTCATCATTATCGATGCGAGCTACGATTGAAGAATTGACAAAGGAGGTGGAAATTTTGAAGAATCAACGGCAGTTGACGGCGGCGCGTAACGACGACGAGCGTACAAGTGCTAACAAGCTGACTAGGCTTGAATTTCCGAGATTCAATGGAGATGATGTAGATTCATGGCTCTACAAGTGTGATCACTTCTTCACCATTGATGAGACATTAGAAACCAGTAAAGTGAGATATGCAGCGGTGCATATGGATGGAAGAGCACTCTCATGGCATTTAGGATACATGAGGACCATTGGCAAAGCTATGGAAGCTATTTTATGGACTGATTATGTTAAGGCTATTACTGCTAGGTTTTCCACCACTCAAATGGAGGATCCTATTCCTTGAAGGCCCTCATTCAGACTGGAGAGTTAGAGGTTTATTGTGATGAATTTGATTCATTACTGACAAAGGTTAGTCTTCCTGAAGATCATACTGTTAGTTGCTTTATTGAAGGATTGAAACCTGAAATTAAATGTCCTGTGAGAATGTTTAAGCCAAAAACACTTAGAGAAACATATATTTTAGCTAAAAATGCATAATGAAAGTAATAAATCATTAGGAAAGGCTTCTGGAGGTAGTAGTGGTTATGGTTATAGGGGAGGAGGAGTTAGAAGTATGCATCAGTTAAATAATGCTTCTAAACCACCTATATTAGCCACTCCTGTGAGTTCAGTGCCCTCTAATGCCTTAGTTCCTGCCAAAATGACTAACAAGCATCTAGAAGATAAGAGATCTAAGGTTGAATGCTTCTATTGCAATGAGAAGTTTGTACCTGGCCATATTAAGGTTTGTAAGGGAAAGAAGCAATTCTTTTTGATTGAGGTTGAGGAAGGTGTAGAGGAGGAGATTATGTAACACCCCAAGCCGAGGGTCGAAATATTACGGAAATCATATAGCACAAGGTGGGATTAATGTAGAACATGATCTAAATGCAAACAAAAGATTCAGTGAATCCATTACAAGAAGATAAACAAGTACCAAAATACATAAGGAGCAAGTCACCATCAAAGTTTACAAAAGAACTTCCAAAGTTGGCTAACGATCCTAAGTATAATGCAAAAGAAGGCAAATGAATCCTTGATCCATATAAGTCCAAAGCCCGGGTTCAACAGCAAGCAAAACAATCAAACTCCACGCCCTGGATTAACCTGATTACCTGAAAAGTGTACTAAGCATAGTCAACACAAGGTTGGTGAGTTCGTAGTAATGGTCCAAAAGGAACCATTGTCAATAACACAATATACTAGTAGAGGCGAAACATAACTTACTTGAGCCCCTAAACAACACAATATCAATCACAACAAGATTACACAATATAAGTAAACGTGTAACGAGTATGCACAAATGATATAAAAATCAATACAAGTGCCAAATGCATAATCAGTCACAATGCATAACATATGTGTGAGCTTCAAGTCACCTATGCAACGATACTCGCCTGACATCACAATGAACAAGGCGGCATCTCAAAATCATCGAGATATATATGTCTATATACTCGGGGTCATATTCTCAACATCCATTAACAAGTGTATACATCTATACACTTAGATGTTGGTATCCACATCAAGAGGATATACAATGTTAACACATATGCGTGCCTATCACAATCGTAAATGCATCAATCATAACTTCACCAATCGTCAACCATCAATCACAATTCATCAATCATAAACCATCAATCATCAACCAATCAAAACTATACGTACATACATTTAGGAGGATTCTACTCTCTACAAATCCTAGATGCTTATATATAGGGTCACCCGCAGCCTTCCCACCACATCTAAAGCCCATTGAAGGCATAACCGACTTCCACGTATGTACGTCTATCCTAATAATAAAATACTTCACAAACATAACTAAGTCAATCGAACGTATAAATCAACTCATCAATCCCACATTCAAATCAATCAATCAATCAACAATGCAAGTAAAGTAAGCACACAATCAATCAAAATCAATAAGTACAAAAGCATAATCAATCTCAATCACAAAATCATCAATCAACAATCAATCAAACTACAATGCACATACAATCAATCAATCAATCAATCAATCAATCAATCAATCAATCAATCAATCAATCAATCAATCAATCAATCAATCAATCAATCAATCAATCAATCAATCAATCAATCAATCAATCAATCAATCAATCAATCAATCAATCAATCAATCAATCAATCAATCAATCAATCAATCAATCAATCAATCAATCAATCAATCAATCAATCAATCAATCAATCAATCAATCAATCAATCAATCAATCAATCAATCAATCAATCAATCAATCAATCAATCAATCAATCAATCAATCAATCAATCAATCAATCAATCAATCAATCAATCAATCAATCAATCAATCAATCAATCAATCAATCAATCAATCAATCAATCAATCAATCAATCAATCAATCAATCAATCAATCAATCAATCAATCAATCAATCAATCAATCAATCAATCAATCAATCAATCAATCAATCAATCAATCAATCAATCAATCAATCAATCAATCAATCAATCAATCAATCAATCAATCAATCAATCAATCAATCAATCAATCAATCAATCAATCAATCAATCAATCAATCAATCAATCAATCAATCAATCAATCAATCAATCAATCAATCAATCAATCAATCAATCAATCAATCAATCAATCAATCAATCAATCAATCAATCAATCAATCAATCAATCAATCAATCAATCAATCAATCAATCAATCAATCAATCAATCAATCAATCAATCAATCAATCAATCAATCAATCAATCAATCAATCAATCAATCAATCAATCAATCAATCAATCAATCAATCAATCAATCAATCAATCAATCAATCAATCAATCAATCAATCAATCAATCAATCAATCAATCAATCAATCAATCAATCAATCAATCAATCAATCAATCAATCAATCAATCAATCAATCAATCAATCAATCAATCAATCAATCAATCAATCAATCAATCAATCAATCAATCAATCAATCAATCAATCAATCAATCAATCAATCAATCAATCAATCAATCAATCAATCAATCAATCAATCAATCAATCAATCAATCAATCAATCAATCAATCAATCAATCAATCAATCAATCAATCAATCAATCAATCAATCAATCAATCAATCAATCAATCAATCAATCAATCAATCAATCAATCAATCAATCAATCAATCAATCAATCAATCAATCAATCAATCAATCAATCAATCAATCAATCAATCAATCAATCAATCAATCAATCAATCAATCAATCAATCAATCAATCAATCAATCAATCAATCAATCAATCAATCAATCAATCAATCAATCAATCAATCAATCAATCCATAACAAATGCACAATCAATCATTCAATCAATCAATAATCATACATGCACATTATTATATATATATACACATTCATCATTACTTGAGTTAAACCCTACTTAGGTTTTAAGTATAACTATAGCTTTTTAAAAGACTCCCTAGACTCAACAGGGTCGTTGGAGCATGATTATAACATTAGGCAAGTCGAAGAAGTATCTAGAACGAAAGGCGACTCGATGCAAGAAAGTTGGAATCAAAATTAAACAAAACTGGAAAACTGAGAATGCATAGCACCGTCTCGCACGGTGTGAACCACCGTCTCAAACGGTCCGCCAGCCCTGTACCACCGTCTCGCACGGTCTGTGCCACCGTCTCAGACGGTGGCTTGGATTTCGCTGTTTCACCGTCTAGTACACCGTTCAGCAGAAGAATTCACCGTCTGGCCACCGCTGGCCCATTTTGGAAAAGCAGGCCACCGTCTCAGACGGTCCAAGGACCGTCCCAGACGGTGGGTCGAGAACACGAGCAGCAGCAGCAGCCATTTGCAGAAAATGGAACCAAAAACCCTATTTTCATAACTAAAACCCCTAATTCGAACCAAAAGGTTAAATGACCCATTTTTAAGTGAGATAAGGCGTTCTAATGCATAAATACACTTAACTCGATCACATTTTCCATTTCATAACATCCAGAAATCATCATGGTCGATTCTTGACCCATTTTGCCCAAGAACCCTAATTTTTACCCAAGAAACCCTAAAATCCGACCCGTTGCGTTTTGACCCGACCCAAATGGTCTTGCATACTCATTTTATCATATTCTAACTAGTAGTAACAAAACCCACACCAAAATCTTGTTCTAACATAACTCTTGCATTAAAAATCGTTTTTGACCTAAAAGTCAAACTGAAACCCTAATGGGTCAAAGGCCAGATCTTCGACCCATACATGAAAGGTTAGCTTAGAAACATGATAATAAACGTGAAATGATTAAATTGAGTGAAGTTTTACTTACCAAAGGTCACCACCAAGCTCAAACCCGAATATTGACCCACTTGGATAATTCTTGCAATTTGAAGAGCCCAAATTTGGAATGATGTAGTAATGATATTAAGGATGATGTTACTTACACAAATTCAACCCAAGAACAAAATTAAATGCAAGAAATAAATGAGATAGAGAGTGTGTGTTTGAGAGAGCTTCTTTGCAAATATTTAGAGAGTGATAGAGAGAATGAAATGAATGAATGGATGAGAAAGGGGTTAAGGAGGGATATGGTTGGGTCAAAAGGCTGATGGGTCATGGGTAACCCATGGGTCGACCCGTTTCCCCCATCAAGCCAAATTTACATATCGTTATACATTTAATCACCGGTTAAGTCATACTATCGACCCAACGAACATACCACATTGTCATTTAATCACAAAATGAACCAAATATTTCATTAACTTAGATTGTTAGTCAAATTACACGTAAAGTCAACGGGTCAAAACTCACGGATGTTACATTATTCCCCCGTTAAAAGAATTTCGTCCCGAAATTCAACAAAACACTAATTACTAAATAAATGCGGATACTTAGACTTCATATGATCCTCTCGCTCCCAAGTGAACTCGGCTCCACGTCTAGCATTCCATCTAACCTTAACAATCGTGTAGCGTTTATTCTTTAGCTTCTTGACTTGACGGTCCAAGATCTCTACCGGCTCTTCAACAAAATTAAGCTTCGAATCCACCCGAATCTCGTCCATAGGCACATGATGCGTAGGGTCCGCCAAACACTTGCGTAAGTTGCAAATATGAAACACATCATGTACACCGCTAAGCTCTTGTGGTAATTCTAATCGATAAGCAACTTTTCCAACCCGTTCAAGAATCTTGAAAGGACCAATATACCTTGGCCCGAGCTTTCCTCGCTTCACGAATCGGACAACGCCTTTCCACGGTGATACTTTCAAGAGTACGTAATCACCCACTTCAAACTCTAACGGTCTCCGTCTCACATCGGCATACTTCTTTTGGCGTTCACGGGCCAATTGTAACTTCTCTTTGATTTGAGAGATCACTTTTGTTGTTTCAACTACAATTTCCGGCCCGATAAGTTGGCTCTCACCAATTTCCGCCCAAGCTAGAGGAGAACGACATATCCTACCATACAATGCTCTAAAGGGCGCCATTTGGATGGTAGCATGATAACTATTGTTGTATGAAAACTCAACTAATGGTAAATGATCTTCCCAACTTCCACCAAAATCAATTGCACAAGCCCTCAACATGTCTTCGAGTGTTTGAATGGTTTTCTCGGTTTGTCCATCCGTTTGAGGATGAAACGTCGTGCTCATGTCAAGTCGATTACCCATTGCTCGTTGAAAAGCTTCCCAAAAGTTTGATTTGAAACGGGCATCTCTATCCAAAATGATAAAAATCGGCACCCCATGCTTAGATATCACTTCCCCAATATACAAACGAGCCAAGGTGTCAAATTTATCGGTTTCACGAATGGCCAAGAAGTGAGCCGACTTCGTTAACCGATCTACTATCACCCAAATCGTGTCACGACCACTTCTTGTCTTTGGTAACTTAGTAATGAAGTCCATTGCAATATGCTCCCACTTCCACTCGGGCATCACTGGTTGTACCAACAATCCGGGTGGCTTCTTGTGATCGGCTTTGACTTGTAAGCAAGTAAGACACTCACTCACATACTTAGCCACGTCACGCTTCATGCCCGACCACCAATACAAGTCTTTCAAATCAAAATACATTTTATCCGATCCGGGATAGACCGAATAAGGCGATCGATGAGCTTCATCCATAAGAAGTGTTCTTAGGTTACCGAAAATGGGAACCCAAAGTCTTTCAACCAAGTATAGCCCGTTATCACTCTTTCTATCAAATTGTTGCTCCATGCCATCTAGGTTCTCATTTCCAAAATGTTCCGGTAGGGTGGCTTGAATTTGGGCTTCAATGATCCGATCACGAATATTTGGCCCCACCGTAAGGCTCATAGCTCTAGCCCGTCTCAGCTTCACTCTCTCCTTTCTACTCAAGGCATCGGCTACAACATTGGCCTTGCCCGGATGATAGCAGATGTCACAATCATAATCACTAAATAGTTCAAGCCAACGTCTTTGCCTCATATTCAATTCGCTTTGGTTAAAGATGTGTTGAAGACTTTTGTGATCGGTATAAATCACACATTTGGTGCCATAAAGATAATGCCTCCAACACTTCAAAGCAAACACAACCGCTCCCAATTCCAAATCATGTGTCGGGTAGTTTTTCTCATGCACCTTCAATTGACGAGAGGCATAAGCAATGACCTTACCCCTTTGCATAAGAACACAACCCAAACCTTGCCCCGAGGCATCACAATAAACAACAAAATCATCAATTCCATCCGGTAGCGTTAAAATAGGAGCGTCACATAGCATCTCTTTAAGAGTTTGGAAGGCGTTTTCTTGTCTCTCGCCCCATTCAAAGTTTCTCTCCTTTTGAGTCAAGAGAGTGAGTGGTTGTGCAATACGGGAGAAATTTTCAATGAATCTTCTATAGTAGCCCGCCAATACAAGGAATTGATGGATCTCGGATGGCGTTTCGGGTTTTCTCCAATTCTTGACCGCTTCAATCTTGCTTGGGTCCACGTGAATACCATCCTTGCTCACTACATGACCAAGAAAGTGGACCTCTTCCAACCAAAACTCACACTTGGAGAATTTAGCATACAATTTCTCCTTCCTTAATAGTTTGAGCACCTCGCGCAAGTGCTCAACATGCTTTTCCTTTGTCTTCGAGTATACAAGTATGTCATTAATGAACACAATGACAGACTTGTCTAAGTATGGTTGACACACCCGGTTCATCAAGTCCATGAACACCGCCGGTGCATTAGTCAACCCGAAGGGCATCACGGTGAATTCAAAATGGCCATACCTTGTGCGAAAAGCCGTCTTGGGGATATCATCTTCATGTACCCGGAGTTGATGATAACCCGAGCGAAGATCGATTTTAGAAAAGTGCTTAGCACCTTGAAGTTGATCAAATAAGTCATCGATTCTAGGAGGGGATACCGGTTCTTCACTGTGAGCTTGTTTAATTCCCGGTAGTCGATACACATTCTAAAGGACCGTCTTTCTTTTTGACGAAGAGAACAGGAGCACCCCAAGGAGATTGACTAGGGCGAATGAAACCCTTCTCTTGGAATTCCTTGAGTTGAGTTTGTAACTCTTGCATTTCGGTTAGAGCTAGTCTATACGGAGCTTTTTCTACGGGCGCGGCTTCGGGGATAAGATTAATACGAAAGTCAAGTTCACGAGTTGGAGGTAATCCCGGTAAGTCATCCGGAAAAACATCGGGAAATTCACAAACAATAGGAACGGTCTTCAATTCTACCTTTGGGATGGTAGCACTAAAGACTTTAGAATTCGAGAGATCGGAGATTTTGCCTTGAACCCTAAGAATTTTACCGTTAGCCAAAGGTATCTTAACAACTCTCTCACCACAATCAATAGTCGCATTTACCGCCGTCAACCAATCCATACCCACAATGACATCAAAACTCCCAATATCGAAAGGCATAAGGTCTATGAAGAATTCAACATCGTCTAGGGCCAAGACACAATCACGTATTATTTGACTAAGTTTAGTTAGTGACCCGTTTACCATTTCAATGTCAATCACATAGTTTAGAGCACAAGGATGCACATCAATCAAAGGAACAAAGTTAGAGGACACGAGGCTATAATCGGCTCCGGAATCAAATAAAATTGTTGCATAGTGGCCATTAAGGAGAAAGGTACCTGCCACCACGTTGGGATCATTGCGGGCTTCATTTGCATTGACCGCAAAGGCTCGGCCGCGGGGTTGCACTTGATGACCTTGTTGTCCCCGGTTCTGATTAGGCCCGACCATTTGAAGTTGGTTGGGATGAACGGCTACTTGAACTTGTTGTCCCACCCATCGAGGACAATTGTTGCGGTAGTGGTTACGACTACCACATTCAAAACACTCACCCCTTCGTTGATTACCTTGGGGAGGAACGACTTGAATAGGAGCCACATTCATTGGGCCCGTTCTCGGAGCCCTACAATTTTTGGATATGTGCCCCGTTTGGTTACAATTAAAACACGCCCCACATTGAACGTTGGCGGGGTGGTGTTTGATGCACCTTCCACATAAAGGATGGGGTCCTGCATAAGCCTTCCTAGCCGGTTCCACCGCCTCCATCACTCTACCCCTATTTGCATTTTTGGGATCAAACCGTCCCATTTTCTTCGCCCCACTTGACTCTCCCACTTCCTTTCTCTTGTTTGTTGAGTTACTCAAAACACCGCTCCTCAACAAGTCTTCAGTCACACTACCGACTCGGTTAACCGCATCGGCCAAAGAAGTAGGCATGTTAGAGTTTACATAAGATCGGACTTGAGGATTCAAGCCCAACACAAATTTTTCAATGGCCCGCGACTCGGAATCCACCAAATGAGGAATAAGGGTAGACAACTCTTGAAATCGTCTAACGTAGCTCTTGTAATCGGCTCCGTCCATTTTGAGATTAACAAACTCAATGTCAAGTTTTGTAGTTCATAGGGAGGACAAAACTTTGCCTTCACTTTGTTCTTGAAATCGATCCATTCCAAGTTATAAGTCCGCCCCAAAGTTATCTCTTGGTTCCACCAACTCAAGGCGTCATTTTTAAACATGCCGGATGCATAAGAAATCCGGTCGTAATATGTGCAATGACTTCTTTCAATCACTGCCTCGATCTCCTCAAACCACCTTATACACTCTGTGGGACCGCCTCTTCCATCAAACTCCGGTGCCCCACAGCTTTTGAAGTCTTTAAATATACACCCCTGTCGGTATCCTCCATGTTGATTATACATGGGCATACGGTTATCAACTCCCACTGGTTCCTCTTCTTCCTCTCCACCCCCCCCCCCCCCCCAACCCCCCCCCCCCCCCCCCCCCCCCCCCCCCCCCCCCCCCCCCCCCCCCCCCCCCCCCCCCCCCCCCCCCCCCCCCCCCCCCCCCCCCCCCACCCCCCCCCCCCCCCCCCCCCCTCCCCCCCCCCCCCCCCCCCCCCCACCCCCCCCCCCCCCCCCCCCCCCCCCCCCCCCCCCCCCACCCCCCACCCCCCACCCCCCCCCCCCCACCCCCCCCCCCCCCCCCCCCCCAACCCCCCCCCCCCCCCCCCCCCCCCCCCCCCGCCCCCCCCCCCCCCCCGAAACTTCACACTCTCCTCCCCCCCCCCCCTCCCCCCCCCCCCCCCCCCCCCCCCCCCCACCCCCCCCCCCCCCCCCCGCCCCGCCCCCCCCCCCCCCCCCCCCCCCCCCCCCCCAGCCCCCCCCCCCGCCCCCCCCCCCCCCCCACCCCCCCCCCCGAACACATCACTCCCCCCCCCCCCACCCCCCCCCCCCCCCCCCGCCCCCCCCCGCCCCCCCCCCCCCCCCCCTGGTATCCACTATCAACTCAACTCCAACTGATTACTTGTTCCGTATTCCCCCCCCCCCCACCCCCCCCCCCCCCCCCCCCAGCCCCCCCCCCCCCGGCCCCCCCCCCCCAGCCCCCCCCCCCCAACCCCCCCCCCCCGGCCCCCCCCCCCCATCCTCCCCCCCCCCCCCCCCCACCCCTCCCCCGGCCCCCCCCCCCCTCCCCCTCCCCCCCCCCCCGCCCCCCCCCCCCCCCCCCCCCCCGCCCCCCCCCCCCCCCGCCCCCCCCCGCCCCCCCACCACCCCCCCCCCCCCCCGCCCCCCCCCACTCCCCCCCCCCCCCCCCCCCCCCACCCCCCCCCCCGCCGCCCCCCCCCCCCACCCCCCCCCACCCCACCCCCCCCCCCGCACCCCCCCCCCCCCCCCCCCCCACCGCCCCGCCTTTATCAACTTGAACATTCAACTCAATAACTACTGCAACTTTCCCCCCCCCCCCCCGCACCCCCCCCCCCCCGCCCCCCCCCCTCCCCCCGCCCCCCCCCCCCCCCCCCCCCCCCCCCCCCCCCCCCCCCACCCCCCCCC
This sequence comes from Erigeron breviscapus, assembly GCA_034093135.1. Lineage (NCBI taxonomy): Eukaryota > Viridiplantae > Streptophyta > Magnoliopsida > Asterales > Asteraceae > Erigeron > Erigeron breviscapus. The sequence goes on from CM067167.1 coordinate 271,982,063, forward strand.
ACCGCCCCCCCCCCCCCCCCCCCCCCCCCACACCCCCCCCCCCCCCCCCCCACCCCCCCCCCCCCCCCCCCCCCACCCCCCCCCCCCCCCGGCCCCCCCCCCCCCCCCCCCCCCCCCCCCCCCCCCGCCCACCCCCCCCCCCCCCCCGCCCCCCCACCCCCCCCCCCCCCCAACCCCCCCCCCCACCCCCCCCCCCCCCCCCCCCCCCCCCCGCCCCCCCCCCCCCCCACCCCCCCCCCCCCCCACCCCCCACCCCCCCACCCCCCTCCCCCCCCCCCCCCCCCCCGCCCCCCCCCCCCCCCCCCCCCCCCCCCCCCCCCCCCCCCCCCCCCCCCCCCCCCCCCCCCCCCCCCCCCCCCCCACCCCGCCGCCCCCCCCCGCCCCCACCCCCCCCCCCCCCCCCCCCCACCCCCCGCCCACCCCCCCCCCCCCCCCTCCCCCCCCCCCCCGGGGGTCTCCCCTACCCCCCCCCCCCCCCCCCCCACCCCCCGCCCCCCCCCCGCCGCCCCCCCCCCCCCTCCCCCCCCCCCCCCCCCCGCCCCCCCCCACCCCCCCCCCCCCCCCCCCCCCCCCCCCCCACCCCACCCCCCCCCCCCCCCCCCCCCCACCCCCCCCCCCCCCCCCCCCGCCCCCCCCCCGCCCCCCCCCCCCCCGGCCCCCCCCCCCCCCTCCCCCCCAGCCCCCCCAGCCCCCCCCCCCCCCCATCCCCCCCCCCCCCCGGCCCCCCCCCCCCCCCCCCCGCCCGCCGCCTCGGGTCTTCCCCGTCCTCCCGAGTCCGCCCCCCCACCCCCGCCCCCCCCCCCCACCCCCCCCCCCCCCCCCCCCCCCCCGCCACCCCCCCCCCCACCCCCGCCCCCCCACCCCCCCCCCCCCCCCCCCCCCCCCCCCCCCCCGCCCCCACCCCCCTCCCCCCCCCCCCCCCCCCCCCCCCCCCCCCCCCCACCCCGCCCCACGCGGCCCCCCCCCCCCCCCCCGCCCCCCCCGCCCCCCCCCCCCCATCCCCCCCCCCCCCCCCCCCCCCCCCCCCGTCTGCCCCTTTCCTGCCGGTTCACCCCGCCCCCCCCCCCCCCCCCCCCCCCCCGCCCACCCCCCCCCCCCCCCCCCCCCCACCCCCCCCCCCCCGCCCCGCCCCCCCCCGCCCCCCCCGCCCCCCCCCCCCCCTCCCCCCGCCCCCCCCCCCCCCGCCCCCCCACCCCCGCCCCGCCCCCCCCCCCCCCCGCCCCCCCCCCCCGTCCCCCCCCCCCCCGCCCCCCCCCCCCGCCACCCCCCCCCCCCCCGCCCCCCCCCCCCCCCCCCCCACCCTCCCCCCCCCGCCCCGCCCCCCCCCCACCCCCCCCCCCCCCCCCCCCCCCCCACCGCCCCCCCCCCCCAACCCCCCACACCCCCCCCCCCCGGCCCCCCCCCCCCCCCCCACCCCACCCCCCCACCCCCCCCCCCCCCGCCCCCCCCCCGCCCCCCCCCCCCCCCGCCCCGCCCCCCCCCCCCCCCCCGCCCCGCCCCCCCACCCCCCGCCCCCCCACCCCCCCACCCCACCCCCCCCCACCCCCCCACCCACCCCACCCCCCCCCACCCCACCCCCCCCCGCCCCCACCCCCCCGCCCCCCCCCCCCGCCCCGCTCCCCATGCGCCCCATTGGGGGCCCGCGTTCCCCTTCATGTTATCCGCTGACTGGGGCCGCGCTGCCTAGTGCCATAAAGCGTGCCCCGGTCTGCCCTGACTTCCCCGAACTCCCTTCCCTGGGCTTCCCCCTGGGGTTCCCCTGGGGCCCCGTCCCCTTTTGCCCTGATGCCGCCTGCCCCATAGCCCCACCCCCCCCCCCCCGGCCCCCCCCCCCGCCCCCCCCCCGCCCCCCCCCCCCGCCCCCCCCCCGCCACCCCCCCCCCCCGCCCCCCCCCCCCGCCACCCCCCCCCCCCCCCCGCCCCCCCCCCCCCGCCCCCCCCCCCCCTCCCCCCCCCCCCCTCCCCCCCCCGCCCCCCCCCCCCCGCCCCCCCCCCCCCGCCACCCCCCCCCCCCCCCCCCCCGCCCCCCCCCCGCCACCCCCCCCCCCCTCCCCCCCCCCCCCCTCCCCCCCCCCCCCACGCCCCCCCCCCCCCCCACCCCCCTCCCCCCCCCCCCCCCCCCCCACCGCCCCCCCCCCCCCCCCCCCCCCCCCACACCCCCCCCCCCCCGCCCCCCCCCCCCCCCCCCCCCCCCACCCCCCCCCCCCCCCCATCCCCCCCCCCCCCGCCCCCCCCCCCCCATCCCCCCCCCCCCCCGCCCCCACCCCCCCACCCCCCCCCCGCCCCCACCCCCCCCGCCCCCCCCCCCCCCCCCCCCCCCCCCCCCCCCGCCCCCCCCCCCCCCCCACCCCCGCCCCCCCCCCCCGCCCCCACCCCCCCCGGGGAGGCCACTGGTTCCTCTTCTTCCTCCTCCACAGCATGAGGTTGAGCATTTTCATTATTCATATTAATCGGGGCTTCATTGTTTTGAGGCCCATTGTTTGGAGCCGCATTGTTTCCCCCAAGACTTGCCGTGACTTGAGCAATAATGGTCGGCATGATATTGGTGACCGTTTGAGCGATCACCTCAGCCAAGTTTGGCACGGGAGCTTCACCACGACCCCTTCCTTGGCCTCTACCACGACCTCTACCACGGCCCCTACCTCTACCTCCTTGTACTTCCGGTTGAGCTTCCGGTTGAGGTTCTTCCAGTTCAGCCCTATAGTCCGTTCCGGCTCTCCTTGGTCTCACCATTTCTATAAAACAAGTGACACGTTGACCCGAGAGTTAGTCTCAAATGCTCACATGTTAGTCACACAAGTAGTCAATACCCTCATATCGGTGTAACATGCTCATTTCATATCATTATGCTAAGGCAAGAGTGCTAGAATCCTATGGGATTGTTACTTAGCATATCATCATGTCAAATTCATTACAATTATCTATCATTAACTCAAGTAATCATGCTCAATACATCATGCATTTAAACAACTAACACGAATGACTCAAGTATAATCCGAATTCGATATGCTCTCTAGTTATTGATCGGGTATGTATACAGGGTGTACCAATGGCTAACCCTCCACCTAATCAACTTCCATTAAGCATATCGGTTCCTTATTATACTTTAAGCCACACGTGCGCAATCCACGATGTCATTAACTTGTTATAATGTTGGGTAACCATAAAAGAGTTGATCGGGTTCTTTTAGGGTTGCCACAATATTATACTAAGTTAATAACATAACTTCATTTTGCTCTAAATCATCAAATTAGCTTCAACTAATAACAACAATAAACCATATTACCCGCATTCCACATTCATCACATTGAATTCAAGCTATCACACAAGTGGTCTTAACTACGAACTCACACGGGGATTCACATAATTTCACATTGCACACGAATTTCCTAACCATGCATGCTATATGAAGAGTTTTAACTTAAGCCGTATTCTAGGTCAAACCGCCTAATTCTCTACGACCACGCATGGGCCACCATTCTGTAACACCCCAAGCCGAGGCTCGAAATATTACAGAAATCATATAGCACAAGGTGGGATTAATGTAGAACATGATCTAAATGCAAACAAAAGATTCAGTGAATCCATTACAAGAAGATAAACAAGTACCAAAATACATAAGGAGCAAGTCACCATCAAAGTTTACAAAAGAACATCAAAAGATGGCTAACGATCCTAAGTATAATGCAAAAGAAGGCAAATGAATCCTTGATCCATATAAGTCCAAAGCCCGGGTTCAACAGCAAGCAAACAATCAAACTCCACGCCCTGGATTAACCTGATTACCTGAAAAGTGTACTAAGCATAGTCAACACAAGGTTGGTGAGTTCGTAGTAATGGTCCAAAAGGAACCATTGTCAATAACACAATATACTAGTAGAGGCGAAACATAACTTACTTGAGCCCCTAAACAACACAATATCAATCACAACAAGATTACACAATATAAGTAAACGTGTAACGAGTATGCACAAATGATATAAAAATCAATACAAGTGCCAAATGCATAATCAGTCATAATGCATAACATATGTGTGAGCTTCAAGTCACCTATGCAACGATACTCGCCTGACATCACAATGAACAAGGCGGCATCTCAAAATCATCGAGATATATATGTCTATATACTCGGGGTCATATTCTCAACATCCATTAACAAGTGTATACATCTATACACTTAGATGTTGGTATCCACATCAAGAGGATATACAATGTTAACACATATGCGTGCCTATCACAATCGTAAATGCATCAATCATAACTTCACCAATCGTCAACCATCAATCACAATTCATCAATCATAAACCATCAATCATCAACCAATCAAAACTATACGTACATACATTTAGGAGGATTCTACTCTCTACAAATCCTAGATGCTTATATATAGGGTCACCCGCAGCCTTCCCACCACATCTAAAACCCATTGAAGGCATAACCGACTTCCACGTATGTACGTCTATCCTAATAATAAAATACTTCACAAACATAACTAAGTCAATCGAACGTATAAATCAACTCATCAATCCCACATTCAAATCAATCAATCAATCAACAATGCAAGTAAACACACAATTGTACACTTCCAGCCCGAATCTCAAATGAGTAGGGAGCTACGGAACTCACCTCGATTGGCTATGAAAAGTTAAGTTTGATATAAGGTCGAGTTACTATCGTTCAAATTTCACTTTACGTCCACCACCTGTATATCGATAATATACATGCACATTAATATTTATATATATATACACATTCATCATTACTTGAGTTAAACCCTACTTAGGTTTTAAGTATAACTATAGCTTTTTAAAAGACTCCCTAGACTCAACAGGGTCGTTGGAGCATGATTATAACATTAGGCAAGTCGAAGAAGTATCTAGAACGAAAGGCGACTCGATGCAAGAAAGTTGGAATCAAAATTAAACAAAACTGGAAAACTGAGAATGCATAGCACCGTCTCGCACGGTGTGAACCACCGTCTCAAACGGTCCGCCAGCCCTGTACCACCGTCTCGCACGGTCTGTGCCACCGTCTCAGACGGTGGCTTGGATTTCGCTGTTTCACCGTCTAGTACACCGTTCAGCAGAAGAATTCACCGTCTGGCCACCGCTGGCCCATTTTGGAAAAGCAGGCCACCGTCTCAGACGGTCCAAGGACCGTCCCAGACGGTGGGTCGAGAACACGAGCAGCAGCAGCAGCCATTTGCAGAAAATGGAACCAAAAACCCTATTTTCATAACTAAAACCCCTAATTCGAACCAAAAGGTTAAATGACCCGTTTTTAAGTGAGATAAGGCGTTCTAATGCATAATACACTTAACTCGATCACATTTTCCATTTCATAACATCCAGAAATCATCATGGTCGATTCTTGACCCATTTTGCCCAAGAACCCTAATTTTTACCCAAGAAACCCTAAAATCCGACCCGTTGCGTTTTGACCCGACCCAAATGGTCTTGCATACTCATTTTATCATATTCTAACTAGTAGTAACAAAACCCACACCAAAATCTTGTTCTAACATAACTCTTGCATTAAAAATCGGTTTTTGACCTAAAAGTCAAACTGAAACCCTAATGGGTCAAAGGCCAGATCTTCGACCCATACATGAAAGGTTAGCTTAGAAACATGATAATAAACGTGAAATGATTAAATTGAGTGAAGTTTTACTTACCAAAGGTCACCACCAAGCTCAAACTAGGGGTGTTGATGGGTCAGGTTAATTGGGTTTCGGGTTATTTGGTTCGGGTTATTCGGGTTTCGAAGAATTACAAATTAACCCGTAACCCAAACCAAATAAGATTTGAGTTATTCGGGTTTGGGTTGTTCGGGTTCGGGTTGTTTGGATCGGGTTTTGGGTAACCCAAATAAAATGTGATTGAATTTACGTGCATTAGTTACGCAACATTGCAACAATATAATTTTAATTTCAAAAACTTGAATAATAGTGATACTTACATAGATTAAGTTCTTTATATCCAAAAGTGTTCAAACACATTTGATTATGCGTTTTTTGAATTCTTACATGAAAAGATGATTGTATTAATGTATTATTAGAATAAAAGTTATACACAAAACAAATAAATTACAAACTATATAAAAATATAAATCTACTGATATTAAATAAACAAATTTTGACAATATATAACTCTTCTTATATTCATATTTTTATCATCTTTTATTAATGTATATTTAAACATCTATTATTATTTAACTTTGTATGTTTCTGATTTTTTTTACAAATGAAAATTTAATATTCAAATAATATATACTTTAAATGTGTTATGTTGGTGTATATATATATATAAATGCATCTTATTTGGGTTATTCGGGTTGACCCAGATTATAAAATTTTCACCCGCAACCCAAACCGATTAAGCTTTGGGTTATTCGGGTTAACCCAAATGACGACCCACAAACCAAATAACCCAACCCGTTTCACCCAAACCCATTCGGGTTGGGTCGGGTTATTTGGGTTTGGTTATTTTCAACACCCCTAGCTCAAACCCGAATATTAACCCACTTGGATAATTCTTGCAATTTGAAGAGCCCAAATTTGGGGGAGTGGTTTTCTGCAGATATGTTGTTGTTGGAATTGAAAAATTATGACATAGTTTTAGGAGTGTAGTGGTTGGCTACTCTAAATGATATAGTGTGGAATTTTAAGAATTTGACAATGAAATTTAAATTGGGAAATAAGCGGTTTGAATTGAGGGGGGTTTGTAAGCAAGGAGTTAGTTTATGCTCAATGGAGAAGCTGCATAGCATGTTAAGTCACACTGGAGTAGTGCAAGCTGAATTATTAGCTTTGACAGAACCTAATGGTGATAATATCATGTGTCAACCCTTACTGAAGAAGTGTCAGACTGATGAGAAATTAGAAAGGTTATTGGCTAAGTTTGATGATGTTTTCCAAGTACCAAAAGGATTACCACCACAGAGGAATTGTGATCACAAAATTCCTTTGAAAGATGAAAAGGTTGATCTTAACCTCAAGCCATATAGGTATAAAAAAATGCAGAAAGATGTGATAGAGAGCTTGACACAAGAGTTATTAGACACTGGAGTTATAAGGCACAGTAATAGTCCATTTGCTGCTCCAGTGGTTCTGGTGAAAAAGAAAGATGGCACATGGAGGATGTGCATTGATTATAGACGTTTGAATGCAACCACAATAAAAGATGTTTATCCTATACCATTGATTGAGGAGCTTTTGGATGAGTTACAAGGGGCCACCATTTTTTCCAAGTTAGATTTGAGGTCAGGGTACCACCAGATTAGGATGTATGAGCCTGACATCTATAAGACTGCATTCAAGACTCATGCTGGACATTTTGAGTTTTTAGTTCTTCCATTTGGCTTGACCAATGCCCCAGCCACTTTTCAATCATTAATGAATGAGGTGTTTAGGCCATTATTGAGGAAATGTACACTGGTATTCTTTGATGACATCTTGGTCTATAGTCAGTCATGGTCACAGCATATGGAGGATTTGGAGTTAGTTTTATCCATAATGAGAGAAAATGAATTAAAGGCCAAGAAAACCAAGTGTGCATTTGCAGGGGAGAAGGTTGAGTATTTAGGACATGTCATTGACAAGGAAGGAGTAGCTACTGATCCAAATAAGATAAGAGCCATTATGGAGTGGCCTGCATCCATTAATGTGAAACAATTGAGGGGATTTTTAGGGTTGGAAGGCTATTACAGGAGGTTTATAAGGAATTTTGGAATCATTGCTAAGCCATTGACTGAGTTGCTCAAGAAGAATAATTTTACTTGGAATCCTGAAGCTGAAGCAGCTTTCCTTCAACTTAAATCAGCTTTGAGTAAACCACCTGTCTTGAGTCTACCAGATTTCACAAAGATTTTCATCATAGAGACTGATGCTTCTGGAAAGGGGTTGGGTGCAGTCTTAATGCAAGACAAACATCCAATTGCTTTTATTAGTAAGGCTCTATCTGTCAGACAACAAGCTTGGTCTGTGTATGAGAAGGAGTTACTGGCCATCATTTTAGCAGTTAAGCAGTGGCACCACTATTTGATCAACAGTCACTTCATCATCAAAACTGACCATCATAGTTTAAAATACTTGACTGAGCAAACAATTGTGACACCATTACAACAAAAATGGTTATCACAATTGATGAAGTATGATTTTGAAATTTTATACAAGAAAGGAGTTGATAATATGGCAGCTGATGGGCTGTCAAGAGTCCATGGTTTATCCTTGTTACAAATGGGGGTTAGTACTGTAGATCCTATGCTGCTGGACAGGGTTAAAGACTCTTGGCAACAAGATAGTGATATTAAGAAAATTTTGCAAGTTTTAAAAGATGGTGGTTCTGTACCAAACAGGACTTGGGATGGTCAAATTTTGAGAAGGAAGGGCAAAATTGTTGTGGGCAGAGTTGGTGAATTAAGAAAAGATATTACCTCATTGCTTCATGCTACTGCAATAGGTGGACATTCAGGGGTGGGGCCCACTTTAAAGAGAATTACTGATTTATTTTATTGGAAGGGGTGTGCCAAAGATGTAAAAAAATTTGTAAAAGAATGTGGGGTCTGCCAGAGATCCAAGTATGAATTAGTGCCATATCCTGGTCTCCTTCAACCACTACCAGTACCTCAATCCATCTTCACTGACATCTCTATGGATTTTGTGTCTGGATTACCAAAAGTGCAAGGAAAGGATACTGTTTTTGTGGTGGTGGACAGGTTGACAAAGTTTGGCCATTTCATCCTTTTATCTCATCCATTTTCAGCTGCCACAGTTGCCAAAGTGTTCTTGGATAATATTTTCAAAATACATGGTCCACCAAACACAATTGTGTCAGATAGAGATCCAATATTTGTTAGCAATTTCTGGAAGGAGTTTATGAGACTGCAGGGTATTCAGTTAGCCATGTCTTCTGCCTACCACCCTCAGTCAGATGGTCAGACAGAGGTTCTTAACAGGTGTTTGGAAGCTTATTTGAGGGCCATGTGCATTGATTCTCCTACAGATTGGATCAAATGGTTGCCATTAGCCCAGTGGTGGTATAACACTTCTTGGCACTCAGCCATTAAAATGTCTCCCTATGAGGCTCTTTTTGGGGTTAAGCCAACAACACATGTTCCTTTTATCCCTGGAGACACAGCTATAGCTTCAGTGGAGGAGCTCCACAGGCAGAGGGAAGGTATGATTTTAAAGCTTAAACAACACTTGGCAGTTGCTAGAAATCGCATGAAACAGACTGCAGATTTGCATAGAAGTGACAGGGAGTTTGCTCCAGGTGATTGGGTGTTTGTCAAGTTACATCCTTTTGCTCAACAATCCTTGAAAGCTCATCACAATAGGAAATTATCTGCCAAATACTTTGGACCTTATCTAGTGCTGCAGAAGATTGGTTCAGTGGCATATAAGTTGGATTTGCCTGCTAATGCTCAAATACATGACACTTTTCATGTCTCTTTACTCAAGAAGGCTCATGGAACTTCAGTGCACACTGCTCCATTGCCACAAGGTTCCGGGTTTACTCTCCAACCACGTTCCATTGTTGACAGAAGGATGGTTAAGAGAGGTTCTAAGTCAGCAATCCAAGTTCTGGTTCATTGGGGGGGACTCTCTTTGGATGATGCTTCTTGGGAATTTCTTGATGATTTGCAGCTCAGGTTCCCTCAGTTCAATTTTTGAGGGCAAAAATTCTAAAGGGGGAGCATTTGTTACGAAATATTAGTAGTTTTAATAGTTTTAATATTGTTTAGGCCTGAAATGTAAAATAAGAATAAGTCAGGGGGTGTTTGTGTCAATATTCCAAATGTTTGAGTTTAGGCGGTTAGTTTGGTCAAAGCCGGTCAAGGGCTTGAGTTCTTTGTATAAATACTTGATTTTAGTATGAATATAGATATAATTGAAAATAAAACAAATTCATTCTCTCTTTCTCCAAATTCTCTGTATCAATAGGTGTCAATAACCTTAAAAAAATGAAAAATTTACAATACCTACTATCCTCCCGATCTTATTCTTCTCAATTCTCGAAACCTTCAGAAAAAGATAGCTTTGAGGCCGCCTTTATTTTCCTCTTCTCTAGTTTTCGTAATTGGATCAATAATTTTTGCCTTTTTATTCATTGATAAATATACTGACTCCATATTCCAAATTAACAAATACAAAGACTTTATTACTCTTTTTTGCATTTTTGTTGCCTTTATTTTCCTCTTCTTTATTATATGTGTTACTTAGCATCACACATTATGAGACACAATATACAATCATGTAAACATATTTAGACAGATTAATTATATACAATCTAAATAAATGAATAATAAAAGTTCACAAGTCGACTACAATCCCATATACATATTTCAGCACACCCACCTATCGTTTGAGGTGTATACTCCAGAGTGGTAATCTTGTGTGTCGCTTTCACTACCAGCCGCCTTTATCAATCTAGCAAAATTCAAAAGGAATCTCGTATACAAAGACAAAGGAGAAAAGAAAAGATATAACCCAAAAAAATACCGATAAAAAAAAAATCCCCTAAAATTATAGAAAAAATATACATAAAAAACCCCCTAAAATTATCATGAACCGAGTTTAAAAATTCAGATGTGGTGGCGATTGGTGGCGGCGGCGTAGTTGGTGTATGTGCTGGAGAATCGAAGAGATAGAAGAGGGAGGGGTACAATCTGCGTGTGTGTGGTGATGCTCGGCATGATTAAACCTTGAGGATCGGTTTTTTTTTGTGTGTGTGTGTGTGTTTGTGTGTGATGAAAGAGAGGAGAGATGGTGGTGTTTGATGTGTGTATGTGCGTATAGGTACTTGGGGGTATTTTTGAGATATTGAAAAAATTGCTTAAATTTCTTAAAATAGATTCTAGTTTGTATTATAAGAGAGTATAGATATAGATATGTTGAAAGTCAATATCTACTATTCATTCTTTTTTCTTTTACATGAACAAACTAATTAGTATCATGAAAAACTAATTCCAACATGAACTAATTAATTTAATCAGCATAACTTAATTTAATCCAAAGATCCATGATCAGTTGTGTCAACCCTTCAACATCGAAGAAGATGAAATTCATTATCAGTTTATTGTGAATTTATGTTCATTTATGTATTCTTTTTTAAGGATTGCGTGTTATTAAGATCTATTTAACTATGATGGAGGTTTAACGTAAGAATTAGCCATCAGTTTCTTAGACATGGAAGTTACTCTAAATGTTTCATATTCTCTGGTTTTCTTAATATACAACTACAGGTGAGGGACTAAGGGGTTACTGTTAAAAAATAAAAAATTTAAAAACATAATGCAAAGTTCAAATTTGGTTCTTATATAATATAATTTGGAAGATAGGTAGGTACCTGTGGACTATGTCTGGTCAATCAAAATTGAGTCTCGTTCTGGTCTAATACTTGATCAAAGACCTGCGTTGAGTCTGCAGCTTTCGTTGGAGTTAAATTCGAGTCTCATTCTTGTGGAAAAATGCAGGGGCATGAAAGTTAAGTTTCAACTGCATATTACAGAAACAAACAAAGGTGGTCATTTTGACTGTTTAAACGAAGAACTATATAACGCATACATGGTCAGCGGGCCAAATACTACACAGTCGAAGCAATTGAGCGGGGACAGATGGTGTCCTAAATAGTACTTTGCAATCATGGACGTAAGGATGACACTATGACCATCGGAACAGCATCGTCAATTACTTCCATTTCTTGAATCCGGAGTGCTTCCCCTTGTGCTTGCCAAACTTGCCATGCTTACCGGCCTTGAACTTGCCACCACTGTGTTTACCATGTTTGCCGCCACTGAAATGACCCATTACCCCGCATTCCCAGTATCATGTTATGAGCTCCATGTGATACATTATGGCCTCCATGCCCGGAATTAATTTATGGGCTCGATGTGATACATTATGCCCATGAGATGAAGTTAGTTGGTGAGCCGCAGCAACTGTCCAGCTAGCATAGATCCCATACCAAGCCCATGTCCTAATAAAACAAATACATGTCCATGATGATCACTATGTTGAAAAGGTCAGAATAGAATGATAAAGAAAAAGCATGCATATTAACACCATTATAAGCAGCAAAGAGACTTTAGTTTTAGGCCAAGGCTTTTCCTGAAAGAAAGTTTGCTTTCTATATACTTCTCTCCTTAAAAGTTAAATCTTAAAAAGATACTAATCTAGTGTTCATTTGCTTTAACAGTATTAGTTGAGTTATCTTCTTAATCTATGTTCAATCAAAGGCGAGTGCATGTAGTCAAGTATCTAATTGCTTTAAGATAAATATGTAGTCAAAGTATCTAAATTGTTAGGAAGATAATATGCACACAACTTTTGGTTATAGCTGTACCTGTCACCTCCCGTTCTGAGTCTGCACTCTGCAGATAATCTATACGAAGTATATGTACCGGTTTAGATCGTTTACCTATAAATCGACAATCTCTAGCATGTATGAAAGCTAAACCTTATTATTTGCTAATTATTCTTCTCATCCCCAACACCGCCGATGCACAGGAGACCAAGTAGGATGCACAACCAACTTGAGAATAAACACTTTTACCAAAGAAAAGAAACAAAAACATAGTTCATTGTCAAATAAAACAATGTTAGCAAAGAAGAGGTACCTCAATCTTTGTCAGCAAATCTACGACATTTGAGGCTGATAAAACAATGTCCGGTGACACCGGGCTTGGTGTAACACTCCTTGACTCTAATGTCAAATAACGCAAGCAAATTGTTGTAATACCCATCAATATTTAGAAGACCAACCTGAAAGCATATATTAAAAGTTTATCGAAGCAATTTCATGCCCAATAAAATTAAACATGAAACCATCCCTACTAAAGAAACTCAAACATTAAAAAACGACATCTCACGGTTTGTTTTTTTTTTTGAATTCAAAGATGCGACCATGTGATTATCTCTAATACTTCCTCCATGGTTCCATAACCTCCTAAAGTATCAAGAAGATTCGACATAATTTTAAACATACCACGAAGTGCAATAATGGCATCAGATTGTCTAGCCATTTCCGATTTCCTCTCATGCATATCTGAAACGATCGGTACCTCTCCGACAGGTTCTCCAAATATCTATAAAAATTAGTAAATCGGGGCTAACAAAAGTAAGAACATGACAACAAACACAATTTAGACCATCTCACAAACAATGATACAAAGAATATCATTATTTTACCAATATAAAAAATTGAAAATTCACTATAGCAGTATACCTTCTTGGTAACTCCATAAGCGTATCTGAGTCCAAAAAGCCCATAGAGCGTATCTGCGTCCAAAAAGCCACAGCTTCCATGTGGTTCAACCATATGTATTACGTAAACCAACAACGATATCATCACGACCCATCATATGTAACAAATCCTACACCACGTCAATTGTAGTTGTGTTTGCCCAAGTCAATTGTTGTTGTGTTTGCCGTACCACTTCCAGTTACTAAACTGGCCTAAATGAAAATGAAACACAGAGTCACAAATTGAAATTTGCTATTAATTTGGATAACAAATTACCAAACTTGAATGACAAATATCACATTACCTTAAGATTAATCTTTTCCATAGGTACTTTGAGTAGATAAAAGAGCGTAAAAATCTACGGCGCTCATATCCATATCAGAAACTATGACCTTCCCAATAAAAACTACGAATTTCAATGACAAATCATTACCAAAACAATTAAAGGCTATAATTTGTGTCAAACAAAATCCATGCCCTCTGGAGTGTTTCAAAATATCAAACTATCCACTTGTTTTGTCATGAATAGACATCCAAGAAAATTGTCTCAAAATTTACAAAACGTGTAATCAAGAGCATGAAAACACATCAAAACAAAATTAAGAATCTTACCATATCAATGTACAATTCTCTGTAAACATTAAGTTACATATACCTTTGTCTTTATTACTTTTGATTTTTGAATATAGTTATAAAGCATTTTTAACAACTTACTCACTTTAATCACTGGTTTTATCTTCTTTCTGTAACAAAAAAACTTGAAATAATCAATGGTGTTTATTATTTTTCTACCTCATATGAACGATAATTAATAAAGAAAGATAAGTTTCCATAACAAAAAAAGTTCTGAAATTTTTTTAGAAAGTAAGATACATGTGTAACACCCATTACCTAAACATTTAAATAAATTATAAAATTATGCATATTATGAATATTGAATATTAGATGTATTATAATAGTATTATGAAGTTATGTATTATAAAATAACTATTAATGTAAAACATGTAAGACATAATCTGGACCATTAGATCATTTAGTTAAAAAAATTATTATTTATTAGTTTAAAACTGAATTTCTTCAATAAAAAGTAAATAAAGGGGTATAATAGGATTGTGCAGCATATTTAAATTCACATTTGTTTACGCATCAGGCAAAAATAAATTAAATAACTCAGAATCAAAAAAGAAAAACTAGTTTGTTGGGATTTTCCATTATCATTAGGATTTCACTCCGTATATATGTATATATTTTAGGGTTATTGTAACACCGTCAACAGAAAACATATTTTAAAGAAAATGAGTAATCATTAGATCTTGATCAAGATCGTTAATTGGGAAAATTAATTAACTAATCTTTTTATTTAAATAAAATTTACACTTAAGGGTATAGTAAACATTGTCTATCAGTATAACTACTAATACTATATAAACGAAATATTTTGTGTCTTAATATTCAAAATTTTGCTTTTATAATACAACGTCTTATACAATGTTAGATAATCCAAGGTCGACTTTGAACATCATCATCTTTAGCCGCATATACTAATAAAACTTTATGAATTGGTATTGATAAATACAAAAAATCAAGTATTTCAACTATCGGCGCTCGCGCATTACAAAATGAGACATACCCCATGGTTTTTAAGTGACCGACTTAGGTGAGTATGAGTTGAGGGATCAAATTTAGAAAACATACATAAGCAAAGGGTGTTAACATGCAACATCTCATATGAGATAGGAAACCCTAACTATAATTACTTTTGATATATAAATAGAAAGAGACGCAAAAAAAAGGGTAACAAAAGAGGAAGAGCGGCTAAGGCGATGGAAGGATTGATGGAAGAGTTGGCTAGAAGCAGCAATCGAAAGATAGATATATGTATTTGGGGATAATAATGTTGTTTTTAATTTGTGGATAATAATAGCTGATGAATTTATAATCTTAAATTCAAATGATGGTTATAGTTTTCAATCTGAAAGAAGAAGAAAAGAATGATGTTATTATCTCTCTCTCTATGTATATATATCTGTCTCGATTGCTGCTCGCTTTCTTTTCTTTTCCGTTTCTTTCTGATTCGTCAGATGATCGTTCTTATTTCTTTTGGACGGACCTTGTGATGATTTATCTGAAGGTTCTTTTAATCTTGGAGATATGTTTTACAAGTGATTATTATTAGTTTTGGTATGCATTTTATTTGATTTGTATTTACTTCTTCAATCATTGCCATTTTATATCGAAGAACAATCTGCTTGATGTGCATACTGTCGCTGCCTTATGTTGATTATCTGTTTTGGTATGCATTTTATTTGATTTGTATTTACTTCTTCAATCATTGCCATTTTATATCGAAGAACAATCTGCTTGATGTGCAATACTGTCGCTGCCTACAAGTCTGTTGCCTTCCGATAGTTGATTGGTTTTTGATATAAATCAGTAATCTTGGAGACATGTTTTACAAATGATTTAGATGTTTTGGTATGCAATTTGATTTTTTAGTTTGATTTGTGTTTACTTCTTCAATCATTGCCATTTTATATCGAAAAACTATCAACAACGTCCACTTGATGTGCACTACTGTGGCTGCCTGTTAATTTGTTGCCTTCCGACAGTTGATCAATCTTTGAGACACGTTTTTCATGTGATTACATGCTACTAGATTGTCGTCTAGTAACATGAGACATGTCTGCCCATTTGGACTCGTTTTTGACCCTATCCGTTTTATTCCCAAAACAATAAGTCGTTTATTTGTTGGTTTAAAACTCTCTAGAAGGCTAGCATTTTCAGCTGGTAGTGGTTTTAGAGTTTGTAAAAGTAATATAATTTGACCCGTTGATAATGCTTGCCCCTTGTTTTTAGTCGTAACTGGTTTGTTCAACAGGTTGACGGATGCTTTGGATTGTGAAGGTCGACCTAGCCAAACCTGGTAGTAGCATGTGTCGACCCGGTTTTAGTGGGCTATCGAGAATTTTGAAATAACATGGCCAGGTTATGAAACTAGTTAGCATGTGTTATTGACT
The DNA here is from genome assembly GCA_034093135.1 of Erigeron breviscapus. Taxonomy (NCBI): domain Eukaryota; kingdom Viridiplantae; phylum Streptophyta; class Magnoliopsida; order Asterales; family Asteraceae; genus Erigeron; species Erigeron breviscapus. The sequence continues at coordinate 271,998,324 of CM067167.1, forward strand.
TGTTCATGACCCTAACCAGCTTAGTCAACGGGCTGATGGCTAGTTGGGAAAGGCATGTTAGACCGTTCGGACTCGTTTTTGACCCTACCTAGTTAAGTCCTAAAACAATAATTCGTATATTTGGTTGTTCTAAAAGTGTCCGCAGTGCTATCATTTACCATTGGCAAGTTGAGGCAGCCTAACTTCTGACCCCCAAAACGATTAGTCGTTTATTTAAAGTATCCGTAATCCTAGAATTTTCAGCTGGTAGCGGTTCTAGAGTTTGGAAAAGTGGACATAACCTGGCCCGTTTATAATGGCCCCTTGTTTTTGGTTCTAACTGGTTTGGTCAATGGGTTGGCGGATATTGTGGGTTCTGATGATCGACCTAGTAGCATGTGTCGACCTGGTTTTGGTCATAATCTAGTAACTGCTTTGTGGCGCTCTAGTGGGCTAGTGAGATATGAAACAAGTTAGAATGTGTTTTTGACTTGTATATGACCCTAACCCGTTTAGTCAACAGGTTGATGGATAGTTGGGAAAGGCAGCCTAACTTCTGACCCGTTATGAGACATGTTGGACAGTTTGGACTCGTTTTTGAAGATATCCAGTTTTGTCCCAAAAAGGTAAGTCGTTTATTTGTTTGGTTTAAAACTTAAAAGTATCCACAATACTATTATTTACTGATGCGCATTATAGTCGCCGCCTACATATTTGATGCCTTTCAATAGTCGGTTGGTTTCTTTATACAGACGGTAATCTTGTAGACTGTTCTCTAATCAATTCCACCTGATATGCAACAATTGCCACCTATAAATTTGCCACCTATCAATTCCACCTGATATGCAACAATTGCCACCTATAGAGATAGACTTGCAATAATTTGAGGAAACCATGTGAGCCGGCAGATCATTCAAGTGTAAGTCCTTTACTATCTTATGTATAAGAAAGGAGATACGTGTTCTACATATCCTTTTAATTAAAGCTTAAGATGGGAATTTCATTTCTTTTCCCACATATGCTCTTCCACGATATGAAGGAATTTGGAGATCTCCATTTCTTATGGTTTCTGTGAATGCCATCCATGTAATAAAAAGGGATGCACGTAATTGCATGTATGTAGTATGTACACTTTCCATTGGTTAAGAAAGAGTCACTGTCCTTATTTTCAGATATTATTAGTAGAAATTGCAATGTTCTTATGTTTAATAACCACTAGCCTAGTACCCGCGCGTTGCAGCGGCTCCGGTTTCTGGCGCAAGAGATGCCGTAACGGTAATACAAGTTGTTTAGGTTACTTTCATGAGATGCGGCGACGCGGCAGCTTACCGTGTCTATCATTCTAACTCTGACTATATCTTCTTTTTGTTCATATAGTTATAAATGAGCAGCTTCCAGAAAATATATTTATGCAACAGTGCAATAAACAAAACTTACAACTTTTCCAGAAAATTTGTTAATACAAATGAGCAGCTTCAAACACCTTTCATATAACTTTTCCATAATTTTCATTAACAATTTGAAAAGCCTGTCATACACATACATACACACATATCTATACTATATTACATAATGTGTTAAGTTATGATAAAACAAAGTTAATAAAGCACATGAGATACAATCCCAAATACATGACAAGCTATAAAAAATGTGCTCAAAACCGAATCATGAACCATATAAAATGCAATAGGCCAATTCGCCCCATTAAACTAAAATCCTAAGAAGATATCACCTGATAGATGAAGAACATGAGACTTAATACTACTAAAATCCTAATCTAAGAACTGAACCCCTAATATAGTAATTCGCCCATTAAACTTCAAACTAAAAGCAACCCAAACCTATGCAGTCAGTTTACCAAGTTACGCTTTGTATCAAATCATCCTGAAAGTGCCAACAAAAAGCGTAAACATTATTAGATTTATTATCCAAAATGAAACAAGTTCAACTAATGTGCATTCACATTTTGTACAAGTAAGAATATATACAGTATTAAAATACTAATAATAAATATACTAAAGGAACCCATGGAAGCATACAGAATGGAACTTTATTTCCCAAAAGCTATTCTTTTGTGACCAAAGCATTCTTCTCTTCACTAACGTCTAGTTACTCGTCTCCCTCTGGAAAGTTAAAGCTTATAAGTTACCTAAAATCAAAGTGATTGAAAGTCTGTTACCTTTCCACAAACAAAACGCCTTAAACTAAACCATACCGGCACTCAGTACATGCCATTGCATCTACCGCACCACGAGTGTCGTTAGCAACCAGAGATATATCAGTTCATAATATGTAGCTTCATACAGCTCGCTTCTTTCTTGTACATCATGCTGATTTTTAGATAATAGGTGTGGATCCCATTTACTTTTAAATGGGTAACGCGCAGCTCCCTTTTATAGCGTGCGATAGATTACTTTATGAGATACGGAATACAAGCTATAACGATAATACAAGCTTTTTAGGTTACTTTCATGAGATACACACCACAAGCTGTTAATTCCCTGTTAGTGTTAACATAAGTGACATTTCCATATAAATGGAACTTCTTAGTAAATTGTAAATAAATTGATCAAAGTCATAATTAAGCAAAATTCAAATCACATTTAACACTGTTTTCCGCTAAGCAACATATTATAGCCGGTCATGTAATTCTGATTATCTAGTTTTACATTAACACCTACAAACCATAAATCTAAACACCCATAGTGATAAATGCAATATACCAACAACTGCAGCATGTACACAATACACTTTGGTATCCTCCACACGTGCCACATTCTAGCCCAGATTAAACTTTTGACATAGAAAGTACCATAAGTAATTTCACAAGACATCTTGTACACATCCAATTAAATCCCAAATTCACATTTCCCTTCAGAAGTCTTCCTCATTTAAATTTGAAATCTCTATCCTAAACTTATTAGCAAATATAATAGCAGATAAGGCAATTAATACTTTAACGATCTGACCTTAAGTTTCTAGCTTTATATGCACAATCAACTGGTATAAAAATAACATCAACAGCTTCAACAAGAAATATTAATCAACTTTCTAACCACCGAGTATCCACCAAATTTCTAACCAGACCCATGGGTTGCCCAACCATTGATACCCATCTGAAGTAACGGATTTTTGTCCTTTAGAAATCAACCCAAAACTTGTTATTTGCAAAACATGATTTCACCTTTTGCCTAAGCAGTAGTATTTATGCATACAACCTTTTAACCAAAAGAGGTGCTTCAAGTCAATCAAACATATTTTCACCGGTTACCCAAAATTCCAAACTGCCCGTTTTGCCAATTATACTAAATAAGTGTATAAAAAGAATCTCCATGTATATGTACCTGAAAGTAACCAACAGATAGGATATGTCTAGTGTATGCAGTGAGTAATTGTCTCAAAGCATTTCTAGCATCATCATCCAAAGCAGTTTGATCCAAAAATGTTTGAGGTAGGTCCTGCATCCAAAGAAATTATTAATAAATAGAAAAGGCATATATCCGAACAGAGCAACTAACCAGGGGTAATTGTAGCACATTATACAGCGACATTATACCTGCAAAACATAAACCACGGGTAAAAATTTAGATAACAACATAAAAAGTTTACCAGAACACCCTTACACTTGAAGCTAAATGAACCAAAAAACACTATATATGACAAGTGTTAACACGTTGTCCAGTTTACCCAAACAACATGTCTGTCATATTATCCCCTCTGCTAAAGGTAATGCCCGAATACCTCAAATGTATGACACACATAACCATACTTTACTGATGTACCCACTTTAGTATAGCCCTTGTTACCTGCTGCTACTGCTATGCCACACAAACCCTAAAAAATCAACATATCTAAATAATAACAAAAAATTTTAGCAACACTATGATTATGAGATCTGAATGGAGACTTTTGATTGACTTTAAAGTCTTAGATCAAGAAAAAGGTTGTAACTTTACTAAGTGAATCTAAAAATTATCAAAAATGGTAATTAAACCTGAAATGAAATCTTGAGTAGCTCATCAACTGCAAAAACAAATTTTAACATAAATCACAATATATATATATATATATAATATATATATATAATATATATATATATATAGGGGACCCTTATTTTGAGAACCCATTTTTTTGTAAGAACCGTGAGAACTCTTAAATTTCATATTGGAACACATATTTTTTTGTTCATTCACATGTGAAACGTTATAAAAACATATGTTGTAGAAGAATTTTTTTTCCGAAACCTTATATATAGCCGTTTGTCACATGTGAACAAAAAACGTGAACAAATTCATTCACAAGTTCATAAAAGGCTAATTTGAAGGTTTCTTGAAAAAGTTTCTTCTACAACATATATTTTTATATCATTTCACATGTGAATGAACAAAAAAAACATGTGAACAAATATATAATTTAAGAGTTCTCATGGTTCTTATAAAAAAAATGGTTCTCAAAATAAGGAAACTATATATATATATATATAAGATATATATATATATATATATATATGGGGTGAGTTATTTTAGGACCACTCCTTATTTTAGGACCATTAGGACCATGTGTAAATTGTAACTTACACATCATCATCATCACCGACCACCACCATGATCATCTCCGACCACCACCATGATCCTCCGGCGACGGCGACCACCGCCACCACGACTTACACATGTGTAAGTTAACTTACACATGTGTAAGTTAACTTACACATGTGTAAGTCGTGGTGGCGGTGGTCGCCGTCGCCGGAGGATCATGGTGGTGGTCGGAGATGATCATGGTGGTGGTCGGAGATGGTGAAAAATGAATGATTAAGATTTGGTCCTAATGGTCCTAAAATAAGGAGTGGTCCTAAAATAACTTCCCTCTATAATCCGTATGGCTTTATATAAAAAATTATAGAGATTACTTTTTATACAACATGAGAAGTTTGGGATGTGAGTGAGGACTAACGTTTCATCTATTGTAGTATGTAAAGTTTTCCGGAGTATGTCCCATGTCAATCATTTCTTCAAGAATCTGCATACTCCTACTCGGGTTTCTAACTCTACACCAACCGAAAAACAAGATGTTATACGTGCTGGCATTGGGCTTGACTTTATTCTTTATCTTCATAAACATAGTTTCAGCCTCTTCAACCAAACAACACTTGCAACAAGCTTCTAATAACACATTAAAAGCATCGATCTCAGGCTGCATCTTTTTCAGTTTAAGCTTTTTCTTCTTCGCAAACTTATGAAAATGACTCAAATGCTTATCTGCATACTGTCTTAAAATCTTCAACAAAGCTTCAACGGGCACGGATCTCTTGTCATTTCTCTTCATGTAATCCAACAGATCGCACAATACGATACTGCTTAGCTTTATATTTAGTATTTGATAGTATATCAATCATCTTGTTATACGTCTCGGGCTCATGACTATAGTTTTCTTGATTCCCGGCCCATGTAAAAAACCGAAAAGCCAATTTCTCCTGATATCTAAGACTACCCAAAACCTCTAGAACCAATGTAGTCAATTCAATGCCCGTTTCGTTTAAAAATACCTCCATGTTACTATTTTTGGGGTTATTAGGCTTACAATCTATAACAATATTATACAAGATCTCACCTTTACTGGAAATTGGAAAAACTTGAGTAGTCTTTTTATCTAATGTATCACTTTTATAATTAAAGTGACAATCTTTTTCATCATTGTCACTCATATCTGAAACATGCCCACCAGATGTTTGATGAAATGCCTGACTGAAAAGCTTAAGAGTTGTAGAGTGAATTGATGTCAAATTTTGTGCACATGGATTGTGGGTGAATAGGGGTTTGAAGATTAAGAATTTGCGGGACGAGATGGGTGCATTGAAATAGATACGATATAGAGGTATATATGAAGCTATAGATGTAGATTGTGAGAGTGCATGATGATAAAATCTTGGAGTGTCTGTATAGATATTGCAGTGATGGATTTTGGAAATGAGATTGTTTATATTAATCCTTGACATTTGAAGCTGGTGAATTTCTGATGATCAATGAAATTCTTCTTTAAGCTGCTGAGAGGATTTTCAAGTCTTCCTAAAGAGGTTTTGACTTTTAACAGTCAACCATATGAACATCATCGAAGTAAAAGGCAATTTGACCCCTTTTAAGACTTCAAAGTATAAAGAAACAAATGTTAAAGCTTGTTAAATAGAAAACATCTGTAGAAATTCAAATATTAAGCAACACCCCCAAATTAAAAAGCCCTTTTATTTATATCTTTAAAATTTTTAATGACCATTTTCGTTTAACACCCCAAAATTAAAAAGCCCTTTTTTTTAGAACGGCAGAGATTAAAAAGCCCTTTTATTTATTTCTTTAAATTTTTAATAACCATTTTAAAAACAATATGTAAAAGAGATTTTAAAACATAGCTAGTCTCAAAAGTTACATTAGGTAATTACTTGTTTAATTAAAGACATGAAGTAAGAAAGAAAGAACAAGTAAATAACCCAATATTAAGCAATTGCATGAGCTCTCTTGAATAAGGGTTACAACGCAACTATTAGCCAAAGCTTAACTGGAATATAAAACTTAATTTAATCACTAGATGGAATTAAGTTGAGTCTATACATACTTAGACTTGGGTTGGTTTTATAAATATTATAACTAATGTCTTTGTAAAGTTGTCTTTTATAGAGAAAGAAAGCAACAGTCTTCAAGACATGTGTTAGGTCCAGTTTACTGTAAAACTGGAGCGTCTCCAGTTGCATCTGGAGACAAGAAGATTTGTCCAGAAATATCCGAAGTCCAGTGGCCAGTGTACAGTTGATGCCACTGGAGCTTCACAAAGACCTGAAGACATTACAGTTGAAGTCGAAGACACCAAGTGGAAGATAGAAAACATCCATGGCAGCGAAGCCCAGTGGATGTTTTACCCAGATCAAGACTGGAGAGTTGTCCAGTGTAACAAAGCTTTACACTGGTTACGAGGAAGACCTTTTTACTTTACATGCTATTATCTGGACAATATCCTTTGTCTGTGATTAAAGTACAAAAGCATGTAAAGTAGGTTAGATAAAGTGATTTTATGTCTTACTTTATCAAGCATTTTGAAGGAATTCAATACACTTCCTTAAATGCTCTCAATCATATTTGTACGGCAAGTTTGGCATCCCAATGTCAACCTTTGCCTATAAATAGAGGCCTTTGCACAACCAAGAAACAACCTTTGCATAACCTGACTTTGCATATTCTTAGAGAACTTGTGCAATATTTTCTCAATCGCAAAAAGGAACATTTCACAACTTTAAGTGTTTCGATTGATAAGAGAATTTCCAAGTATTAGATCATTTGTATTTCTAGGTTGTTAGGATATTTACATAACTTGTAATATCTTGGTTCCGCAACAACCTTGTATTTTATTTAAGATAATAAATAAAATACATTGAAAAATTACAACTTGGTCTCTCCAGATTTACTTTATAGTATTTACTTATTGCATTGTCTTTTACTTATTTATATTGTCACCTAAATAAGTAATCTTCCAGATAACCTGGTATATCGTTCACTGTTACTGGCTCCAGTCGAGTTCAGTGAACATATTGCAAAGTAGCTCACCATTGACATAGAGGTGTCTTCAGTAGTACCATCTCTTGAGTTGGGACTTACAAGTGGTATCAGAGCAGAAGGCTAATATACTTGCCTAGATCTGCTTCGATGACTACTACTGAAGGTGACCAAGGTTCTGGTCATGATGAAACTCCTGTTAATAATACACCACCTAATCAAACTATTAATACCAACTCTCCTCCTCCTCCTACTGCCTCTCCCCATGTCCATGTCCATTATTCTAACACTCCTGTTCCAAAATTCGATGGAAACAGTGAGACTTTGGCACATGGAAGGCCAGAATGCTATTGCATTTTGGTGGGATAGAAAGATACATGTTGAAAATCCTTAAGGATGGACCACATGTGTTTATCTCTCCAGGGGTTAGTCATTTTCTTGATCTAACTGGATCTAGAAGGGGTACTAGAGAGAAGCGTGAAGACCATTGGTCTGATGAGGATCGTAGACTTGTTGACTTAGACACCAAGCTCAAGAACATGATCATTGGCGTTGTTCCTGAAGAGTTAATTCCAACACTTATGTTATTCCCGAGTGCCAAGGCAATGTGGGATGAGTTAGTTCTTCAGTTTGAAGGAGGTGATGACACCATTGTCACCAGGCTAGTTGCTTTAAACAAGAAGTATGAGTCCTTCTTTGCACTCCCTAATGAGAGCCTAACTGGTACTTATGCCAGATTCACAAGCTTAATTAATCAATTAAGAGGCTTGGGAGTTGAGAAAGACAATGATATTTTTCTTGAGAAGTTTTGTGATATTTTTCCTTCCAAATGGGAAAATATGGTTCTTGTCTTAAGACAAGGTAAGACCCTGCACAACCATACTCTTGCATCTCTTTATGGAGCCTTCAGATTCACTGAAGAAAACAATGCCCAAATAGTTGTGGCTGAGCAGGATGCTTTGAACCATGCCCAGAGTTCAAAGGTTGCTAGTCTAACTGAGAAACCTTGTGCTGCTTTAATGTCTGCAGAGAGTGTCCAGTCACACTCAATGAAGGAGATGTTAAACAGTTTCTTGAACTCTGGCCTAACCTCTGAAATCAGTGATGATTGTAATGAAACTGACGATGATGATCTGGTCGCCATGATTGCTAAAACCTTCAATAGGTTTAAGCACAAATCTAATAGATTTGGTGGACCCAACAATGCTTCCAGCTCCAACTCTCTGGACAAGGCCAATCTTACTTGCTATAAGTGTGGTAAGAAAGGTCATTTTATGAAGGAATGCAGATCTAGTCAGTTGAACAATCAAACTGGTCCCCGTGTCCCTAATTATAATCGGCCTGATGATAGCTACAAGGCAAAATAAAAAAAGCTTAAGCCCCATATTGCCCTCATGTCAATGGAGAAAGAAAAGAATAAGTGCATGATGGCCAAAACTGAAGAGAAATGGGGACTCTCTGATGATTCATCTGATGATGAAGAAGAGATGAGGGACATGTGTTTCATGGCTTTGAAAGACCAGCAACATGTGGCAAAGGATGATGTCATTACAGGAAGATGGATCGACATCATTTTGAAAAAGGTGTGTGATTATGACAACCAATCTGACCCAGAACTGAAACTGGATCTTGCTGAATCACTCAATTGTGATTTAATTTTTGTTGAAACTATTAGAACTGATAGTGAAAGATATTTGGAAACAGTTTTAACTGAACTTAATAATTTGAAACCACAATTGTCTAATTTACAAAGTGTCCAGTTGGCTCTCAAAGAGTCAGTTTTAAAATGTGAAGCTCTTAAACTGGAAAAACAAGAGTTAAAAACTGCTTTGGAAAAGGAACATAAAATACTTAAATCCTGGATAAAAGCTTCTGGGTTAAATTATGATGTTGCCACTAAAACTCATGTTGCACAACAAAAGGCTTATAACAGTGGAGATGTGCACATGGCAGCCATCATTCCTGATATCCACAGTTTACCACCAGATCTTAGGCAAGAAACCCCTTATGACCTGCCTAAGACTGTTAAAACTGAACCTGAAGAGGCCACCCCATCTGAGGTTAAAACTGGAGCTGAACAGGCTAAAGCTCCAGTCAAAAAGGTCACTGGTGACAAACCTTTGCCTCAAAAGTCTAAAGAGCCCAAGACTCAAAAGACCAAAATCCCTGCTGAACCTAAGTCCGAGGGCCAGCTGCCTACTGAAAAAGACATTTTGTTAAAACTGGAGAGTCAAATTCAACAGTTGTCTCGACAAGTTCAAAGTTGTACTGCCAGGATTAAAAATCTGGAGGGAGCTTCGTCTTTTTCAGTTGTTCAACAAAATGCAAAACCCCTTCCAAATCAAAAACAAAATGCTCAATCTGGAGCTAAAAATGAAAAGAAAAGGGGAAGAAACCTGTAAAACCAATCGTTTTTACTCCTGGTCTTGAAGCTGGCAAAAAGGCTCCAATACCAGTCTCCAGTTCAAACCAACAAGAATCAACTGTGACTTCCCGGGGAGAGTCCAGTGAACCCATCAAGAGATGGGTTCACAAAAATAACTAATGATTTTTATGGGTGTGCAGGGCGATCGAAAGAAGAATATTTGGTATCTGGACAGCGCTGCTGGCCGGACTATGACCGGATGTAAGCCCCTGCTTGAAGAGTTCACTGTCCAAGATGGACCGGCAATGACGTTTGGTAATGATGGAAGTGGAAAGACTAAATGATATGGTGTGCTAAATAATGGACAAGTCAAATTCACAAGAGTTGCATTTGTAAATGGTTTGAAATATAACCTGATCAATGTAAGCCAACTGTGTGATGATGGCTTCAGAGTTTTGTTCGACATTGCACAGGGCACCATATTTAACAAGGATTGGTAAGTGGTGATGATTGCACCAAGAAAAGGAAATGTGTACATCATGGATATGGAAGCTTCTCCAAAAGAACAATGCTTCTATACCAAGGCAGATGTGGACACCAACTGGCTATGGCACAAGATGTTATCCCACCTTAATTTCAAAAATATCAACAAGTTGTCTCGCAAACAACTGGCTGATGGGATACCTCTAGTTTCTTTTAATAAAGAAAAGCCATGTTCAGGGTGTGAGATGGGCAAACAGAAAAGAGCCAGTTTCAAGACAAGAGAAAACTTCATTATCACTGAACCTCTTCACATGCTTCATATGGATCTTTTTGGTCCAGTGAATGTTCAAACTAGAGCTGGAAAGCATTATACTCTAGTTGTGGTTGATGAATACACCAGATTTTGCTGGGTGGTGTTCCTCATATCAAAAAGTGATGCTGCTGCTGAAATCATCTCTTTCAACAAGCGAATTGAACTCAAATATAGTCGAAAAGTTTGCCAGTTACGAAGTGGTAATGGTACAAAATTCCAGAATAAAACACTTGAAACATTTTGTACTGGCGCTGTCCCAGAACTTCTCATCAGCACACTCTCCATAGCAGAATGGAGTTGTGGAAAGAAAGAATCGTACACTGATAGAAACTGCCAGGAGCATGCTATCTGAATCTGGTCTTCCCACCAGTTTTTGGGCTGAAGCAGTGGCAACAGCTTGTCACACCCAAAACCGGTCAGTTTATGTCAAAAGACATAAGAAGATTGCCTATGAAATCCTCAGGAATCGAAAACCAAATATTGGATATTTCAATGTATTTGGTTGTCCAGTTTATATCTTAAATGATTCCAGTCAGTTAGGGAAATTCGATGCAAAAGCTGATGAAGGTGTTTTCTTAGGATATTTAGTTATTCGCAAGGCCTTTAGAGTTTATAATTATAGACTCCAAAAGATTCATGAGTCGATTCATGTCACATTTGATGAATCTAATGATGCAATTAATAAAAGGCCAAACCTTGATATTTCTCCAGTCACTCTAATCAGTTTTGGTGAATCTGACCAAGTTCATCAGTCAGAAAGTTCACCAGAAAATGTTTCCAGTCACACTGACATGGAACCAGTTAATCTGAAGAAATCCTCCAGTGACACTTCATTTTATCCTCCCATCAGTTTCAATGTACCACAGAAACTGGTGATTGGATCAGATGTACGTGCCACTCCAAGATCAGAACCACTGGAAACCTCTCCAGTTCTTCAAGAAATGCCTTCCACTGAAGAATTTCATGATGCAACTCATGACCTCATTGACTCTGATGAGGAAGCTGAAGTAGTTTTTGAAGAATCACTGGAAGATCCTCCAGTTGATCCTCCACTGGCCCCTTGCACTGATCTTGTAGTTTTCAATCCTAGTCGATACACTAAATGGACAAGTGCACATCCAATTGAACAGATTATTGGAGATCCAAATAGTGGGGTTCAGACTAGAAGAGCCACTAGCGAGCAATGCTTGAATGCCACCTTCTTATCACTAATTGAACCGAAGAAGATTGATGAGGCTATGGCAGATCCAAGCTGGGTAGAAACAATGCAAGAAGAGCTTATCCAGTTCGAAAGGAACAATGTATGGGAACTTGTTCCTTGTCCACCAGGGTTAAAGAAGGAACCCATTGGTACAAGACGGGTCTACCGAAACAAGATAGATGAAGATAGCAATTGTTTAGGCTGGAATTTTCACCACTGGGATCCTGACACTACCAATATAATGGGCCTGTATAACTTTTATTTATCTATTCGTTATTATTTAGAGGATCTTCATTGCTGTCTTAATTTAAGGATCTCGACTATACTGTCATATTATTTTGGTCTAACAGGATCTTGAGATCATCAAGATCAACACAAAAACTAACAAACGTATATCTAGTATATGAAGATATTGTATGCAGGACCAGTTTTCACGATAAAGGAATAAGTCGGAATATTTACAACATGTGGAAACAAGTCATAACGGATAGTCTACCACTTCAACCAAAAGAATCGGGATTGATATAAGTTTTACCATGTGTGGAAAAGGTCTTAACGGTCATCTTCACCAATTCTTCAGCGTAAAGAGTAAGTCCAGGAAGATCCCAGATATTTCGCATAATCAGTTCAACGTCTAGCTCTATAAATACGAAGGCTTCTTCAGCAGCACAAGAGGAGAGACAACGAACAACACACAACAGCTTCACAACTCACTCATTCACTCTACTATCAATTATACTTTTAGAATAACTATTCGATCAATCATTTTTTCTTTCATTCATTGTATTGTAATCTTAAACCGATAATAATAAAAGAACACAGGTAGGAACGATTGTTTCCTCCCGGGGTTTTTTACCTAAGATTCCATAATAGGATCAAGGGTTTTTCCCCATCAACAAAATTCTGGTGTCGTTTATCTTTTTGCATTTAATTTATTAGTTCTTAATTCAAGATCACAACGCTGATCTTAACTCATTATTATCTTTATCTTCATCGATTTTTCTCTTTAATTCTCAAAACTCTTTCTTAAAGATCTTTACAAATCTTTCTTATTTAAAATCTTTTATTCGCATTTTTATTAGCAAATATCTTAATTTATTTTAAGTTCTTAAACACCTGACCTCACTTACAAATTTTTGGTCAGAAAATTATCTTGAATCCTTTCACAAAATTATCTTAGGTAATTTTTGTCCAAAACAACAATGTTGTCAGAAACAAAGCCAGATTGGTTGCCCAGGGTTATTGTCAAGGAGAGGGCGTTGACTTTGATGAGACTTTTGCTCCAGTTGCTAGACTTGAAGGCATCAGAGTTTTCTTGGCATATGCAGCCCATCTGCAGTTCAAGGTTTACCAGGTGGATGTCAAAAGTGCGTTCCTAAACGGAACACTGGAAGAAGAAGTGTATGTTAAGCAGACTCCAGGCTTCATTAATGAGAAGCATCCTCACTGGGTATATAGACTGAACAAAGCTTTGTATGGTCTTAGACAAGCCCCAAGAGCCTGGTATGATACTGTTTGATCAAATAATCGCACTATCGCATAACCGAGGGGGTGTGTCGGTTTAGATGGTGGTTTGTAGGCGATTCCCTACCGGTAATAGAGCTACGACCGCTTTACGCCTTATTTGTGTTGTGGGTTATCACCGGACCTTAGGGGCCAGCGTAGTATTGTATGTGAATGGTGAGTAGAAGATGATCTTTTCCGTATGATATCTCCTCTTTATATAGAGGGTAGAAACTTGGAGAGGAGGGTAAGAGAATTAGGGTAAATCTCCTCCTCTTTTGAGAATATCTTTTACTTTCTAGGGAGATTCGTGATGATCCCTTTTACGAGCCGTGTCCGAAGTCTTCGGACTTAATCATATTGTTTTATTTGGATAATCATGGAAAGGATCTATATCCGATCTTTTTGATATGTTTCTTCGGAGCTCGGTTTTTATTACCTTTGAGAGCTCCGGAAAGATTATGGCAAACGGAGGTTGAGCTCCGTTCTGGGTACGTATAATAAGTGATTTTTACCTGTACGAAGATGCCTTCGTATCTGCTTCGGGTACGGAGGTAAAGCTCCGTATAGGGTATTTCATCAAGCCCCCTAGTCTAACTGGAGAAGCTGCCTGCAGAGTGTCCGGTTATACTTTTAAAAAATGTGCTCCGTTGCTCCGTGTCGCAACTTGCCCGTCTTATCAGCTGATCAATTATTTTAAACGACATTAAAGTCGTTTTACTGCAGAGGTATAATTACGGCTTATCCCTTTATAACAACTTGTTGGCACGGAACTCGGGGTAATTTTTCACTGGTTAGTACCCGTGATTATTACCCGATATAAATACCAACTCTTTGTCAAAAAAGGGCTTTTTGCCTCTTTTTTACTTCGAAAACTCTTCTTCCGCTGCTTCCTCGTCGATCTTCATCAGGTAAACTCCTCATCCTTCTTCTTCTTTTACTCCATAATAGTTAGTGACGACAAAGAGAGGAATAAGAAGCAAGGACTTTTACATGTAACCTATGACACCGTCGTGCCGCATTTACTATGCTCACCTTGCACACTAAACGTTATACATGGATCCATATAAGCCAAACAACATAATCAATATCTCAACTAGGGGTTCTTAGGTCCCGGAGGTTCTTAGGCCTCATACAAAAGGGGTTCTTAGGCCCCGTAAATCACATCAAGAGGTTCTTAGGCCTCTGGGTTCTTAGGCCCATAATCACAATGCCCCGCACGGGCTTTAACGCCAAATCAATTACCACACATGGATAAACAAACTCCAACAATGTGGTCAATTGACCCAACGTATACATAAAGGTATGCAAATATACTCACCTCCTCCGCAACTAGAACAACAATGCTAAAACGATTAAGCACAAACAAGCTTCAACCTATAATCATATCATAAAAATGCATAAGCTTATATTCACAACTTGACTAGCTTAACCTAGCCATACTCAATCACTAGCCTTTCTAAACCCAAAACCCAACCCATTTGTCATTGAGTTGCTTTCATCTTTAACAACAACATTAGGTAGTTCATCCTACCAATTTCATCCACCTTTCAATAACTAGCAAAAATTCATCTTTTCACATTAACTAAAATTCTCACATGAACTTATCCATTTCATAATCAAACTCAACATATAACTCAATGACAACTAGGTTAACTAAGGAATTGGGGAAACATACTCATAAATCAATTTCTAGCAAAATCCCCAAATTTGGTTCATCCATGAACCCTAATTTTAAAAGAAGGATAAAAACTAACTAGGGGAAAAATCAATACCTCAACAAACAATTAGTTAATTCAAGACTTGAATTGGAAGTTCTCCTTCCTCTCTTTTTTTCTTACAATTTTGGCCACCACCACCCTTTTCCACTCAACCCAAATTTTCAAAATGCTTGACAAAGATGGTTGGTGGTGATTTTAATTGTTCTTGATGATTACTAGA
>CM067167.1:272014643-272109492 GCA_034093135.1 Erigeron breviscapus
GGAGGAGCTCCACAGGCAGAGGGAAGGTATGATTTTAAAGCTTAAACAACACTTGGCAGTTGCTAGAAATCGCATGAAACAGACTGCAGATTTGCATAGAAGTGACAGGGAGTTTGCTCCAGGTGATTGGGTGTTTGTCAAGTTACATCCTTTTGCTCAACAATCCTTGAAAGCTCATCACAATAGGAAATTATCTGCCAAATACTTTGGACCTTATCTAGTGCTGCAGAAGATTGGTTCAGTGGCATATAAGTTGGATTTGCCTGCTAATGCTCAAATACATGACACTTTTCATGTCTCTTTACTCAAGAAGGCTCATGGAACTTCAGTGCACACTGCTCCATTGCCACAAGGTTCCGGGTTTACTCTCCAACCACGTTCCATTGTTGACAGAAGGATGGTTAAGAGAGGTTCTAAGTCAGCAATCCAAGTTCTAGTTCATACAGGTCAGTCCAATATTTGTATCCCACAAATATCTATGAACCTTGGTAGCAACACTTTGCTCTATATTCAAAACCTTTTGAATATCTACCAATCCAAGTTCATAATAATCTTACATTCATATTTGTTCCCACAAATATGATCGACTACGGACATTTAGAATAATTAACTTATTCATGGATTTAAACATGCAAAAATGGAACATAACACAATTTAAATGCAAAATACCAATATTCATATAAATAAATACCATAAGTGTTTGTCTAGCTTGTTATTGGGTATGACCCGACTTGGATCATCACGTACTAGCCACGTCAATTTAATATGTGTCTTGGGCAGACGAATTCCAACAATCTCCCACTTGCACAAGATTCATAGAAGATTGACGCAAGCAGCAAATACCGCCTAACAACGGTTTGCTACCCCTAATACGTATGACGAAGTGCCATTCAATAACATCATCCTCTTCAAGTCCCTTACTTGAAATGATTTAGGTGAATCGATCATTTATCCTTTTGTCACAGATGTCATGTTAAATCCTAGAGACACAGAGTGATCATTCTCTATTGATTTAACTTTGTAGCAGGCCTTAGACATCTTACTCTCAACGAATAAGAGGGACAAATTCCATCTCGACTACATACGTCTTTCACAATCACCTTATATCATACCTGAGCTTAGTCTTATGTACTGCCATGTTTCAGAACAGCGAAGAGCTAAGTCAAAGTATAATATTCAGTGAATATCAAGACCCAATATGTATCTCAGGTCTGAGGATACAATGATATTCGCCTTTTAACTCAAGATTACTTATGATCAATCACAGAGATTCCATGTAGTAATGCTTGATTGCAGGTCAGTCCAATATTTGTATCCCACAAATATCTATGAACCTTGGTAGCAACACTTTGCTCTATATTCAAAACCTTTTGAATATCTACCAATCCAAGTTCATAATAATCTTACATTCATATTTGTTCCCACAAATATGATCGACTACGGACATTTAGAATAATTAACTTATTCATGGATTTAAACATGCAAAAATGGAACATAACACAATTTAAATGCAAAATACCAATATTCATATAAATAAATACCATAAGTGTTTGTCTAGCTTGTTATTGGGTATGACCCGACTTGGATCATCACGTACTAGCCACGTCAATTTAATATGTGTCTTGGGCAGACGAATTCCAACAATCTCCCACTTGCACAAGATTCATAGAAGATTGACGCAAGCAGCAAATACCGCCTAACAACGGTTTGCTACCCCTAATACGTATGACGAAGTGCCATTCAATAACATCATCCTCTTCAAGTCCCTTACTTGAAATGATTTAGGTGAATCGATCATTTATCCTTTTGTCACAGATGTCATGTTAAATCCTAGAGACACAGAGTGATCATTCTCTATTGATTTAACTTTGTAGCAGGCCTTAGACATCTTACTCTCAACGAATAAGAGGGACAAATTCCATCTCGACTACATACGTCTTTCACAATCACCTTATATCATACCTGAGCTTAGTCTTATGTACTGCCATGTTTCAGAACAGCGAAGAGCTAAGTCAAAGTATAATATTCAGTGAATATCAAGACCCAATATGTATCTCAGGTCTGAGGATACAATGATATTCGCCTTTTAACTCAAGATTACTTATGTAGTTGAATCTCCGCTCAATGTGTCTAGTCTTTTGATGTGCACGAGGTTCCTTGATTTGAGCAATCGCGCCCTCGTTATCACAAAGAATTTCTAGGGGTTCTTGAATGGAAGGAACAACCCCTAGATCGGCAATGAATTTCTTCAACCATGCAGCTTCTTGTGCTGCCAAAGAAGCGGCGATGTATTCAGACTCTGTAGTGGACAATGCAACCACATCTTGCTTTGAGCTTTTCCAAGAAACAGCTCCTCCATTTAGAATGAAGATATACCCCGATTGTGATCGAGAATCATCTCGATCAGTTTGGAAACTCGCATCCGTGTAACCCTTTACAACGAGCTCCTCCTCACCAGATCCATATATTAAGAACATATCTTTAGTGTTTCTAAGATATTTCAATATATATTTGACAGCCATCCAATGACTATCTCCTGGATTTTGCTGGTATCTACTTGTCATGCTTAAAGCGCATGACACGTCCGGTCTCGTGCATATCATAGCATACATGATGGATCCTATAGCAGATGCATATGGGATTCCACTCATTCTCTCTTGCTCAACTTTTGAGCTAGGAGATTGAGAAGTACTCAATATAGTTCCTCTTTGAATAGGTACCAAACCTTTCTTAGAGTTTTCCATCTTGAACCTTTTCAAGATTTTGTCTATGTATGCACTTTGATTCAAACCTATTAAGCGCCTTGATCTATCCCTATAGATCCTTATTCCCAAAATATAGGCGGCTTCACCAAGATCCTTAATGGAAAAGCAACTTCCAAGCCAGGCTTTTACACCTTCCAAGGTTGGAATGTCATTTCCAAATAGTAGAATGTCATCGACATATAATACTAGAAAAGTAATGATGCTCCCACTAGCCTTCTTATACACACAAGCTTCATCAGCGTTTTTGATGAAGCCAAATTTCTTGACTTCTTCATCAAAACGACGATTCCAGCTTCTTGATGCTTGTTTCAATCCATAGATTGATTTCTTTAACTTGCATACTTTATTAGGATGTTTTGGATCGACAAAACCTTCAGGCTGATCCATATAGACATCTTCCTCAAGATATCCATTTAGAAAAGCGGTTTTGACATCCATTTGCCATATCTCATAGTCATAATGTGCGGCTATGGCAAATAATATCCTAATAGACTTTAGCATTGCCACAGGCGAAAAAGTTTCATCATAGTCGACCCCTCGAGTTTGAGTGAAACCTTTTGCTACAAGTCTAGCTTTATAAGTAAGCAAGTTTCCATGCATATCGTGTTTCAATTTGAACACCCATTTACTTCCAACTACTTTGGAATTAGGAGGTTCAACAACCAATTCCCAAACTTGGTTGTCATACATGGATTGCATCTCAGCGTTCATGGCCTCTAGCCATTTGTCCGAATCTGATTTGGACATTGCATCATGGTAGGTGGTAGGTTCATCAGAAACTACCATGTAGCATTCATCCACGAGAAATCCATATCTCTCAGGTGGATAAGTAGCTCTACCAGATCTACGAACGTTTTGTGTGTCTTGATCAACCCTTTGATCATCTTCAACCCTTATGTAGTTGAATCTCCGCTCAATGTGTCTAGTCTTTTGATGTGCACGAGGTTCCTTGATTTGAGCAATCGCGCCCTCGTTATCACAAAGAATTTCTAGGGGTTCTTGAATGGAAGGAACAACCCCTAGATCGGCAATGAATTTCTTCAACCATGCAGCTTCTTGTGCTGCCAAAGAAGCGGCGATGTATTCAGACTCTGTAGTGGACAATGCAACCACATCTTGCTTTGAGCTTTTCCAAGAAACAGCTCCTCCATTTAGAATGAAGATATACCCCGATTGTGATCGAGAATCATCTCGATCAGTTTGGAAACTCGCATCCGTGTAACCCTTTACAACGAGCTCCTCCTCACCAGATCCATATATTAAGAACATATCTTTAGTGTTTCTAAGATATTTCAATATATATTTGACAGCCATCCAATGACTATCTCCTGGATTTTGCTGGTATCTACTTGTCATGCTTAAAGCGCATGACACGTCCGGTCTCGTGCATATCATAGCATACATGATGGATCCTATAGCAGATGCATATGGGATTCCACTCATTCTCTCTTGCTCAACTTTTGAGCTAGGAGATTGAGAAGTACTCAATATAGTTCCTCTTTGAATAGGTACCAAACCTTTCTTAGAGTTTTCCATCTTGAACCTTTTCAAGATTTTGTCTATGTATGCACTTTGATTCAAACCTATTAAGCGCCTTGATCTATCCCTATAGATCCTTATTCCCAAAATATAGGCGGCTTCACCAAGATCCTTAATGGAAAAGCAACTTCCAAGCCAGGCTTTTACACCTTCCAAGGTTGGAATGTCATTTCCAAATAGTAGAATGTCATCGACATATAATACTAGAAAAGTAATGATGCTCCCACTAGCCTTCTTATACACACAAGCTTCATCAGCGTTTTTGATGAAGCCAAATTTCTTGACTTCTTCATCAAAACGACGATTCCAGCTTCTTGATGCTTGTTTCAATCCATAGATTGATTTCTTTAACTTGCATACTTTATTAGGATGTTTTGGATCGACAAAACCTTCAGGCTGATCCATATAGACATCTTCCTCAAGATATCCATTTAGAAAAGCGGTTTTGACATCCATTTGCCATATCTCATAGTCATAATGTGCGGCTATGGCAAATAATATCCTAATAGACTTTAGCATTGCCACAGGCGAAAAAGTTTCATCATAGTCGACCCCTCGAGTTTGAGTGAAACCTTTTGCTACAAGTCTAGCTTTATAAGTAAGCAAGTTTCCATGCATATCGTGTTTCAATTTGAACACCCATTTACTTCCAACTACTTTGGAATTAGGAGGTTCAACAACCAATTCCCAAACTTGGTTGTCATACATGGATTGCATCTCAGCGTTCATGGCCTCTAGCCATTTGTCCGAATCTGATTTGGACATTGCATCATGGTAGGTGGTAGGTTCATCAGAAACTACCATGTAGCATTCATCCACGAGAAATCCATATCTCTCAGGTGGATAAGTAGCTCTACCAGATCTACGAACGTTTTGTGTGTCTTGATCAACCCTTTGATCATCTTCAACATCCTTTTGTTGAATGCTAGTGTCACCCAAGTGTGTATCTGTCAGTGGTTCTTGATCTTCTTCAAGTTCCACTGTTCTGGAACTAGTTCCTTCCATAAGGAATTTAGTCTCCAAGAACTCAGCCTTTCGAGCAACAAATACATTTTGCTCATTAGGATTGTAGAAATAATATCCCAAATCATCTTTAGGATATCCTACAAAGATACATTTAGTGGATCGGGGCTCTAATTTGTTTGAGGCATCATGTCTTACATAAGCCTCACAACCCCATACCTTTAAATATGACAAAGATGGAACTCTTCCATGCCATATTTCAAAAGGTGTTTTCTCCACTTTCTTGGTGGGAGCCATATTTAAAATTCGGGCAGCAGAGATTATGGCATATCCCCAAAATGATAGAGGTAGTGAGCTTTTGCTCATCATGGAACGAACCATATCTAATAGAGTTCGATTCCTCCTTTCAGACACACCATTATGTTGTGGTGTTCCAGGTGGAGTTAGTTGTGAGATAATCCCACAACTTCTAAGATGATCTTGAAAAGCATCACTTAGGTATTCACCTCCTCTATCAGAACGAAGAATTTTTATTGACTTACTGAGTTGGTTTTCTACTTCATTCTTGAAAATTTTGAACATTTCAAAAGCTTCACTCTTATGTTTTAATAAGTATACATAACCGTAACGACTATAGTCATCGGTGAATGTAATGAAGTATCTTTCACCATTCCTAGTCATTGGCTTAAAAGGACCACATACATCCGAATGTATGATACCTAATAAATCTTTTGCCCTTTCATTAGTGCCTTTGAAAGGTGCTTTAGTCATCTTGCCTTGTAAACAAGATTCACATACATTAAATGAATCATTTGATTTTGTTTTCAAAAGACCATTCTTTTGAAGTGTTAGTATGCGATTTTTATTTATATGGCCAAGACGACAATGCCAAATATAGGTTTCACTTAAATCTAATTTAAGTTTCTTGGTGGTAGCTTGGTACATTGAGTTATCATATGTTGTGTTTTCATGAACCAATTCATAAATACCATTTAAAGGCATAGCTTTAAAATAAAATACATCATTCATAGAAACATGGATATCATTGTTAACAAAATTAAAATCATATCCAACATGTCTTAAACGGGAAACAGAAATAATACTCCTAGTCAAACTAGGTGCATACAAAACATTGTTCAATACAATTTCCAAACCATTTGGAAGTTTCAAAAGATAGTCTCCTTGGGCTTCAACATGCACCAATGCACCATTGCCCATAAAGAGACTAATGTCTCCCTTCTTGATGTGCTTCTTTCTTCTGAACCCCTGTAACATATTACAAATATGAGTTCCACATCCGGTATCCAATACCCATATGTAAGAAAAAACAGTATTAAGCTCAATATATATCATAAATATTGTACCTGAGGTTTGCCCTGCATCCCTCTTAGCTTTCAACTCTTTGAGATAGGTTGGACAATTACGTTTCCAATGTCCTACCTCCCCACACTCAAAGCATGGGTCATTGACAGCAACCTTTTGCTTCTTCGCTTTTGGAGTATCCATTTTTCCCTTTCCTTTGCCTTTGAAATTCCCTTTGTTGTTACCCTTTCCCTTAGCAACATTTGCCTTGGGTCCGGAGTAAGCCCTTTTCTTTCCGCCTTCATTGATCGTGAGAACGGGTTGAACTTTTCCTCCCATACTAGCCTCGGCCGTTTTGAGCATCCCATGGAGCTCGGAAACGGTCTTGTCCCATCCGTTCATGTTATAATTTAACACGAAAGTTTCAAATCTCTTAGATAATGAGTTAAGGATCATATCCGTAGCTAACTCATTTGAGACGGGACAATTAAGCCTTTCGAGGCGATCAATGTAGCTTTTCATTTTAAGAACATATGTTGAGACGGGTTGTGAATCATCCATGCGACATGCATGAAGCGCTCGAACCGTTTCGAAGCGTTCAACCCTTGCCTTTTGTTGGAACATTTCCTTGAGTTGGGTAATCATGTCGTATGCCCCATGGTGCTCGAACTCCTTTTGGAGTTCGGGAGTCATACTCGCTAGCATTATGCAACTAACTTGCACGGAGTCCTCGACATATTTAACCCAATCATTATAGGCTTCAACATCAGTTTCTTCGGGCTCATCAGGAATAGGATCGTCTAAAATATAGGATTTCTTTTCGTGCCTGAGAACAATTCTCAAGTTACGAAACCAATCCACAAAGTTATTTTGGTTAAGACGATCCTTTTCAAGGATGGATCTTAGTGAAAAGTTATGGACGTTTGGGTTGGGGTTAATTGCATTGTTAGCGGCCATCTACAAGATTAACAAAGTTCTTTATTAGTATTTTCGATATCAAATATAAATTTTAATTGTTAATACCCTTTTATGTCTTATGGACAATTAATAATTAAAATCTAGAATCCAACGTTACATTTAAATGATGGTTAGGTGACCTTTATCCTACAAAGAGTTCCCAAATAATTAAGTGTTGTATAAAAGATGGCGTTTTAACTTGTTTTTAAAGGGTCGTTTTGAGTTTTTATATTCTAGTTAAAAACTATGTACCATAATGAATTTTGAGATCCATATTTCAAAGTTCTTTTATAAAATCCATTTTTATAATTGTGACCATTAACTTTTAATAAAACCCATTTTAATTTACCAAGTTAATGTCAATATTAAAACCAATTTTAATCTTTATGTGTGTCTTTTAGTTTGTTGGTTTTTAAGCATCCACATGACAAAATAATAAACAACCATACAAACATGACAAACATAATAATAAGTGCACAACATTAGCCAACTATTTTGACCACACTTGTTAGCCGAAACAAGTGGGTCAAAAGGTCTCAACCTAAGGGACAAAGTAACACAAAATTTTGTGTTAGTTGAGCTCCCACTTGATCTTGCATCCAAATGCTTCAAGTAACCTTTTGTGATGTGATTTGAATGTCTTTCTTCACTCTTCCTTTTGGCCTCCAAAACAGCCCCTAAACTCTTTAAAGCTTTCTTGGAGATTACATTTACAAGAAAAATGCTACTAATCTATTTATTACATACCAAATGGAATAAATAAATTACATAACCAAATGAATGAATAAAATCCTATTTAACTATTACAACCATTGAATAATTAAATAAATACAAACACATCCATACATCCCAATCAATCACAAGGTCTTTTGGCTAAGTTGTGACACTAAAATACACAAGAAAAAGAACCCTTTTTGTGTATATATATTGGCCCAAAAATGCAGAAAATTTGGCCAAAAAATTGTTTTTGTCCAAACAAAAAACAACTTTTGATGCATATATCCATATAACCGGCTCTAGATGCCATTGTTGGGTCTTGTTGGGTTTTATCAAAGTCATATTATCATTATAATATCAAAAACGCAGCGGAATATTGAACCATTTCAATGTGTTATATGTGGTTAAAAACCAATTTTTAACTTATTAAAGAAAACCCAAACAATAAGGATCCATGTATATGAATAATATGCAATCAAAACAACAACCATAGGGTGTTTTAGAAGACTACCTTCTTCCAAGCTTATGAGAAGGTTGATATGAAGGAGATGATGATCTTGAAGTGGCAAGTCTTCAACCTAGAAGAACCTCAAGCTTGTATACCCCAAACTATCAACAAACACCCAAATTTGGCTAAGTTGTGACACTAAAATACACAAGAAAAAGAACCCTTTTTGTGTATATATATTGGCCCAAAAATGCAGAAAATTTGGCCAAAAAATTGTTTTTGTCCAAACAAAAAACAACTTTTGATGCATATATCCATATAACCGGCTCTAGATGCCATTGTTGGGTCTTGTTGGGTTTTATCAAAGTCATATTATCATTATAATATCAAAAACGCAGCGGAATATTGAACCATTTCAATGTGTTATATGTGGTTAAAAACCAAATTTTAACTTATTAAAGAAAACCCAAACAATAAGGATCCATGTATATGAATAATATGCAATCAAAACAACAACCATAGGGTGTTTTAGAAGACTACCTTCTTCCAAGCTTATGAGAAGGTTGATATGAAGGAGATGATGATCTTGAAGTGGCAAGTCTTCAACCTAGAAGAACCTCAAGCTTGTATACCCCAAACTATCAACAAAACCCAAACAATAAGGATCCATGTATATGAATAATATGCAATCAAAACAACAACCATAGGGTGTTTTAGAAGACTACCTTCTTCCAAGCTTATGAGAAGGTTGATATGAAGGAGATGATGATCTTGAAGTGGCAAGTCTTCAACCTAGAAGAACCTCAAGCTTGTATACCCCAAACTATCAACAAACACCCAAAAGTATGCTAGGAATTAAACTTGTCTTGTCTTCCTTTTCTTTTCTTTGTTGCCGAAAATACCAAGAAAGAAAGAAGAGAAGTTGCTAGTTAAGAAGAATGAGAGAATATGTCTTACAATTGCATGTAAGAGTTGGTGATACAATCTATGTGTGTTGTTGTATGTCTTATGCAAGATACAAGTGTTCACTATATATCAACTTTGCATGTATCACCACATGGGGGGGGGGGGGGGGGGGGGGGGGGGGGGGGGGGGGGGGGGGGGGGGGGGGGGGGGGGGGGGGGGGGGGGGGGGGGGGGGGGGGGGGGGGGGGGGGGGGGGGGGGGGGGGGGGGGGGGGGGGGGGGGGGGGGGGGGGGGGGGGGGGGGGGGGGGGGGGGGGGGGGGGGGGGGGGGGGGGGGGGGGGGGGGGGGGGGGGGGGGGGGGGGGGGGGGGGGGGGGGGGGGGGGGGGGGGGGGGGGGGGGGGGGGGGGGGGGGGGGGGGGGGGGGGGGGGGGGGGGGGGGGGGGGGGGGGGGGGGGGGGGGGGGGGGGGGGGGGGGGGGGGGGGGGGGGGGGGGGGGGGGGGGGGGGGGGGGGGGGGGGGGGGGGGGGGGGGGGGGGGGGGGGGGGGGGGGGGGGGGGGGGGGGGGGGGGGGGGGGGGGGGGGGGGGGGGGGGGGGGGGGGGGGGGGGGGGGGGGGGGGGGGGGGGGGGGGGGGGGGGGGGGGGGGGGGGGGGGGGGGGGGGGGGGGGGGGGGGGGGGGGGGGGGGGGGGGGGGGGGGGGGGGGGGGGGGGGGGGGGGGGGGGGGGGGGGGGGGGGGGGGGGGGGGGGGGGGGGGGGGGGGGGGGGGGGGGGGGGGGGGGGGGGGGGGGGGGGGGGGGGGGGGGGGGGGGGGGGGGGGGGGGGGGGGGGGGGGGGGGGGGGGGGGGGGGGGGGGGGGGGGGGGGGGGGGGGGGGGGGGGGGGGGGGGGGGGGGGGGGGGGGGGGGGGGGGGGGGGGGGGGGGGGGGGGGGGGGGGGGGGGGGGGGGGGGGGGGGGGGGGGGGGGGGGGGGGGGGGGGGGGGGGGGGGGGGGGGGGGGGGGGGGGGGGGGGGGGGGGGGGGGGGGGGGGGGGGGGGGCTTCTCTAGTTTTCGTAATTGGATCAATAATTTTTGCCTTTTTATTCATTGATAAATATACTGACTCCATATTCCAAATTAACAAATACAAAGACTTTATTACTCTTTTTTGCATTTTTGTTGCCTTTATTTTCCTCTTCTTTATTATATGTGTTACTTAGCATCACACATTATGAGACACAATATACAATCATGTAAACATATTTAGACAGATTAATTATATACAATCTAAATAAATGAATAATAAAAGTTCACAAGTCGACTACAATCCCATATACATATTTCAGCACACCCACCTATCGTTTGAGGTGTATACTCCAGAGTGGTAATCTTGTGTGTCGCTTTCACTACCAGCCGCCTTTATCAATCTAGCAAAATTCAAAAGGAATCTCGTATACAAAGACAAAGGAGAAAAGAAAAGATATAACCCAAAAAAATACCGATAAAAAAAAAATCCCCTAAAATTATAGAAAAAATATACATAAAAAACCCCCTAAAATTAATGAAAAAAAAAAAAAAAAAAAAAAAAAAAAAAAAAAAAAAAAAAAAAAAAAAAAAAAAAAAAAAAAAAAAAAAAAAAAAAAAAAAAAAAAAAAAAAAAAAAAAAAAAAAAAAAAAAAAAAAAAAAAAAAAAAAAAAAAAAAAAAAAAAAAAAAAAAAAAAAAAAAAAAAAAAAAAAAAAAAAAAAAAAAAAAAAAAAAAAAAAAAAAAAAAAAAAAAAAAAAAAAAAAAAAAAAAAAAAAAAAAAAAAAAAAAAAAAAAAAAAAAAAAAAAAAAAAAAAAAAAAAAAAAAAAAAAAAAAAAAAAAAAAAAAAAAAAAAAAAAAAAAAAAAAAAAAAAAAAAAAAAAAAAAAAAAAAAAAAAAAAAAAAAAAAAAAAAAAAAAAAAAAAAAAAAAAAAAAAAAAAAAAAAAAAAAAAAAAAAAAAAAAAAAAAAAAAAAAAAAAAAAAAAAAAAAAAAAAAAAAAAAAAAAAAAAAAAAAAAAAAAAAAAAAAAAAAAAAAAAAAAAAAAAAAAAAAAAAAAAAAAAAAAAAAAAAAAAAAAAAAAAAAAAAAAAAAAAAAAAAAAAAAAAAAAAAAAAAAAAAAAAAAAAAAAAAAAAAAAAAAAAAAAAAAAAAAAAAAAAAAAAAAAAAAAAAAAAAAAAAAAAAAAAAAAAAAAAAAAAAAAAAAAAAAAAAAAAAAAAAAAAAAAAAAAAAAAAAAAAAAAAAAAAAAAAAAAAAAAAAAAAAAAAAAAAAAAAAAAAAAAAAAAAAAAAAAAAAAAAAAAAAAAAAAAAAAAAAAAAAAAAAAAAAAAAAAAAAAAAAAAAAAAAAAAAAAAAAAAAAAAAAAAAAAAAAAAAAAAAAAAAAAAAAAAAAAAAAAAAAAAAAAAAAAAAAAAAAAAAAAAAAAAAAAAAAAAAAAAAAAAAAAAAAAAAAAAAAAAAAAAAAAAAAAAAAAAAAAAAAAAAAAAAAAAAAAAAAAAAAAAAAAAAAAAAAAAAAAAAAAAAAAAAAAAAAAAAAAAAAAAAAAAAAAAAAAAAAAAAAAAAAAAAAAAAAAAAAAAAAAAAAAAAAAAAAAAAAAAAAAAAAAAAAAAAAAAAAAAAAAAAAAAAAAAAAAAAAAAAAAAAAAAAAAAAAAAAAAAAAAAAAAAAAAAAAAAAAAAAAAAAAAAAAAAAAAAAAAAAAAAAAAAAAAAAAAAAAAAAAAAAAAAAAAAAAAAAAAAAAAAAAAAAAAAAAAAAAAAAAAAAAAAAAAAAAAAAAAAAAAAAAAAAAAAAAAAAAAAAAAAAAAAAAAAAAAAAAAAAAAAAAAAAAAAAAAAAAAAAAAAAAAAAAAAAAAAAAAAAAAAAAAAAAAAAAAAAAAAAAAAAAAAAAAAAAAAAAAAAAAAAAAAAAAAAAAAAAAAAAAAAAAAAAAAAAAAAAAAAAAAAAAAAAAAAAAAAAAAAAAAAAAAAAAAAAAAAAAAAAAAAAAAAAAAAAAAAAAAAAAAAAAAAAAAAAAAAAAAAAAAAAAAAAAAAAAAAAAAAAAAAAAAAAAAAAAAAAAAAAAAAAAAAAAAAAAAAAAAAAAAAAAAAAAAAAAAAAAAAAAAAAAAAAAAAAAAAAAAAAAAAAAAAAAAAAAAAAAAAAAAAAAAAAAAAAAAAAAAAAAAAAAAAAAAAAAAAAAAAAAAAAAAAAAAAAAAAAAAAAAAAAAAAAAAAAAAAAAAAAAAAAAAAAAAAAAAAAAAAAAAAAAAAAAAAAAAAAAAAAAAAAAAAAAAAAAAAAAAAAAAAAAAAAAAAAAAAAAAAAAAAAAAAAAAAAAAAAAAAAAAAAAAAAAAAAAAAAAAAAAAAAAAAAAAAAAAAAAAAAAAAAAAAAAAAAAAAAAAAAAAAAAAAAAAAAAAAAAAAAAAAAAAAAAAAAAAAAAAAAAAAAAAAAAAAAAAAAAAAAAAAAAAAAAAAAAAAAAAAAAAAAAAAAAAAAAAAAAAAAAAAAAAAAAAAAAAAAAAAAAAAAAAAAAAAAAAAAAAAAAAAAAAAAAAAAAAAAAAAAAAAAAAAAAAAAAAAAAAAAAAAAAAAAAAAAAAAAAAAAAAAAAAAAAAAAAAAAAAAAAAAAAAAAAAAAAAAAAAAAAAAAAAAAAAAAAAAAAAAAAAAAAAAAAAAAAAAAAAAAAAAAAAAAAAAAAAAAAAAAAAAAAAAAAAAAAAAAAAAAAAAAAAAAAAAAAAAAAAAAAAAAAAAAAAAAAAAAAAAAAAAAAAAAAAAAAAAAAAAAAAAAAAAAAAAAAAAAAAAAAAAAAAAAAAAAAAAAAAAAAAAAAAAAAAAAAAAAAAAAAAAAAAAAAAAAAAAAAAAAAAAAAAAAAAAAAAAAAAAAAAAAAAAAAAAAAAAAAAAAAAAAAAAAAAAAAAAAAAAAAAAAAAAAAAAAAAAAAAAAAAAAAAAAAAAAAAAAAAAAAAAAAAAAAAAAAAAAAAAAAAAAAAAAAAAAAAAAAAAAAAAAAAAAAAAAATAAAACAAATACATGTCCATGATGATCACTATGTTGAAAAGTTCAGAATAGAATGATAAAGAAAAAGCATGCATATTAACACCATTATAAGCAGCAAAGAGACTTTAGTTTTAGGCCAAGGCTTTTCCTGAAAGAAAGTTTGCTTTCTATATACTTCTCTCCTTAAAAGTTAAATCTTAAAAAGATACTAATCTAGTGTTCATTTGCTTTAACAGTATTAGTTGAGTTATCTTCTTAATCTATGTTCAATCAAAGGCGAGTGCATGTAGTCAAGTATCTAATTGCTTTAAGATAAATATGTAGTCAAAGTATCTAAATTGTTAGGAAGATAATATGCACACAACTTTTGGTTATAGCTGTACCTGTCACCTCCCGTTCTGAGTCTGCACTCTGCAGATAATCTATACGAAGTATATGTACCGGTTTAGATCGTTTACCTATAAATCGACAATCTCTAGCATGTATGAAAGCTAAACCTTATTATTTGCTAATTATTCTTCTCATCCCCAACACCGCCGATGCACAGGAGACCAAGTAGGATGCACAACCAACTTGAGAATAAACACTTTTACCAAAGAAAAGAAACAAAAACATAGTTCATTGTCAAATAAAACAATGTTAGCAAAGAAGAGGTACCTCAATCTTTGTCAGCAAATCTACGACATTTGAGGCTGATAAAACAATGTCCGGTGACACCGGGCTTGGTGTAACACTCCTTGACTCTAATGTCAAATAACGCAAGCAAATTGTTGTAATACCCATCAATATTTAGAAGACCAACCTCGAAGCATATACTAAAAGTTTATCGAAGCAATTTCATGCCCAATAAAATTAAACATGAAACAATCCCTACTAAAGAAACTCAAACATTAAAAAACGACATCTCACGGTTTGTTTTTTTTTTTGAATTCAAAGATGCGACCATGTGATTATCTCTAATTTTTTTTTTTTTTTTTTTTTTTTTTTTTTTTTTTTTTTTTTTTTTTTTTTTTTTTTTTTTTTTTTTTTTTCCCTTACTAACTAACTTTTTTTTTTTTTTTTTTTTTTTTTTTTTTTTTTTTTTTTTTTTTTTTTTTTTTTTTTTTTTTTTTTTTTTTTTTTTTTTTTTTTTTTTTTTTTTTTTTTTTTTTTTTTTTTTTTTTTTTTTTTTTTTTTTTTTTTTTTTTTTTTTTTTTTTTTTTTTTTTTTTTTTTTTTTTTTTTTTTTTTTTTTTTTTTTTTTTTTTTTTTTTTTTTTTTTTTTTTTTTTTTTTTTTTTTTTTTTTTTTTTTTTTTTTTTTTTTTTTTTTTTTTTTTTTTTTTTTTTTTTTTTTTTTTTTTTTTTTTTTTTTTTTTTTTTTTTTTTTTTTTTTTTTTTTTTTTTTTTTTTTTTTTTTTTTTTTTTTTTTTTTTTTTTTTTTTTTTTTTTTTTTTTTTTTTTTTTTTTTTTTTTTTTTTTTTTTTTTTTTTTTTTTTTTTTTTTTTTTTTTTTTTTTTTTTTTTTTTTTTTTTTTTTTTTTTTTTTTTTTTTTTTTTTTTTTTTTTTTTTTTTTTTTTTTTTTTTTTTTTTTTTTTTTTTTTTTTTTTTTTTTTTTTTTTTTTTTTTTTTTTTTTTTTTTTTTTTTTTTTTTTTTTTTTTTTTTTTTTTTTTTTTTTTTTTTTTTTTTTTTTTTTTTTTTTTTTTTTTTTTTTTTTTTTTTTTTTTTTTTTTTTTTTTTTTTTTTTTTTTTTTTTTTTTTTTTTTTTTTTTTTTTTTTTTTTTTTTTTTTTTTTTTTTTTTTTTTTTTTTTTTTTTTTTTTTTTTTTTTTTTTTTTTTTTTTTTTTTTTTTTTTTTTTTTTTTTTTTTTTTTTTTTTTTTTTTTTTTTTTTTTTTTTTTTTTTTTTTTTTTTTTTTTTTTTTTTTTTTTTTTTTTTTTTTTTTTTTTTTTTTTTTTTTTTTTTTTTTTTTTTTTTTTTTTTTTTTTTTTTTTTTTTTTTTTTTTTTTTTTTTTTTTTTTTTTTTTTTTTTTTTTTTTTTTTTTTTTTTTTTTTTTTTTTTTTTTTTTTTTTTTTTTTTTTTTTTTTTTTTTTTTTTTTTTTTTTTTTTTTTTTTTTTTTTTTTTTTTTTTCCGATTTCCTCTCATGCATATCTGAAACGATCGGTACCTCTCCGACAGGTTCTCCAAATATCTATAAAAATTAGTAAATCGGGGCTAACAAAAGTAAGAACATGACAACAAACACAATTTAGACCATCTCACAAACAATGATACAAAGAATATCATTATTTTACCAATATAAAAAATTGAAAATTCACTATAGCAGTATACCTTCTTGGTAACTCCATAAGCGTATCTGAGTCCAAAAAGCCCATAGAGCGTATCTGCGTCCAAAAAGCCACAGCTTCCATGTGGTTCAACCATATGTATTACGTAAACCAACAACGATATCATCACGACCCATCATATGTAACAAATCCTACACCACGTCAATTGTAGTTGTGTTTGCCCAAGTCAATTGTTGTTGTGTTTGCCGTACCACTTACAGTTACTAAACTGGCCTAAATGAAAATGAAACACAGAGTCACAAATTGAAATTTGCTATTAATTTGGATAACAAATTACCAAACTTGAATGACAAATATCACATTACCTTAAGATTAATCTTTTCCATAGGTACTTTGAGTAGATAAAAGAGCGTAAAAATCTACGGCGCTCATATCCATATCAGAAACTATGACCTTCCCAATAAAAACTACGAATTTCAATGACAAATCATTACCAAAACAATTAAAGGCTATAATTTGTGTCAAACAAAATCCATGCCCTCTGGAGTGTTTCAAAATATCAAACTATCCACTTGTTTTGTCATGAATAGACATCCAAGAAAATTGTCTCAAAATTTATAAAACGCTGTAATCAAGAAAAAACAAAAAAAAAAAAAAAAAAAAAAAAAAAAAAAAAAAAAAAAAAAAAAAAAAAAAAAAAAAAAAAAAAAAAAAAAAAAAAAAAAAAAAAAAAAAAAAAAAAAAAAAAAAAAAAAAAAAAAAAAAAAAAAAAAAAAAAAAAAAAAAAAAAAAAAAAAAAAAAAAAAAAAAAAAAAAAAAAAAAAAAAAAAAAAAAAAAAAAAAAAAAAAAAAAAAAAAAAAAAAAAAAAAAAAAAAAAAAAAAAAAAAAAAAAAAAAAAAAAAAAAAAAAAAAAAAAAAAAAAAAAAAAAAAAAAAAAAAAAAAAAAAAAAAAAAAAAAAAAAAAAAAAAAAAAAAAAAAAAAAAAAAAAAAAAAAAAAAAAAAAAAAAAAAAAAAAAAAAAAAAAAAAAAAAAAAAAAAAAAAAAAAAAAAAAAAAAAAAAAAAAAAAAAAAAAAAAAAAAAAAAAAAAAAAAAAAAAAAAAAAAAAAAAAAAAAAAAAAAAAAAAAAAAAAAAAAAAAAAAAAAAAAAAAAAAAAAAAAAAAAAAAAAAAAAAAAAAAAAAAAAAAAAAAAAAAAAAAAAAAAAAAAAAAAAAAAAAAAAAAAAAAAAAAAAAAAAAAAAAAAAAAAAAAAAAAAAAAAAAAAAAAAAAAAAAAAAAAAAAAAAAAAAAAAAAAAAAAAAAAAAAAAAAAAAAAAAAAAAAAAAAAAAAAAAAAAAAAAAAAAAAAAAAAAAAAAAAAAAAAAAAAAAAAAAAAAAAAAAAAAAAAAAAAAAAAAAAAAAAAAAAAAAAAAAAAAAAAAAAAAAAAAAAAAAAAAAAAAAAAAAAAAAAAAAAAAAAAAAAAAAAAAAAAAAAAAAAAAAAAAAAAAAAAAAAAAAAAAAAAAAAAAAAAAAAAAAAAAAAAAAAAAAAAAAAAAAAAAAAAAAAAAAAAAAAAAAAAAAAAAAAAAAAAAAAAAAAAAAAAAAAAAAAAAAAAAAAAAAAAAAAAAAAAAAAAAAAAAAAAAAAAAAAAAAAAAAAAAAAAAAAAAAAAAAAAAAAAAAAAAAAAAAAAAAAAAAAAAAAAAAAAAAAAAAAAAAAAAAAAAAAAAAAAAAAAAAAAAAAAAAAAAAAAAAAAAAAAAAAAAAAAAAAAAAAAAAAAAAAAAAAAAAAAAAAAAAAAAAAAAAAAAAAAAAAAAAAAAAAAAAAAAAAAAAAAAAAAAAAAAAAAAAAAAAAAAAAAAAAAAAAAAAAAAAAAAAAAAAAAAATAATTAATAAAGAAAGATAAGTTTCCATAACAAAAAAAGTTCTGAAATTTTTTTAGAAAGTAAGATACATGTGTAACACCCATTACCTAAACATTTAAATAAATTATAAAATTATGCATATTATGAATATTGAATATTAGATGTATTATAATAGTATTATGAAGTTATGTATTATAAAATAACTATTAATGTAAAACATGTAAGACATAATCTGGACCATTAGATCATTTAGTTAAAAAAATTATTATTTATTAGTTTAAAACTGAATTTCTTCAATAAAAAGTAAATAAAGGGGTATAATAGGATTGTGCATCATATTTAAAATCACATTTGTTTACGCATCAGGGCAAAAATAAATTAGATAATATATCAGAATCAAAAAAGAAAAACTAGTTTGTTGGGATTTTCCATTATCATTAGGATTTCACTCCGTATATATGTATATATTTTAGGGTTATTGTAACACCGTCAACAGAAAACATATTTAAAAGAACTTGATCAAGATCGTTAATTGGGAAAATTAATTAACTAATCTTTTTATTTAAATAAAATTTACACTTAAGGGTATAGTAAACATTGTCTATCAGTATAACTACTAATACTATATAAACGAAATATTTTGTGTCTTAATATTCAAAATTTTGCTTTTATAATACAACGTCTTATACAATGTTAGATAATCCAAGGTCGACTTTGAACATCATCATCTTTAGCCGCATATACTAATAAAACTTTATGAATTGGTATTGATAAATACAAAAAATCAAGTATTTCAACTATCGGCGCTCGCGCATTACAAAATGAGACATACCCCATGGTTTTTAAGTGACCGACTTAGGTGAGTATGAGTTGAGGGATCAAATTTAGAAAACATACATAAGCAAAGGGTGTTAACATGCAATGTCTCATATTAGATAGGAAACCCTAACTTTATTACTTTTGATATATAAATAAAAGAGACGCAAAAAAAAAAGGGTAACAAAAGAGGAAGAGCGGCTAAGGCGATGGAAGGATTGATGGAAGAGTTGGCTAGAAGCAGCAATCGAAAGATAGATATATGTATTTGGGGATAATAATGTTGTATTTAATTTGTGGATAATAATAGCTGATGAATTTATAATCTTAAATTCAAATGATGGTTATAGTTTTCAATCTGAAAGAAGAAGAAAAGAATGATGTTATTATCTCTCTCTCTATGTATATATATCTGTCTCGATTGCTGCTCGCTTTCTTTTCTTTTCCGTTTCTTTCTGATTCGTCAGATGATCGTTCTTATTTCTTTTGGACGGACCTTGTGATGATTTATCTGAAGGTTCTTTTAATCTTGGAGATATGTTTTACAAGTGATTATTATTAGTTTTGGTATGCATTTTATTTGATTTGTATTTACTTCTTCAATCATTGCCATTTTATATCGAAGAACAATCAACAACGTCCACTTGATGTGCACTACTGTGGCTGCCTTGTTAATTATCTGTTTTGGTATGCATATGCATTTTTATTTGATTTGTATTTACTTCTTCAATCATTGCCATTTTATATCGAAGAACAATCTGCTTGATGTGCAATACTGTCGCTGCCTACAAGTCTGTTGCCTTCCGATAGTTGATTGGTTTTTGATATAAATCAGTAATCTTGGAGACATGTTTTACAAATGATTTAGATGTTTTGGTATGCAATTTGATTTTTTAGTTTGATTTGTGTTTACTTCTTCAATCATTGCCATTTTATATCGAAAAACTATCAACAACGTCCACTTGATGTGCACTACTGTGGCTGCCTGTTAATTTGTTGCCTTCCGACAGTTGATCAATCTTTGAGACACGTTTTTCATGTGATTACATGCTACTAGATTGTCGTCTAGTAACATGAGACATGTCTGCCCATTTGGACTCGTTTTTGACCCTATCCGTTTTATTCCCAAAACAATAAGTCGTTTATTTGTTGGTTTAAAACTCTCTAGAAGGCTAGCATTTTCAGCTGGTAGTGGTTTTAGAGTTTGTAAAAGTAATATAATTTGACCCGTTGATAATGCTTGCCCCTTGTTTTTAGTCGTAACTGGTTTGTTCAACAGGTTGACGGATGCTTTGGATTGTGAAGGTCGACCTAGCCAAACCTGGTAGTAGCATGTGTCGACCCGGTTTTAGTGGGCTATCGAGAATTTTGAAATAACATGGCCAGGTTATGAAACTAGTTAGCATGTGTTATTGACTTGTTCATGACCCTAACCAGCTTAGTCAACGGGCTGATGGCTAGTTGGGAAAGGCATGTTAGACCGTTCGGACTCGTTTTTGACCCTACCTAGTTAAGTCCTAAAACAATAATTCGTATATTTGGTTGTTCTAAAAGTGTCCGCAGTGCTATCATTTACCATTGGCAAGTTGAGGCAGCCTAACTTCTGACCCCCAAAACGATTAGTCGTTTATTTAAAGTATCCGTAATCCTAGAATTTTCAGCTGGTAGCGGTTCTAGAGTTTGGAAAAGTGGACATAACCTGGCCCGTTTATAATGGCCCCTTGTTTTTGGTTCTAACTGGTTTGGTCAATGGGTTGGCGGATATTGTGGGTTCTGATGATCGACCTAGTAGCATGTGTCGACCTGGTTTTGGTCATAATCTAGTAACTGCTTTGTGGCGCTCTAGTGGGCTAGTGAGATATGAAACAAGTTAGAATGTGTTTTTGACTTGTATATGACCCTAACCCGTTTAGTCAACAGGTTGATGGCCAGTTGGGAAAAGCAGCCTAACTTCTGACCCGTTATGAGACATGTTGGACAGTTTGGACTCGTTTTTGAAGATATCCAGTTTTGTCCCAAAAAGGTAAGTCGTTTATTTGTTTGGTTTAAAACTTAAAAGTATCCACAATACTATTATTTACTGATGCGCATTATAGTCGCCGCCTACATATTTGATGCCTTTCAATAGTCGGTTGGTTTCTTTATACAGACGGTAATCTTGTAGACTGTTCTCTAATCAATTCCACCTGATATGCAACAATTGCCACCTATAAATTTGCCACCTATCAATTCCACCTGATATGCAACAATTGCCACCTATAGAGATAGACTTGCAATAATTTGAGGAAACCATGTGAGCCGGCAGATCATTCAAGTGTAAGTCCTTTACTATCTTATGTATAAGAAAGGAGATACGTGTTCTACATATCCTTTTAATTAAAGCTTAAGATGGGAATTTCATTTCTTTTCCCACATATGCTCTTCCACGATATGAAGGAATTTGGAGATCTCCATTTCTTATGGTTTCTGTGAATGCCATCCATGTAATAAAAAGGGATGCACGTAATTGCATGTATGTAGTATGTACACTTTCCATTGGTTAAGAAAGAGTCACTGTCCTTATTTTCAGATATTATTAGTAGAAATTGCAATGTTCTTATGTTTAATAACCACTAGCCTAGTACCCGCGCGTTGCAGCGGCTCCGGTTTCTGGCGCAAGAGATGCCGTAACGGTAATACAAGTTGTTTAGGTTACTTTCATGAGATGCGGCGACGCGGCAGCTTACCGTGTCTATCATTCTAACTCTGACTATATCTTCTTTTTGTTCATATAGTTATAAATGAGCAGCTTCCAGAAAATATATTTATGCAACAGTGCAATAAACAAAACTTACAACTTTTCCAGAAAATTTGTTAATACAAATGAGCAGCTTCAAACACCTTTCATATAACTTTTCCATAATTTTCATTAACAATTTGAAAAGCCTGTCATACACATACATACACACATATCTATACTATATTACATAATGTGTTAAGTTATGATAAAACAAAGTTAATAAAGCACATGAGATACAATCCCAAATACATGACAAGCTATAAAAAATGTGCTCAAAACCGAATCATGAACCATATAAAATGCAATAGGCCAATTCGCCCCATTAAACTAAAATCCTAAGAAGATATCACCTGATAGATGAAGAACATGAGACTTAATACTACTAAAATCCTAATCTAAGAACTGAACCCCTAATATAGTAATTCGCCCATTAAACTTCAAACTAAAAGCAACCCAAACCTATGCAGTCAGTTTACCAAGTTACGCTTTGTATCAAATCATCCTGAAAGTGCCAACAAAAAGCGTAAACATTATTAGATTTATTATCCAAAATGAAACAAGTTCAACTAATGTGCATTCACATTTTGTACAAGTAAGAATATATACAGTATTAAAATACTAATAATAAATATACTAAAGGAACCCATGGAAGCATACAGAATGGAACTTTATTTCCCAAAAGCTATTCTTTTGTGACCAAAGCATTCTTCTCTTCACTAACGTCTAGTTACTCGTCTCCCTCTGGAAAGTTAAAGCTTATAAGTTACCTAAAATCAAAGTGATTGAAAGTCTGTTACCTTTCCACAAACAAAACGCCTTAAACTAAACCATACCGGCACTCAGTACATGCCATTGCATCTACCGCACCACGAGTGTCGTTAGCAACCAGAGATATATCAGTTCATAATATGTAGCTTCATACAGCTCGCTTCTTTCTTGTACATCATGCTGATTTTTAGATAATAGGTGTGGATCCCATTTACTTTTAAATGGGTAACGCGCAGCTCCCTTTTATAGCGTGCGATAGATTACTTTATGAGATACGGAATACAAGCTATAACGATAATACAAGCTTTTTAGGTTACTTTCATGAGATACACACCACAAGCTGTTAATTCCCTGTTAGTGTTAACATAAGTGACATTTCCATATAAATGGAACTTCTTAGTAAATTGTAAATAAATTGATCAAAGTCATAATTAAGCAAAATTCAAATCACATTTAACACTGTTTTCCGCTAAGCAACATATTATAGCCGGTCATGTAATTCTGATTATCTAGTTTTACATTAACACCTACAAACCATAAATCTAAACACCCATAGTGATAAATGCAATATACCAACAACTGCAGCATGTACACAATACACTTTGGTATCCTCCACACGTGCCACATTCTAGCCCAGATTAAACTTTTGACATAGAAAGTACCATAAGTAATTTCACAAGACATCTTGTACACATCCAATTAAATCCCAAATTCACATTTCCCTTCAGAAGTCTTCCTCATTTAAATTTGAAATCTCTATCCTAAACTTATTAGCAAATATAATAGCAGATAAGGCAATTAATACTTTAACGATCTGACCTTAAGTTTCTAGCTTTATATGCACAATCAACTGGTATAAAAATAACATCAACAGCTTCAACAAGAAATATTAATCAACTTTCTAACCACCGAGTATCCACCAAATTTCTAACCAGACCCATGGGTTGCCCAACCATTGATACCCATCTGAAGTAACGGATTTTTGTCCTTTAGAAATCAACCCAAAACTTGTTATTTGCAAAACATGATTTCACCTTTTGCCTAAGCAGTAGTATTTATGCATACAACCTTTTAACCAAAAGAGGTGCTTCAAGTCAATCAAACATATTTTCACCGGTTACCCAAAATTCCAAACTGCCCGTTTTGCCAATTATACTAAATAAGTGTATAAAAAGAATCTCCATGTATATGTACCTGAAAGTAACCAACAGATAGGATATGTCTAGTGTATGCAGTGAGTAATTGTCTCAAAGCATTTCTAGCATCATCATCCAAAGCAGTTTGATCCAAAAATGTTTGAGGTAGGTCCTGCATCCAAAGAAATTATTAATAAATAGAAAAGGCATATATCCGAACAGAGCAACTAACCAGGGGTAATTGTAGCACATTATACAGCGACATTATACCTGCAAAACATAAACCACGGGTAAAAATTTAGATAACAACATAAAAAGTTTACCAGAACACCCTTACACTTGAAGCTAAATGAACCAAAAAACACTATATATGACAAGTGTTAACACGTTGTCCAGTTTACCCAAACAACATGTCTGTCATATTATCCCCTCTGCTAAAGGTAATGCCCGAATACCTCAAATGTATGACACACATAACCATACTTTACTGATGTACCCACTTTAGTATAGCCCTTGTTACCTGCTGCTACTGCTATGCCACACAAACCCTAAAAAATCAACATATCTAAATAATAACAAAAAATTTTAGCAACACTATGATTATGAGATCTGAATGGAGACTTTTGATTGACTTTAAAGTCTTAGATCAAGAAAAAGGTTGTAACTTTACTAAGTGAATCTAAAAATTATCAAAAATGGTAATTAAACCTGAAATGAAATCTTGAGTAGCTCATCAACTGCAAAAACAAATTTTAACATAAATCACAAATATATATATATTATATATATATATATCTATATAATATATATATAATATATATATATATATAGGGGACCCTTATTTTGAGAACCCATTTTTTTGTAAGAACCGTGAGAACTCTTAAATTTCATATTGAACACATTTTTTTTTGTTCATTCACATGTGAAACGTTATAAAAACATATGTTGTAAAAGAAATTTTTTTCCGAAACCTTATATATAGCCGTTTGTCACATGTGAACAAAAAACGTGAACAAATTCATTCACAAGTTCATAAAAGGCTAATTTGAAGGTTTCTTGAAAAAGTTTCTTCTACAACATATATTTTTATATCATTTCACATGTGAATGAACAAAAAAAACATGTGAACAAATATATAATTTAAGAGTTCTCATGGTTCTTATAAAAAAAATGGTTCTCAAAATAAGGAAACTATATATATATATATATATATATATGGGTGGTTATTTTAGGACCATTAGGACCATGTGTAAATTGTAACTTACACATCATCATCATCACCGACCACCACCATGATCATCTCCGACCACCACCATGATCCTCCGGCGACGGCGACCACCGCCACCACGACTTACACATG
This sequence comes from Erigeron breviscapus, assembly GCA_034093135.1. Lineage (NCBI taxonomy): Eukaryota > Viridiplantae > Streptophyta > Magnoliopsida > Asterales > Asteraceae > Erigeron > Erigeron breviscapus. The sequence goes on from CM067167.1 coordinate 272,039,184, forward strand.
TGTAAGTTAACTTACACATGTGTAAGTTAACTTACACATGTGTAAGTACACATGTGTAAGTTAACTTACACATGTGTAAGTCGTGGTGGCGGTGGTCGCCGTCGCCGGAGGATCATGGTGGTGGTCGGAGATGATCATGGTGGTGGTCGGAGATGATGATGGTGGTGGTCGGAGATGGTGAAAAATGAATGATATGAATTTGGTCCTAATGGTCCTAAAATAAGGAGTGGTCCTAAAATAACTTCCCTCTATATATGTATGGCTTTATATAAAAAATTATAGAGATTACTTTTTATACAACATGAGAAGTTTGGGATGTGAGTGAGGACTAACGTTTCATCTATTGTAGTATGTAAAGTTTTCCGGAGTATGTCCCATGTCAATCATTTCTTCAAGAATCTGCATACTCCTACTCGGGTTTCTAACTCTACACCAACCGAAAAACAAGATGTTATACGTGCTGGCATTGGGCTTGACTTTATTCTTTATCTTCATAAACATAGTTTCAGCCTCTTCAACCAAACAACACTTGCAACAAGCTTCTAATAACACATTAAAAGCATCGATCTCAGGCTGCATCTTTTTCAGTTTAAGCTTTTTCTTCTTCGCAAACTTATGAAAATGACTCAAATGCTTATCTGCATACTGTCTTAAAATCTTCAACAAAGCTTCAACGGGCACGGATCTCTTGTCATTTCTCTTCATGTAATCCAACAGATCGCACAATACGATACTGCTTAGCTTTATATTTAGTATTTGATAGTATATCAATCATCTTGTTATACGTCTCGGGCTCATGACTATAGTTTTCTTGATTCCCGGCCCATGTAAAAAACCGAAAAGCCAATTTCTCCTGATATCTAAGACTACCCAAAACCTCTAGAACCAATGTAGTCAATTCAATGCCCGTTTCGTTTAAAAATACCTCCATGTTACTATTTTTGGGGTTATTAGGCTTACAATCTATAACAATATTATACAAGATCTCACCTTTACTGGAAATTGGAAAAACTTGAGTAGTCTTTTTATCTAATGTATCACTTTTATAATTAAAGTGACAATCTTTTTCATCATTGTCACTCATATCTGAAACATGCCCACCAGATGTTTGATGAAATGCCTGACTGAAAAGCTTAAGAGTTGTAGAGTGAATTGATGTCAAATTTTGTGCACATGGATTGTGGGTGAATAGGGGTTTGAAGATTAAGAATTTGCGGGACGAGATGGGTGCATTGAAATAGATACGATATAGAGGTATATATGAAGTTATAGATGTAGATTGTGAGAGTGCATGATGATGAAATCTTGAAGTGTATGTATAGATATTGCAGTGATGGATTTTGGAAATGAGATTGTTTATATTAATACTTGACATTTGAAGCTGGTGAATTTCTGTTGATCAATGAAATTCTTCTTCAAGCTGCTGAGGGGATTTTCAAGTCTTCCTAAAGAGGTTTTGACTTTTAACAGTCAACCATATGAACATCATCGAAGTAAAAGGCAATTTGACCCCTTTTAAGACTTCAAAGTATAAAGAAACAAATGTTAAAGCTTGTTAAATAGAAAACATCTGTAGAAATTCAAATATTAAGCAACACCCCCAAATTAAAAAGCCCTTTTATTTATATCTTTAAAATTTTTAATGACCATTTTCGTTTAACACCCCAAAATTAAAAAGCCCTTTTTTTTAGAACGGCAGAGATTAAAAAGCCCTTTTATTTATTTCTTTAAATTTTTAATAACCATTTTAAAAACAATATGTAAATAGATTTTAAAACATAGCTAGTCTTAAAAGTTACATTAGTTAATTACTTGTTTAATTAAAGACAGAAAGTAACAAAGAAAGAACAAGTAAATAACCCAATATTAAGCAATTGCATGAGCTCTCTTGAATAAGGGTTACAACGCAACTATTAGCCAAAGCTTAACTGGAATATAAAACTTAATTTAATCACTAGATGGAATTAAGTTGAGTCTATACATACTTAGACTTGGGTTGGTTTTATAAATATTATAACTAATGTCTTTGTAAAGTTGTCTTTTATAGAGAAAGAAAGCAACAGTCTTCAAGACATGTGTTAGGTCCAGTTTACTGTAAAACTGGAGCGTCTCCAGTTGCATCTGGAGACAAGAAGATTTGTCCAGAAATATCCGAAGTCCAGTGGCCAGTGTACAGTTGATGCCACTGGAGCTTCACAAAGACCTGAAGACATTACAGTTGAAGTCGAAGACACCAAGTGGAAGATAGAAAACATCCATGGCAGCGAAGCCCAGTGGATGTTTTACCCAGATCAAGACTGGAGAGTTGTCCAGTGTAACAAAGCTTTACACTGGTTACGAGGAAGACCTTTTTACTTTACATGCTATTATCTGGACAATATCCTTTGTCTGTGATTAAAGTACAAAAGCATGTAAAGTAGGTTAGATAAAGTGATTTTATGTCTTACTTTATCAAGCATTTTGAAGGAATTCAATACACTTCCTTAAATGCTCTCAATCATATTTGTACGGCAAGTTTGGCATCCCAATGTCAACCTTTGCCTATAAATAGAGGCCTTTGCACAACCAAGAAACAACCTTTGCATAACCTGACTTTGCATATTCTTAGAGAACTTGTGCAATATTTTCTCAATCGCAAAAAGGAACATTTCACAACTTTAAGTGTTTCGATTGATAAGAGAATTTCCAAGTATTAGATCATTTGTATTTCTAGGTTGTTAGGATATTTACATAACTTGTAATATCTTGGTTTCGCAACAACCTTGTATTTTATTTAAGATAATAAATAAAATACATTGAAAAATTACAACTTGGTCTCTCCAGATTTACTTTATAGTATTTACTTATTGCATTGTCTTTTACTTATTTATATTGTCACCTAAATAAGTAATCTTCCAGATAACCTGGTATATCGTTCACTGTTACTGGCTCCAGTCGAGTTCAGTGAACATATTGCAAAGTAGCTCACCATTGACATAGAGGTGTCTTCGGTAGTACCATCTCTTGAGTTGGGACTTACAAGTGGTATCAGAGCAGAAGACTAATATACTTGCCTAGATCTGCTTCGATGACTACTACTGAAGGTGACCAAGGTTCTGGTCATGATGAAACTCCTGTTAATAATACACCACCTAATCAAACTATTAATACCAACTCTCCTCCTCCTCCTACTGCCTCTCCCCATGTCCATGTCCATTATTCTAACACTCCTGTTCCAAAATTCGATGGAAACAGTGAGACTTTGGCACATGGAAGGCCAGAATGCTATTGCATTTTGGTGGGATAGAAAGATACATGTTGAAAATCCTTAAGGATGGACCACATGTGTTTATCTCTCCAGGGGTTAGTCATTTTCTTGATCTAACTGGATCTAGAAGGGGTACTAGAGAGAAGCGTGAAGACCATTGGTCTGATGAGGATCGTAGACTTGTTGACTTAGACACCAAGCTCAAGAACATGATCATTGGCGTTGTTCCTGAAGAGTTAATTCCAACACTTATGTTATTCCCGAGTGCCAAGGCAATGTGGGATGAGTTAGTTCTTCAGTTTGAAGGAGGTGATGACACCATTGTCACCAGGCTAGTTGCTTTAAACAAGAAGTATGAGTCCTTCTTTGCACTCCCTAATGAGAGCCTAACTGGTACTTATGCCAGATTCACAAGCTTAATTAATCAATTAAGAGGCTTGGGAGTTGAGAAAGACAATGATATTTTTCTTGAGAAGTTTTGTGATATTTTTCCTTCCAAATGGGAAAATATGGTTCTTGTCTTAAGACAAGGTAAGACCCTGCACAACCATACTCTTGCATCTCTTTATGGAGCCTTCAGATTCACTGAAGAAAACAATGCCCAAATAGTTGTGGCTGAGCAGGATGCTTTGAACCATGCCCAGAGTTCAAAGGTTGCTAGTCTAACTGAGAAACCTTGTGCTGCTTTAATGTCTGCAGAGAGTGTCCAGTCACACTCAATGAAGGAGATGTTAAACAGTTTCTTGAACTCTGGCCTAACCTCTGAAATCAGTGATGATTGTAATGAAACTGACGATGATGATCTGGTCGCCATGATTGCTAAAACCTTCAATAGGTTTAAGCACAAATCTAATAGATTTGGTGGACCCAACAATGCTTCCAGCTCCAACTCTCTGGACAAGGCCAATCTTACTTGCTATAAGTGTGGTAAGAAAGGTCATTTTATGAAGGAATGCAGATCTAGTCAGTTGAACAATCAAACTGGTCCCCGTGTCCCTAATTATAATCGGCCTGATGATAGCTACAAGGCAAAATAAAAAAAGCTTAAGCCCCATATTGCCCTCATGTCAATGGAGAAAGAAAAGAATAAGTGCATGATGGCCAAAACTGAAGAGAAATGGGGACTCTCTGATGATTCATCTGATGATGAAGAAGAGATGAGGGACATGTGTTTCATGGCTTTGAAAGACCAGCAACATGTGGCAAAGGATGATGTCATTACAGGAAGATGGATCGACATCATTTTGAAAAAGGTGTGTGATTATGACAACCAATCTGACCCAGAACTGAAACTGGACTTGGCTGAATCACTCAATTGTGATTTACTTTTTGTTGAAACTATTAGAACTGATAGTGAAAGATATTTGGAAACAGTTTTAACTGAACTTAATAATTTGAAACCACAATTGTCTAATTTACAAAGTGTCCAGTTGGCTCTCAAAGAGTCAGTTTTAAAATGTGAAGCTCTTAAACTGGAAAAACAAGAGTTAAAAACTGCTTTGGAAAAGGAACATAAAATACTTAAATCCTGGATAAAAGCTTCTGGGTTAAATTATGATGTTGCCACTAAAACTCATGTTGCACAACAAAAGGCTTATAACAGTGGAGATGTGCACATGGCAGCCATCATTCCTGATATCCACAGTTTACCACCAGATCTTAGGCAAGAAACCCCTTATGACCTGCCTAAGACTGTTAAAACTGAACCTGAAGAGGCCACCCCATCTGAGGTTAAAACTGGAGCTGAAGAGGCTAAAGCTCCAGTCAAAAAGGTCACTGGTGACAAAGCTTTGCCTCAAAAGTCTAAAGAGCCCAAGACTCAAAAGACCAAAATCCCTGCTGAACCTAAGTCCGAGGGCCAGCTGCCTACTGAAAAAGACATTTTGTTAAAACTGGAGAGTCAAATTCAACAGTTGTCTCGACAAGTTCAAAGTTGTACTGCCAGGATTAAAAATCTGGAGGGAGCTTCGTCTTTTTCAGTTGTTCAACAAAATGCAAAACCCCTTCCAAATCAAAAACAAAATGCTCAATCTGGAGCTAAAAATGAAAAGAAAAGGGGAAGAAACCTGTAAAACCAATCGTTTTTACTCCTGGTCTTGAAGCTGGCAAAAAGGCTCCAATACCAGTCTCCAGTTCAAACCAACAAGAATCAACTGTGACTTCCCGGGGAGAGTCCAGTGAACCCATCAAGAGATGGGTTCACAAAAATAACTAATGATTTTTGTGGGTGTGCAGGGCGACCGAAAGAAGAATACTTGGTATCTGGACAGCGCTGTTGGCCGGACTATGACCGGATGTAAGCCCCTGCTCGAAGAGTTCACTGTCCAAGATGGACCGGCAATTACGTTTGGTAATGATGGAAGTGGAAAGACTAAATGATATGGTGTGCTAAATAATGGACAAGTCAAATTCACAAGAGTTGCATTTGTAAATGGTTTGAAATATAACCTGATCAATGTAAGCCAACTGTGTGATGATGGCTTCAGAGTTTTGTTCGACATTGCACAGGGCACCATATTTAACAAGGATTGGTAAGTGGTGATGATTGCACCAAGAAAAGGAAATGTGTACATCATGGATATGGAAGCTTCTCCAAAAGAACAATGCTTCTATACCAAGGCAGATGTGGACACCAACTGGCTATGGCACAAGATGTTATCCCACCTTAATTTCAAAAATATCAACAAGTTGTCTCGCAAACAACTGGCTGATGGGATACCTCTAGTTTCTTTTAATAAAGAAAAGCCATGTTCAGGGTGTGAGATGGGCAAACAGAAAAGAGCCAGTTTCAAGACAAGAGAAAACTTCATTATCACTGAACCTCTTCACATGCTTCATATGGATCTTTTTGGTCCAGTGAATGTTCAAACTAGAGCTGGAAAGCATTATACTCTAGTTGTGGTTGATGAATACACCAGATTTTGCTGGGTGGTGTTCCTCATATCAAAAAGTGATGCTGCTGCTGAAATCATCTCTTTCAACAAGCGAATTGAACTCAAATATAGTCGAAAAGTTTGCCAGTTACGAAGTGGTAATGGTACAAAATTCCAGAATAAAACACTTGAAACATTTTGTACTGGCGCTGTCCCAGAACTTCTCATCAGCACACTCTCCATAGCAGAATGGAGTTGTGGAAAGAAAGAATCGTACACTGATAGAAACTGCCAGGAGCATGCTATCTGAATCTGGTCTTCCCACCAGTTTTTGGGCTGAAGCAGTGGCAACAGCTTGTCACACCCAAAACCGGTCAGTTTATGTCAAAAGACATAAGAAGATTGCCTATGAAATCCTCAGGAATCGAAAACCAAATATTGGATATTTCAATGTATTTGGTTGTCCAGTTTATATCTTAAATGATTCCAGTCAGTTAGGGAAATTCGATGCAAAAGCTGATGAAGGTGTTTTCTTAGGATATTTAGTTATTCGCAAGGCCTTTAGAGTTTATAATTATAGACTCCAAAAGATTCATGAGTCGATTCATGTCACATTTGATGAATCTAATGATGCAATTAATAAAAGGCCAAACCTTGATATTTCTCCAGTCACTCTAATCAGTTTTGGTGAATCTGACCAAGTTCATCAGTCAGAAAGTTCACCAGAAAATGTTTCCAGTCACACTGACATGGAACCAGTTAATCTGAAGAAATCCTCCAGTGACACTTCATTTTATCCTCCCATCAGTTTCAATGTACCACAGAAACTGGTGATTGGATCAGATGTACGTGCCACTCCAAGATCAGAACCACTGGAAACCTCTCCAGTTCTTCAAGAAATGCCTTCCACTGAAGAATTTCATGATGCAACTCATGACCTCATTGACTCTGATGAGGAAGCTGAAGTAGTTTTTGAAGAATCACTGGAAGATCCTCCAGTTGATCCTCCACTGGCCCCTTGCACTGATCTTGTAGTTTTCAATCCTAGTCGATACACTAAATGGACAAGTGCACATCCAATTGAACAGATTATTGGAGATCCAAATAGTGGGGTTCAGACTAGAAGAGCCACTAGCGAGCAATGCTTGAATGCCACCTTCTTATCACTAATTGAACCGAAGAAGATTGATGAGGCTATGGCAGATCCAAGCTGGGTAGAAACAATGCAAGAAGAGCTTATCCAGTTCGAAAGGAACAATGTATGGGAACTTGTTCCTTGTCCACCAGGGTTAAAGAAGGAACCCATTGGTACAAGACGGGTCTACCGAAACAAGATAGATGAAGATAGCAATTGTTTAGGCTGGAATTTTCACCACTGGGATCCTGACACTACCAATATAATGGGCCTGTATAACTTTTATTTATCTATTCGTTATTATTTAGAGGATCTTCATTGCTGTCTTAATTTAAGGATCTCGACTATACTGTCATATTATTTTGGTCTAACAGGATCTTGAGATCATCAAGATCAACACAAAAACTAACAAACGTATATCTAGTATATGAAGATATTGTATGCAGGACCAGTTTTCACGATAAAGGAATAAGTCGGAATATTTACAACATGTGGAAACAAGTCATAACGGATAGTCTACCACTTCAACCAAAAGAATCGGGATTGATATAAGTTTTACCATGTGTGGAAAAGCTCTCAACGGTCATCTTCACCGATTCTTCAGCGTAAAGAGTAAGTCCAGGAAGATCCCAGATATTTCGCATAATCAGTTCAACGTCTAGCTCTATAAATACGAAGGCTTCTTCAGCAGCACAAGAGGAGAGACAACGAACAACACACAACAGCTTCACAACTCACTCATTCACTCTACTATCAATTATACTTTTAGAATAACTATTCGATCAATCATTTTTTCTTTCATTCATTGTATTGTAATCTTAAACCGATAATAATAAAAGAACACAGGTAGGAACGATTGTTTCCTCCCGGGGTTTTTTACCTAAGATTCCATAATAGGATCAAGGGTTTTTCCCCATCAACAAAATTCTGGTGTCGTTTATCTTTTTGCATTTCATTTATTAGTTCTTAATTCAAGATCACAACGTTGATCTTGAGTCTTTATTATCTTTATCTTCATCGATTTTTCTCTTTAATTCTCAAAACTCTTTCTTAAAGATCTTTACAAATCTTTCTTATTTAAAATCTTTTATTCGCATTTTTATTAGCAAATATCTTAATTTATTTTAAGTTCTTAAACACCTGACCTCACTTACAAATTTTTGGTCAGAAAATTATCTTGAATCCTTTCACAAAATTATCTTAGGTAATTTTTGTCCAAAACAACAATGTTGTCAGAAACAAAGCCAGATTGGTTGCCCAGGGTTATTGTCAAGGAGAGGGCGTTGACTTTGATGAGACTTTTGCTCCAGTTGCTAGACTTGAAGGCATCAGAGTTTTCTTGGCATATGCAGCCCATCTGCAGTTCAAGGTTTACCAGGTGGATGTCAAAAGTGCGTTCCTAAACGGAACACTGGAAGAAGAAGTGTATGTTAAGCAGACTCCAGGCTTCATTAATGAGAAGCATCCTCACTGGGTATATAGACTGAACAAAGCTTTGTATGGTCTTAGACAAGCCCCAAGAGCCTGGTATGATACTGTTTGATCAAATAATCGCACTATCGCATAACCGAGGGGGTGTGTCGGTTTAGATGGTGGTTTGTAGGCGATTCCCTACCGGTAATAGAGCTACGACCGCTTTACGCCTTATTTGTGTTGTGGGTTATCACCGGACCTTAGGGGCCAGCGTAGTATTGTATGTGAATGGTGAGTAGAAGATGATCTTTTCCGTATGATATCTCCTCTTTATATAGAGGGTAGAAACTTGGAGAGGAGGGTAAGAGAATTAGGGTAAATCTCCTCCTCTTTTGAGAATATCTTTTACTTTCTAGGGAGATTCGTGATGATCCCTTTTACGAGCGTGTCCGAAGTCTTCGGACTTAATCATATTGTTTTATTTGGATAATCATGGAAAGGATCTATATCCGATCTTTTTGATATGTTTCTTCGGAGCTGGGTTTTTATTACCTTTGAGAGCTCCGGAAAGATTATGGCAAACGGAGGTTGAGCTCCGTTCTGGGTACGTATAATAAGTGATTTTTATCTGTACGAAGATGCCTTCGTATCTGCTTCGGGTACGGAGGTAAAGCTCCGTATAGGGTATTTCATCAAGCCCCCTAGTCTAACTGGAGAAGCTGCCTGCAGAGTGTCCGGTTATACTTTTAAAAAATGTGCTCCGTTGCTCCGTGTCGCAACTTGCCCGTCTTATCAGCTGATCAATTATTTTAAACGACATTAAAGTCGTTTTACTGCAGAGGTATAATTACGGCTTATCCCTTTATAACAATTTGTTGGCACGGAACTCGGGGTAATTTTTCACTGGTTAGTACCCGTGATTATTACCCGATATAAATACCAACTCTTTGTCAAAAAAGGGCTTTTTGCCTCTTTTTTACTTCGAAAACTCTTCTTCCGCTGCTTCCTCGTCGATCTTCATCAGGTAAACTCCTCATCCTTCTTCTTCTTTTACTCCATAATAGTTAGTGACGACAAAGAGAGGAATAAGAAGTATTACCAATGTACTGGGTCGTTCTGCTTATCAGAACTTTGTATCCGCTTATTTCGCCCTAAATCCTAACTCGATCCGGTTTCTGAAAAGAGGGCAATCTATCTGCGATCCACCTGCTGGTTTTGTTAGTCTGTATGTGAAAGCTTTTACCCTTGGTAATCTTAGGATCCCTCTTTCTTCCTTCTTCCTGGCTGTCTTAGATTATTATCATAGTCACATCTCTACTGTTCATCCCACTGGTATCGCGAAAATCATTGCTTTCCAAGTTCTCTGTAGTGCTAATCGTATAGAGCCTTCGATAGTGTTGTTTTACTCCTTCTACAAACTTAAAGAGTCCGGTGATTGGGTTACTGTCTCCAAGAATGGTGATCATGAACTGTTTATTGCTGGTGGTACAGAGGTTAGGGATTGGAAAGACTTGTTTGTTTTTGTTGATCATTCATTGATTCCTCCTGAGCGTAGTGGTTTGTTAGATGTTGGTAGGTTGGAGTATAAGTCTATAGGTGTTCCTGGTACTCGTGGTGTTAGACAATCTGATGTCGATCGTCTTTCTTCTTATGGCCTTAAGTTGTGCGTATACCCTGAAGCTGTGTTGTTTAAGTCGCATGTTGCTTCGTTTTGGGAGTATGGTACTAGAGATTTCATCATTGAGTGTGGTGGTCAGGGTAGGTTGCTGTTTCCCTTTGTCTGTTTTCTTCCTTAGTTGCTGGACATTGCAGCTTGTTGATTTCAACATATCTTTTTTCTCGCAGAGATGTCTTTTAAGCAGATGATCGATAGGCAACCTGCGTTGTCCAGCCTTATCTTCAAGCCCGTGGCTCTTGCTCCGCCTTTGACCCCATCCTCTGTTATCCAGGGGGGGCTGTAGGGGTGTTGGCTGAGACACCTGTTCCTTTGGCTCAGGAGCGGGTTGTGGTTGATGTGTCCGATGGTATTGGTGAGGATGTAGAAGATGTTGCCCAGGAGAACACTGTTGCTAGTCGTTTGAAGAAGAGGAAGAAGTCGTCCCAGGGTGTCAGTGGTTCCCGATCAAAGAAGTGGAATACCAGGAGTGTTGAAGTGCCTAAGCAGTCTACTTATAAGTTCCTATTGGCTTTCCCTTGTTTGTTCCTTCATTGTTATTAATTATCTGTTTTCTTTGTAGCCTTCGATCCTCTTGGGAAGGCTCTTGATGTTGCTTCGTGTCATCGCTCTCTTCAGAGTATCGCTCCTTCTGGATGGGTGAACGGACTAATGAATATGGAGATCCCGGAGCTTTCTGCCTTCTTTAACCGCTCAATCTTCTGCAGTGCTGTTGTTGGTAGTGCACTGGATGCGAGATTGCGGGAGGTTTCTGAGGAATCTGGGCCAACAAAGGAACAGTATGAGAAGCTGATGTCAGAAAAGCATGCCCTTGAAGTGAAGGTGACTGAGTTGGAGGTGGACTGTGGTGCTCTTCAATCTGAGTTGGATACCGTGCGGGCAGCTGTGCAGAGGGTCATTGCTGAGAAGGAGAAAGAGGTGGAGGCTCTTACAGATCAGATTCGAGAAAAGGATGCACTGCTAAAGGGAGCGCAGGACGCACTTGCAGCATAATTTGGGAAGTATGGAAGACTGATTGTTGAAGTTATCCCCCATGTGTGCAAGTCATTCATGCATGGTCCTGAAGTTGGTACGTTGCTGTCAAAGATCTGTAATGAAAACAGGGTCGATGCGGAAGTGGGATTGATGCGTGCTCTAGCTGATGAGGGTGTTGTTAATCTAGAGGGCCGTGTTATTCCTGAAGACACGGCTGGTCGTCTTGATTCTGCTTCGGATGAGCTGGTCAACATTGACTCTGCGTACCTTCGTAAGCTAGCATCCGACCCTGAAGCCTCTCCCTCTGATTTGTTACAGGTTGTTCCATGACTCCTCTTGGTATCTTGGATTTCTGAAACTTTGTTGATGAACTGTGGTACTTTGAACAATCTTCATGTATTGGTGGCCTACGTGCCTTTGGACAATTTCACTTTGAACTTTGGTTGACCTCCCTTTGTGTTGGGGGAGGTTTTGGTATATATTATTTTGATGCATGAAATTTCTTAACCTTACCCTTGACTTCTTCGTTATAACGAGTCCGTCTTTGAGTGGTTTTATGTTTGGCGTTCCCTTTATTTTGGGGAGGTTCTTTTTGTTGCTCCATGAATGTCTTAATGGGCATCCCCTTGAACATTTACATGAAGTCTTTTTGTTTATTTTTTACGCGCGTTTAGAATATATTGATCGATCTTAGGAATATTTTGAAAGCTTTATTTATTTAAAAATAATTGGCAGGAGGACGTTACATAGTAAGGTTCCTAGCTGCTAGCTTTCTTTCTTGGGACTTATCCGGTAGCTAATCGGACTTATCCCTTTGCCTTTTTAGGGAATTTACTTTTTGACGGAGGTCTTTCTGACCCTCTGTCTTTTCCCCGAAGCTTCTTGGTGTGTTGTTCTTTCTGGCCCCTCTATTCCTTCTGTGTGTCCTTCTTTTGAACTTTGCTATTTCTGGGGCCTTCGTTCTTGTTTCTGACTGCATCGGGGCTTTCCTGTTTCTCTCATCTGTCGAGCTTCGGGTTTGCTCGGATTTTCTTCGCTCGTTAGATGATAATGTTGCTATTCCCAACTCACTTTGGAATTTTATTTGTGAGTGGATTGTGGACGCTATCATCCCGAACTTCCTCATTGCTTCTCTTCCAAGTATTGCGTTGTTGTCAGAGTTTGCCGGTATGACCATGAAGGTAATCCTTTCTGTTTTTCATTTCGGGTATTTTCCTATTGTTACCTCTGTCCTTAGCTCCCCAATTGGCCATGTTCGTTCTCCTGTGAATCCTATTAGTGGTTTTTCCACTTTTCTTAGCTTTTCCCTGACACTTCGCGGTAACTTGGAAAAGTAATTTTAGTAGAGGATGTCACACTCGCTTCCTCCGTCTATGTGGACATTCCTCATCTTAGCGCCTGCGATCATGGCTTCGATAACAATCGGTCAATTGGATGGTGTTATCTGCCCTAGTGGTGGGAACTGATAATTCTGTTCCTGTGGGTGCTCTCTGTGTACCTTGGAGCGTATCATAAGGATTTGTGCTGGCGCTGTTTTTTCTATTTTCTCCGCTTCATTTTTTATTCTTGTTTCCTGGCGGATTCCTTTGACCAGGTGGTCCAGTTTTCCCGACTCCACAGCTTCTTCAATGGCTCTTCTTAAGTTTCTACAATTGTTTGTATCGTGGCCATGGTCCTTGTGATATTCACAGTATTTATCCATATTCTTCTTTTTTGTTATAAGTTTGTTTGGGACCGGGAAAGTGGACGCAACTCGCTCCGTAGCCAGAATCTGCTTTGGTGTTTTTGTGAGACTGGACAGGATATCAATCCCACTGTCTCTGTCTCTGCCTGCCCACTGGTTGTCGTCTCGTGTATACCGGGGGAACCTTCCGTTTCCTCCGTACTCCTTTCTTTTTCTTCCTGAGGAATAATCAATGTTCGTCGTTTCCCTTGCATCCAGCCAGATATGGGCTTTATCAGTTAAGCCATCGTAAGTTTCAGGTAGATCAGTGCTTAAGTGCTCGATAAGGTCTATTGTGCGGAGCCCGTGGATGAGTCCTGAAATTCTTTGGCTTTCTGGTAACCCCCGTACTTGCTGGGTTTCGTTAGTATATCTAACGATAAAGTCCCTTGTCTTTTCGCCTTCTTTTTGCTTGATATTGTGCACAGAGATATGAGTTTTTCTGTGCTTCTTCTGCATGCTGAATTGGGACCTAAACTTGTTTTTGAGTACCTCAAAGCTATCAATGCTATTCTTGGGTAGGCCATCAATCCATTCTCGCGCGTCATCTGTCAGTGTGTAGGAGAATGCGTGGCATGTGGTTGGCATATCCCATCTTTGAATCAGAGCTGCTCCGACGAATTTTTTCAAGAAGTCGTCTGGGTCGCTCTTTCCATCGTAATACCCCAAATGTTGGGGGTATTTCATTTTTGCTGGCAGCGGGTGGCTTTGTATAGCTGCAGAAAATGGGCTATCGGTATTTACCAGATGGGATAAGTCAACCGGCTCTGGGTCCTCCCATTCATATGAATCATAGTCTGGACGGATCACATTCCTTCAGGGGCGCGTGATCCCTTGATGGTTTCTTCCTAGTCTGCCCTGGTTCTGTTGAGGTATCAGGTTGTCGTCCGGACCTCCGTCGTACCTGGGTAAATGCCTTCCCCTTAGTCTCCGAAGGGCTGTCTCTTCGTCATTGATTGCTACGTTTCTTCCTTCCTCTATCCGTATGCCAGTTGTTCTTGTTGCTGGGGTTGTGACTGCCTGAATTCGCCTCCTTTGTTGTGATGGTGCCCTTCCGTTCGTTCTTCCCGGAGGGGCCTCCATCTCGATGTATTCATCCACCGAGTCTGAATCGTACTCGTTTTCCAGGTTCCTGGTGATGTTGCGGGTTTGACCTGCTTCTCTTAGGCGGTTCATGATTGCGCTTAGGACGTCGTAATTGGCTTGCACATATGCATCATTTATTTCGTGCTCTGCCGACGTCGACGCCCTATTGGCGTCCCCATGGGCCTGTGGTGTCCTCTGGTTCGAGGGGGTAAAGCCTGGCCTATTCTGCCCCTGGTTTTGACCTTGAAGAGGTGTGGGCACGAACCCGCTCCGATTCTGAGGTGGCGTTAGTATGGGTATGTTCAGGCCTTGATCTTGGGGTGTCATCATGGATCTGCCCGGGCTCTGACTCAGTGGGACGGGTCTCTCCAGGTTTTGGTCCTGTGGTGTTACCACGGTTCTGTCCGGACCCTGACCCTGTGGTTTTACCACGGATCTGTCCGGACCCTGACCCTGTGGTGTTACCACGGATCTGTCCGGACCCTGACCCTGTGGTGTTACCACGGATCTGTCCGGACCCTGACCCTGTGGTGTTACCACGGATCTGTCCGGACCCTGACCCTGTGGTGTTACCACGGATCTGTCCGGACCCTGACCCTGTGGTGTTACCACGGATCTGTCCGGACCCTGACCCTGTGGTGTTACCACGGATCTGTCCGGACCCTGACCCTGTGGTGTTACCACGGATCTGTCCGGACCCTGACCCTGTGGTGTTACCACGGATCTGTCCGGACCCTGACCCTGTGGTGTTACCACGGATCTGTCCGGACCCTGACCCTGTGGTGTTACCACGGATCTGTCCGGACCCTGACCCTGTGGTGTTACCACGGATCTGTCCGGACCCTGACCCTGTGGTGTTACCACGGATCTGTCCGGACCCTGACCCTGTGGTGTTACCACGGATCTGTCCGGACCCTGACCCTGTGGTGTTACCACGGATCTGTCCGGACCCTGACCCTGTGGTGTTACCACGGATCTGTCCGGACCCTGACCCTGTGGTGTTACCACGGATCTGTCCGGACCCTGACCCTGTGGTGTTACCACGGATCTGTCCGGACCCTGACCCTGTGGTGTTACCACGGATCTGTCCGGACCCTGACCCTGTGGTGTTACCACGGATCTGTCCGGACCCTGACCCTGTGGTGTTACCACGGATCTGTCCGGACCCTGACCCTGTGGTGTTACCACGGATCTGTCCGGACCCTGACCCTGTGGTGTTACCACGGATCTGTCCGGACCCTGACCCTGTGGTGTTACCACGGATCTGTCCGGACCCTGACCCTGTGGTGTTACCACGGATCTGTCCGGACCCTGACCCTGTGGTGTTACCACGGATCTGTCCGGACCCTGACCCTGTGGTGTTACCACGGATCTGTCCGGACCCTGACCCTGTGGTGTTACCACGGATCTGTCCGGACCCTGACCCTGTGGTGTTACCACGGATCTGTCCGGACCCTGACCCTGTGGTGTTACCACGGATCTGTCCGGACCCTGACCCTGTGGTGTTACCACGGATCTGTCCGGACCCTGACCCTGTGGTGTTACCACGGATCTGTCCGGACCCTGACCCTGTGGTGTTACCACGGATCTGTCCGGACCCTGACCCTGTGGTGTTACCACGGATCTGTCCGGACCCTGACCCTGTGGTGTTACCACGGATCTGTCCGGACCCTGACCCTGTGGTGTTACCACGGATCTGTCCGGACCCTGACCCTGTGGTGTTACCACGGATCTGTCCGGACCCTGACCCTGTGGTGTTACCACGGATCTGTCCGGACCCTGACCCTGTGGTGTTACCACGGATCTGTCCGGACCCTGACCCTGTGGTGTTACCACGGATCTGTCCGGACCCTGACCCTGTGGTGTTACCACGGATCTGTCCGGACCCTGACCCTGTGGTGTTACCACGGATCTGTCCGGACCCTGACCCTGTGGTGTTACCACGGATCTGTCCGGACCCTGACCCTGTGGTGTTACCACGGATCTGTCCGGACCCTGACCCTGTGGTGTTACCACGGATCTGTCCGGACCCTGACCCTGTGGTGTTACCACGGATCTGTCCGGACCCTGACCCTGTGGTGTTACCACGGATCTGTCCGGACCCTGACCCTGTGGTGTTACCACGGATCTGTCCGGACCCTGACCCTGTGGTGTTACCACGGATCTGTCCGGACCCTGACCCTGTGGTGTTACCACGGATCTGTCCGGACCCTGACCCTGTGGTGTTACCACGGATCTGTCCGGACCCTGACCCTGTGGTGTTACCACGGATCTGTCCGGACCCTGACCCTGTGGTGTTACCACGGATCTGTCCGGACCCTGACCCTGTGGTGTTACCACGGATCTGTCCGGACCCTGACCCTGTGGTGTTACCACGGATCTGTCCGGACCCTGACCCTGTGGTGTTACCACGGATCTGTCCGGACCCTGACCCTGTGGTGTTACCACGGATCTGTCCGGACCCTGACCCTGTGGTGTTACCACGGATCTGTCCGGACCCTGACCCTGTGGTGTTACCACGGATCTGTCCGGACCCTGACCCTGTGGTGTTACCACGGATCTGTCCGGACCCTGACCCTGTGGTGTTACCACGGATCTGTCCGGACCCTGACCCTGTGGTGTTACCACGGATCTGTCCGGACCCTGACCCTGTGGTGTTACCACGGATCTGTCCGGACCCTGACCCTGTGGTGTTACCACGGATCTGTCCGGACCCTGACCCTGTGGTGTTACCACGGATCTGTCCGGACCCTGACCCTGTGGTGTTACCACGGATCTGTCCGGACCCTGACCCTGTGGTGTTACCACGGATCTGTCCGGACCCTGACCCTGTGGTGTTACCACGGATCTGTCCGGACCCTGACCCTGTGGTGTTACCACGGATCTGTCCGGACCCTGACCCTGTGGTGTTACCACGGATCTGTCCGGACCCTGACCCTGTGGTGTTACCACGGATCTGTCCGGACCCTGACCCTGTGGTGTTACCACGGATCTGTCCGGACCCTGACCCTGTGGTGTTACCACGGATCTGTCCGGACCCTGACCCTGTGGTGTTACCACGGATCTGTCCGGACCCTGACCCTGTGGTGTTACCACGGATCTGTCCGGACCCTGACCCTGTGGTGTTACCACGGATCTGTCCGGACCCTGACCCTGTGGTGTTACCACGGATCTGTCCGGACCCTGACCCTGTGGTGTTACCACGGATCTGTCCGGACCCTGACCCTGTGGTGTTACCACGGATCTGTCCGGACCCTGACCCTGTGGTGTTACCACGGATCTGTCCGGACCCTGACCCTGTGGTGTTACCACGGATCTGTCCGGACCCTGACCCTGTGGTGTTACCACGGATCTGTCCGGACCCTGACCCTGTGGTGTTACCACGGATCTGTCCGGACCCTGACCCTGTGGTGTTACCATGGATCTGTCCGGTATGATATCTCCTCTTTATATAGAGGGTAGAAACTTGGAGAGGAGGGTAAGAGAATTAGGGTAAATCTCCTCCTCTTTTGAGAATATCTTTTACTTTCTAGGGAGATTCGTGATGATCCCTTTTACGAGCCGTGTCCGAAGTCTTCGGACTTAATCATATTGTTTTATTTGGATAATCATGGAAAGGATCTATATCCGATCTTTTTGATATGTTTCTTCGGAGTTGGGTTTTTATTACTTTTGAGAGCTCCGGAAAGATTATGGCAAACGGAGGTTGAGCTCTGTTCTGGGTACGTATAATAAGTGATTTTTACCTGTACGAAGATGCCTTCGTATCTGCTTCGGGTACGGAGGTAAAGCTCCGTATATGGTATATCATCAGATACTTTAACCAAACATCTTTTAAAAAATGGCTTTCAAAGAGGTGCAATAGATAATACCTTGTTTATTCTCAAAGAAAAAGGTAATATCTTATTGGTACAAATTTATGTTGATGATATTATATTTGGGTATACTGATGATGCAATGTGTAAAAAGTTTTCTAAAATCATGTCATGTGAGTATGAAATGAGTTTAATGGGTGAATTGACATTTTTCTTGGGTCTTCAGATTAAACAAACCAGTGATGGAATTTTCATCAATCAAGAAAAATATGTCAGGGATTTGTTAAGAAAATATAAATATGATTCAATCACATCCAAAACTACACCAATTGCAGCTCTTTTAAATTTGGATTCTGATCCAAATGGAAAACCAGTGAACACCACTGAATATCGTGGCATGGCTGATTCACTGATGTACTTAACTGCAAGTAGACCAGATATAATGTTTGTAACATGTTTATGTGCCAGATTTCAGGCTAACCCAAAAGAATCACATTTGCATGCTGTTAAGCGCTTCTTCAGATACCTGAAAGGGTGTCCTAGCCTTGGTCTTTGGTATCCCAAAGACTCAGGGTTAGATTTAATGGGTTATTCAGATTCAAATCATGCAGGTTGTAAGATAGATAGAAAATCAACAACTGGTGGTTTTCATTTCCTTGGAGGAAAACTGGTAAGTTGGACCAGTAAGAAGCAGACGTCAGTCCCTATGTCCACTGCTGAGGCAGAGTACATTTCTGCGGCCAGTTGTTGTGCCCAGATTCTCTGGATCAAAAACCAGTTGTTGGATTATGGTCTGAAATACAAAAGTACCCCAATCTTTTGTGACAACACCAGTGCAATTGTTATATCTCACAACCCAGTGATGCACTTAAAGACAAAGCATATTGACATCAGGTATCATTTCATTCGTGATCATGTTATGAAAGGAGATATTGAAATTCATTTCATCCCCACTGACAAACAACTTGCTGATGTTTTTACAAAACCTATTGATAAGAAAACTTTTAAACATCTCATCAGTGAGTTGGGAATGCTAAATCCTTAAAACTGGAGACTTTATTATGAACGCGTCAGTGACACTGATGAAGTTCTCCAGTTGAGGAGATTCATATAATCTTTGCCTGCCTTGCTATCGAACGCCTTTGTGATACTATCTTGGCAATATTGATTTATGGATCATCATTATAGGGGGAAGACTCAAAATATTTTTCTGACTAAAATTATTTTTGTTTGAAAAAATTGTCACTGGAGAACTCTCCAGTGAAAACTGGCACTGGACTAAACCTCCAGTGTACATGTTTGGTCTTATCTTAAACTGGCGGTCAACCAGATTTCATAACGTTATAATTACTTGGTCAAGTTTTGTGACACGTGAGTATACTTGAGTACTTTTGACAAGTTATAACCGTCATGTGACGTGTCAAGGCCATTTTTGTAAAAAGATAACACTTTTTATTGGGATTGTAAAAGTTAGTAGGTGTGTGGGAATACCAGCCGTCGTAGCATTTAATGCTGACAACTGGTCATTAAATATTTTTGAATTTCAAATTTTCTTTTGATAAAAACATCAAATCAATTTTGAAAAGTTGGGGATTAAAATATTTTTGTATTTATTTTGGGATATTTATTTCCCTATAAATACCCCCACATTTACTTCGTTTCCATTTACTTCTTTCACATTCCTTCATTCAATTCCAATCATCAAAATCTTTATCTTTTCTCTCTACTCATAAATCAAAACCCTAATTTTCCCAAATATTCTCCAATTTCACTTTTCCCTTGTTGTAAAATGGCACCAAAATCTTCAAGAAGCAGAGACATAAATTTGCTTTCTGTCCCATATAATCCGTCACCAAATATTAAACCGGCCGTTGGTGCTCTCGCAAATCCTGGGGAGATCAAATTAAATCCAAACAACCCCGTGGCCAGTTTGTTAGGGAATCAAGGTGCTGATACCTTGATAGGAAGAATAAGAGCATTTTTAAGAGATTCTCCCTTTCATGGTGCCTTGACCCTAGATCCACGCAGATTATATCATGAATATCTGTGTGAGTTTTGGTACACTGCTGCTCTGAATCGCAGTTGCACTGAAATTGCCTTTACTTTAAAAAGTGGGACTGTACAGTGTACCATTACTGCTGAAACGTTGAGGGATGCCTTAAACCTCAAATACTGGAGGCCAAGAGAGGCTCCAGTTGTTCTGCCATCTAATGTTAATTTCAGGCGAGTGCTTCTTGAAATGGGACACAATGAATGCACTGAAGCCAATAGCACCCTCAAAACAAAAGGGGCCATGCAAATGAAGGGCCTTTCACCATCCTGGAGGTTCTTCTTTATACATTTGGTAGAAAGTATGGGTGGGAGTTCTGGTGGATTGGACCAGATTAACTCCACACAAGTAGAAATGGCTTACTGCTTGTGGTATGGCTTGAGAGTAGATTTTGCTGAAATTCTTTTCAGAGGCCTGGTGAACAAACTGAAAAGCACCAGGGGACTGTGCATCCCCTTCTCCAGGTATCTCTCTCTTTGCTTTAAATTGATTATGGGGAGTGATGAATTCAAAAATACCACATCACCTTACATTGCCCCATAATTATTAAGGAGTCTTGACTCATTGGTCTCAAATGATGATGAGGTTGAGATTCCTGCTAGAATGTTGCTGGCATTCGCAAAAACCGACGCACCAACACCAGGTGGCTCGGAAAGACAACTAGGCCGACCTCAAAACAATGAGGGATCCATCGGTTCGTCTACTAGCAATGTGACAGTTGTTGGGCCTGAACAACAGTCTAACCCCGTCAGTTCCAGCGTGTCAGTTCCTACAAATGTCACTGAAGACCTCCAAACAGGTCTTCTAGTTTCCCAAACGGCTCCACGAACCAAACGTTCTAGGACAAGGTCAGTACGAGCCACTGACACTAGAAACCCAGCCAACCCTCCAGTAGCCTCCCATCAGGTTACTGGAGAAAGTCAAAGGGATTCACCGTAAGCAACCACTTCCGCAACTGCTGTAGGAGGAAGTGGTGAAGAGATAACTGGGTCAGCCTAACCCAGAGTAGAGTTAGAGTCTGCACAAAGTGTCGATGGCCAAACTTCTAACACTGCTATTGCACGAACTGATGAAGTCGCTGTACAGTCACAACTGGCAACAGAAGTTCCAATCTCTTTGGCCAGTGATGTCGCACCTGAAAACAGGGCGGATGCAACTGAGGCACCCCAAGTGACCCTTGTTACTGGCGATGATGTCACCACGACTGAGCCCCAAACTGATGCAACTATCCAGGAAACTGGAGATGTTCATCAGAGACTGAACATCAAGTTCAGCCACCAGAGTCATTCATGGATCTGGACATGGGTGACAATGAAGGTGAAATTCAGATAGAGACTTCGGACTCTGATGAAACTGTTTCAGACAATGACATACTTGATTCTTCTATACAAGATCAAGACCATTCATCTCTTGTCTCGCCTCCAAATGCTTCAATTTCAGTTTCATCATCTCTCCAATTAATTTCAGAAATGTCACCATCACAAATGTCTTCATTATTTGTGTCTAGAAATAGACACATGCCACCACCGCCGCCATTGAACATACCTGAGAATACTCGGCATATTCAACCCCTTGATCTCACTGAACGTCCTTCTACTTTCCCCACTTCTGCTTCTATTCCTCTTTCTGCTAGCCAGTCAACTGAGGTGGTTTACATCAATATACCTCCTCCAGTTGCTCCAGTAGAGCCTGTTGCCGGTCCAGTGACACTTTCTCCCCAGTCACTGGACACTCAATTTGTCTCTTTCCAAACCGACATCCAAAACCTTATTAAAAGGGTGGAGGATGTTCATAAGACAATTGAGAAGAATGCCAAGTCGATCTACAGGTACAATAAGGACAGTGTCACAAATCAAAAGGTTGTGGACCTGGGGACCAACAAGTTTGCAACGAATGAAGACTTGGTATTCCACAAGCTAAATGAGTTAGTCACTGGCTGTAACACTCTTTCCAGTTCATTAAAGGAAGCCTTTGACCTACCTCAAACTAAAGTCACCTCATCTATCTCCAGTTTGCTTGGCACCACTGTTCGTACTTCAGATAATGAATTAAAGGAGATAGAAAGACAGGTCAAGGGATTGATTGAAAGACCTGCTCTTAATATGACTGAGCTTGGGCAACAATTGGCCACTTCAGTTGGTCAGAAGATTGAAGACACTTTGGCTGCCAGAGAAGCACAATTAATCGAAAGGGTGATGTCTGAGATCACCAAGATTGCTTCTGCTCCGGTTGATATGGCCCCAATTACATCTGAGATCAACCAGTTGAGAAGTAGTCTAAACAACCTTGGCTACCAAAGTTTCTGAGCACTCAACTGCTTTAGAAAAAACTGACGACTGAAGTTGGCAAAGAGAAAGAAAAAGAGATTGTGAAGGAGAAGGAGTTTGTAACTGCTGGTCTCTCAACAGATGATGCTCAATTGTTGAAAGATCTTAAGACTGGCCAAGAACAAGTATCTGGTAATATTTTGGCCCAGTTTAAAGAGACCAATCACCTCTGGCGAACTGTTCGCATGATTTGCTCAGTTTTCAGAGAGTGCAAGGACATGCAATCGTGGAATAGTCTAGACCGACTGCCTCATAGTGCTGCTGATTGGGAGGCAGTTCGTCAGGTCTTTGACTCTTCCAAGGGGGAAGAATCTGGTGCATCTGTCCTTGCAAAGAAATCAAGTGGATAAGAAATTGTTGTGGTTGCCAGTACTTCAGCATGTAATCGAACAGTTTGAAGATGTTGGTGATAGGGGGAACGTTGACAAGGGCAAAGGAAAAGCTGTTGAAACTGCCCTTGTGCCGGCCACTGGAACACAAGCTGAAGCAACTAGTACTGAAGCGAGTGTGCTTGAAACTGGCAACATTGATAAACTCTCTCCAGTGACAGAAAGTGATCATAGGAGTCTGGCAACTATTGGCCATGCCTTGAAAGAAAGAAAAAGAAAAAGAAAGGAGGATCAAAGGCTGGCCAGGGCACAAATACAGGATTTGGGTGCCTTAGATGCCAGTGATGCTGGTTTGTTGGGCATCACACTGGAGCAATATGCCAGAACAAAGAATGATCAAAAAATCATTGGTGCTTTAATGGAAAGACTGGATATTGAGCTGGAAAAGGAGTACCCTGATGATGAAGTAGAGTTTGATGCCAGAACTATCAATGTTTTAGTGGAGAAGGCAAGAGAAATAACATTTGGTGGAATCCAAAGGAGAATTGACAATGTCAACAAAGTGATTAAAAGGGTGTTCAATCCACCAAAGTCCAAAGGTCAACAAAGAAGAAAACCCTTTCCAAGGGATGCAGACCTGAGGACATTTGTTGAACCATCTGGTGAAGTCTCCAATGATGATATTAAGGCTGCTGTGCAAGTTGCTGGCACTGGAACCCCAAGAATATCAAATGAAATTGAAGCCAGAGCCTATTACTCATCAATAATGCAAAAGAGAAATCATTCTGGAGCCATCAATGGTGTCAATGTCTCCATCAAGCCTGGCACAAAAGTGTTTTATTCAAGTTAGTTACACCAGAGGGCCACTGGTGAAAACTGACAATGCAAAGGCCATGCCTTATGGATTTGCTGAATGGGTGGAGATGGTAAACTTTTTGGAAGCAAAGCCAGTGAAGAATAGGTTTGAGAAAGCTTGGATAAACTTGTTGAAGGGTAAGATTCAACACAAAGAAAATCTGGAGTTGAAATTGAATGTTGACCCTGAAGACACTCAACCTATTGGTTCACTGACCAAAAGAAGAAGAACTGGTGAAGGGCCATCTGTTTAAGTTCTACTTCTTGTTATCTACTTGTATTTTTATTTGTTTTCTTGTAACTTGATATAAATTTTCATTTCATGTATATATACAAGTTGCCAGATTGTAACCAACAAGATAGATAAGTGATTAAATCTAACAAGCATAAAAGAAAACCCAAGGCATTTGATGATCTATAAAAATGCCTTGGAAAATTAGATAGATTTAGTCAAAACAAGTCTTTCAAGTATGTACATTGTATAGATAGAAAACTTGAAAAAAACTTAACAATATTTCAGGACAAATAGGGGAATTTGTTAGGTCCAGTTTACTTCAAAACTGGAGCGTCTCCAGTTGCATCTAGAGACAAGAAGATTTGTCCAGAAATATCCGAAGTCCAGTGGCCAGTGTACAGTTGATGCCACTAGAGCTTCACTCCAGTTGAGATCTGACCAAGACCTGAAGACATTACAGTTGAAGTCGAAGAAAACAAGTAGAAGATAGAAAACATCCATGGCAGCGAAGCCTAGTGGATGTTTTACCCAGATCAAGAATGTAGAGCTGTCCAGTGTAAAGTACTTACAAAGCTTTACACTGATTACGAGGAAGACCTTTTTACTTTACATGCTATTATCTGGACAATATCCTTTGTCTGTGATTAAAGTACAAAAGCATGTAAAGTAGGTTGGATAAAGTGATTTTATGTCTTACTTTATCAAACATTTTGAAGGAATTCAATACACTTCCTTAAATGCTCTCAATCATATTTGTACGACAAGTTTGGCATCCCAATGTCAACCTTTGCCTATAAATAGAGGCCTTTGCACAACCAAGAAACAACCTTTGCATAACCTGACTTTTCATATTCTTAGAGAACTTGTGCAATATTCTCTCAATCGCAAAAAGAACATTTCACAACTGTAACACCCATCATTTTAAAATCTAGATTTTCAAAAACTTTTGCCTAACGGCGTTTAGAAATGCGGAATACAGAATCCTTAGAACATAACTAACCCTTAATGGATAGTTCATTTATAAAAGTGGTGTTACAGCATTCATATCATTAAAATAGTGTAAGATAATCCAGATGTGGCACCAACATAAATGCCAATAAAAACAATACATAAGTCATATTAAAAGTAGTCAATCATCAAGGCTAACATAAATGACTAAGCGGGAAACTAGATGTCTTCTTCATAGAAACTACCCGTCTCACCAAGCTAAGTCTTTCACTAGCTCAACTTGCTTAACCTGAGGGAACAACGTTTTTCAAAAGAGCAAGTGTTAGCTTTAAAAGCTAAGTAAGATAACATGAGTTTAAGAAAACGTTGTCAATTCTTTATATATTAACAAAAACCTTTCATAATCGTTAATATCACATATTAGGCATAGCACGTTAAGATCACCACAATACTATGGTGTCTATCATATCACACGTCAACAAGAACATATCATCAACATTAAAGCAACATATATAAATTAACACATTAGGAATTCATCGTAATCCTAAATGTGCCTAACATCATAGATCCTTACGTTTCGTCTTTCTTTTCTTACATTTCTTTACTTTCTTTTCTTTTCTTATCTTTCTTATCTTTCTTTTCTTTTGCCTAGACATAGGCTATGTGACATAAGCCACACATACTTAGGGATGTGGGGTTGTGTGTAGGCGGTCATAAAACCTTACATGGAGTCCTCACACCCGACTAGATGGGTAGACCTTACGGTGGTCCATCGTCGTCGTTAAGGAAAGACAAAGTCAATCCAACTGAGCATACCGTTTGAACTTTGCGGGTGTAGTGGTTAGTTACTCCACCCGGATACACTCATACATAACTATGCCACGGGGAGGTATCTAGATTCCCACACCACGTGACCACGTACACACTAGCTCCGAAGAACTAGCATGGGTTAAGCTTAACACAAGACTTTACATATGCTCGAGACTTCTTTATTATATTAGTTTAGGCTACACTTTCACCTAAACTAACCACGTGTATCTTTCTTTACTTTTTATTAGCTTAGGCTACACTTTCACCTAAACTAATCACACATCTTTCTTTACTTTAGGGCCCTTAATCGTGCACGTGTCATGGCAAACCTATAGAAGTCTAGTGACTAGGTGTTCAAGCCATGCAATCAATCATAAGACATATATGCATCAACATATCGTCATCGCATATTAACATCACATTATTATATCATAAAAGATCCATGTCAACGTATCATCATAGCATCGTATCATCATGTCATATAAGCATCATATCATCTTAAAGTGATAGCAACGTATCGTCATATCATTTCATAAGCATAACGTCATAACAATGCGTCATCATATCATTTCATAAACATAGCATCATAACAATGCGTCATCATGTCATATATCGCATCATAGCATCATACGTTTAACATCATAGCATCATACGTTTATATCATCATAGCATCTTATCGTATTAACAACTTATACATTTCAGTTTATCATTTCCCTTATTTCATCATAACATCATTTTATAACATAAACATATCATCATTTCATCGTAGCATGCATAAGCTTACCGTTCATCATCAATGGTAACGTAATCATTCCCATAGTAACCTCCCATTCATTCCCGAATACATATAAACATACAAACATTCATTTGGGGAAGTTAACTTATGAAAACCTTATATTTTGTTGTCCCTCATGTGGTAAAAGATGTTATCTTACCTGGGTACAGCTAAACAATGAGTTACGTAGTCTTACAGTGCTTGCTAAGTGCTCCCGACAACCTAGAACGAGTATAAGATCGAAATATAAGCTAAATGAAACGTTTTGTGAAATCTGGGCATGTGGTGCGCCGCACCTGCCAAGTGGTGCGTCGCACCAACCCTTCAGAAATTTCAGATCACTTATAGGTGCGCCGCACCTACCCTTTGGTGCGTCGCATATCGGGCTTCTTAAGAAAATCAAATTCCCAAAACTGGGCTATGGTGCGCCGCACCACTCCCTTGGTGCGCCGCACCTGGGTGCAGACCAGCAACTCAATTTTCAACTTGTTCCAAACGATACCCATTCGATCTCAAACCCTTAGCCCGACCTGGGGACATAAAATTGACCTTTTTTAATGATACTTTTGATGACTCAAATCAATCAATTGATCCTTTAATCCTTTACCACATGAATCAACCATTCAATCAACCGAATAACATGAAATCGGTAAACGTTTAATCAAATAACCCAACCCAAACCCCATGGCCTGGATTGAAAACTCAACTAAGACTCATAAGATCAGATTTCAAAGATAATATTACCTATATTACCTGTAGATGACTTAGAGGATCCAAGATCTAAACAAAACTTGATCGAATCGGCCCGAAACAATTGGATTTTGAGAGAAACTTGCTTGGAGAAGGGAAGGGGGCTGCTTGGGGGTTTTTCTCACACACTCCAGATCTGGAGAATGACAATTAGGGTAGACTAATTGTCATACAACCCCTGGCCATCCTTAATAAATTCCATCTTAAGCCCCTCGACTCTTTAAACGTTACTTTGTTGGCTTAACTTTCTCACCGGAACACTTAACGACTTAACGAGCACTTAACTTTCATGACTTTCCTTTAATTACTTTCCTTTAACATACTTTAATCATATTATATTAAACGCATAAGCATTTAATCACATAATCTCATTTAGGGCACATAAACTTAACGAACCTAACGTTGACTAACGGTCAAGTCAATAAGTCAAACTCGAAAAGTTTGGGATGTTACAACAACTTTAAGTGTTTCGATTGATAAGAGAATTTCCAAGTATTAGATCATTTGTATTTCTAGGTTGTTAGGATATTTACATAACTTGTAATATCTTGGTTCCGCAACAACCTTGTATTTTATTTAAGATAATAAATAAAATACATTGAAAAATTACAACTTGGTCTCTCCAGATTTACTTTATACTATTTACTTATTGCATTGTCTTTTACTTATTTATATTGTCACCTTGTAACACCCCGCCTTACCACAACACAATATTGTCCGCTTTGCCCGCAGGCTCACGACTTTGTTTCTGGTTGCTCGGGCAAACTTCCCAAGAGGGTCACCATTTGGCATTGCTGCCGCCCGAGCACGCTTAACTGTGGAGTTCTCCTCTCATCCACAGCCAATACGCCCAAAACGCGTTGTGTTATGTAAGACCATTGATGTCACTTATAGCGAGGATCCTCCTTGTATGTCAGCGATGTATGCTTTTTATCTACAACCAATACGCCCAAAACGTATTTGACTGCCCCATTACGAGACATGTCTGCCCATTTGGACTAGTTTTTGACCCTATCCGTTTTAATCCCAAAACAATAAGTCGTTTATTTGCTGGTTTAAAACTCTCTGGAATGCTCAGCTGGTAGTGGTTTTAGAGTTTGGAAAAGTAATATAATCTGACCCGTTGATGATGCTCGCCCCTTGTTTTTAGTCGTAACTGGTCTGTTCAACAGGTTGACGGATGCTTTGGATTGTGAAGGTCGACCTAGGCAAACCTGCTAGTAGCATGTGTCGACCCGGTTTTAGTGGGCTATCGAGAAATCTGAAATAACATGGCCAGGTTATGAAACTAGTTAGCATGTGTTATTGACTTGTTTATGACCAGTTTATTCAACGGGTTGATAGCTAGTTGGGAAAGGCATTTTTGACCCTACCTAGTTAAGTCCTAAAACAATAATCCGTATATTTGGTTGTTCTAAAAGTGTCCGCAGTGCTAGCATTTACTAATGGCAAGTTATGCAGCCTAACTTTTGACCCCCAAAACGATTAGTCGTTTATTTAAAGTATCTGTAATCCTAGAATTTTCAGCTGGTAGCGGTTCTAGAGTTTGGAAAAGTGACATAACCTGACCCGTTTATAATGGTCCCTTGTTTTTGGTTCTAACTGGTTTGGTCAACAGGTTGGCGGATATTGTGGGTTCTGATGATCGACTTAGCCAAACCTGGTAGCATGTGTCGACCTTGTTTTGGTCATAATCTAGTAACTGCTTTATGGCTCTAGTGGGCTATTGTCTATTGAGATATGTAACAAGTTAGAATGTGTTTTTGACTTAAATATGACCCTAACCCGTTTAGTCAACAGGTTGATGGATAGTTGGGAAAGGCAGCCTAACTTCTGACCCGTTATGAGACATGTTGGACAGTTTGGACTCGTTTTTGACGATATCCAGTTTTGTCCCAAAAAGGTAAGTCGTTTATTTGTTTGGTTTAAAACTTAAAAGTATCCACAATACTATTATTTACTGATGCGCATTATAGTCGCCGCCTACATATTTGATGCCTTTCAATAGTCGGTTGGTTTTTTTTATATAGACGGTAATCTTGTAGACTATTCTCTAATCAATTCCACCTGATATGCAACAATTGCCACCTATAAATTTGATGCCTTTCGATAATTGGTTGGTCTTTTGATATAAATTGATTGTAATCCTGGAGATGTGTTTTTCATGTGATTTTCTGTTTTGAGCTTTTCCTAAAGTTATTTAATTAAATTTTGTATTGATTCCGGTTTGTTTTCCCACAAGAGTAAAGATTATTCCGGTTTCTATTGTATGCAGTTAGTTTTCTTTAATTTGATTTATATTCACTTCTTCAATCATTGCCATTTATCTTGAAAAACCATCAATAACAGCCACCTGATGTGCAATACAGTTGCCACTTATAGATTTGATGCCTTTTGATAGTTGGTTTTTTGTTTGTTTCTTATCACAGATAAACATATCTTAAGATGTAATCAATTCTTTTGTTTCACAGTATGCTTTAAGTCGTAGAAATGGACCCTTTCTGTCAGAGAAACTGATATGTTTATCACCATGGTCCATGGCAATCACATTGGTGATTTACCATACCATGTCAACCCAATGGTATGGTAGCTGATCGATGGCAATCACATTGGATAACGTTGTTGTAGCATGGAGGATATTCCGATGTATATTGTGGAAGTATACACAAATATGTCAATGACTCTCTGTGCTTTGCCTACATATGTTACCTGTTTGGTCCATCCAAGTATTTTTTGCCTATCAAGTATCACTTGAAAGAAATTTAGGTGGTTTTCTTTCTTTTCCCACTTATGCTCATCCACAATATGAAGGAATTTGGAGATGACTGGTTCTTCCTCTCCATTTCTTATAGTCCCTGTGAATGCTATCCATTTAATGAAAAGGGATGCATCTAATTGCTTGTATGTAGTATGTACACTTGCATTGGTTAAGAGTCACTATCCAATTCAGATATTGTCGGTAGAAATTGCAATGTTTATTATGGCTGATTACATGATATGTATTAAAGCGGGTTGACCATTTTTTAAGAGGAAACATAAAGAATGAAGTTTATAGAAAGATGGTATGAATGTTCCCCCTTTTCGTGTACGATAACTCGATATCTAGTAGGAAAACTAGAGTAAATATCTTTGAAATAGAGTGCATTTTTTTCTCTAGACTTAGTCACCTCTATTGAAGTTATTGATTTTTAACTGAAGATCTACGTATCTGCTTAAGTGGTCTTGTCTAAAAGTGCTGATTATGACCGTAAATTATACTATGGTCGCACACTAAGGATGTGGTTTGTAGCTATTTTTCATTATATCTGTGCATGCTATAATTCACATACTTAGAGTTGATTTGATCATCATCTTTGTATGTTGCTTGGTTACTAATGTAGCTGTTAGGGTAACTTCTTCGTCTCAGTTTGGCCATGTTATATCGAAAGTTATGAATCTTACGTGTTTTAAACTTCGTTAGCTACAATATTTTTCCAACGTTGTTTCATTTGCGCACCATTGTGTCTGGAAAATGACCAAGATACCTGATGGGTGGTTTCGTTTTAGAGTTTAAATTTATAAAAATGTTGTACAAGTTATTACCTCAAAACACACACACCTTAACGGACAGGGGACCCGATCAGATGTAGTATAGTTTAGTGATAATAACAGGATCGTTCGCAGGGACGCGTTGCTTTACCTAATCTAGTAATATGTGTAATTCTAGCGGTTGTGGGGTTGTCACGATTTCCTATTAAACTAATTAAAATACTGAAAATTAAATAGAAGCCGCAACCGCTTATTCAGCGAGAGGCTTAGTCTGAAAATAGTTTGAAAAAGCAAAAAACAGTAATTAAATTAAAATACTTGTTTGGAATCTCCGATCTCATGGTACGACCAAATATCATTCTACCTACTTGCTAGACTGTTGGAAACTTAATCACGGCTCAGATTCTCGTTAGATTCACTTTGCCTAATTAACTAGTGCTGTCGCTAGACTCACATTACCCTATAAACAAATTCTCGTTAGATTCATTGTTTAAGCATTAATGACTTAAAGTTCGTGTTACTAATTCATCTTTAAGTTACCCGGCTCTTAAGCCATGACCATATAATAATTATCTCCGGTGACCACAGTGCTCGTTTCCAAGTCACTGGATCGCGTCTGACATTGTTAAGCATCATGTTCTATTCATCCTAATTACTACAGTTCTGGATCCCTCGGTTACAAGTGAATCACCTTTTACATCTAGTTAAAGACCGACTAGTGTTTTCCATCCTTATGTATTAATCCTAGTGTATGATTATAGACCGATCATCAGAATTAAATCAATACATGCAGATATAGAATCGATAATAACATGAAGAACTAGTAAAACATGGATCTACGATAAACAGTAAAACACACTCCAACAAATCTAACAAATAAAGTAAAATAAATAAACGTCTACATGATCACATCGATCCAAACAAGTATTCAGCCTACTAGCCTGACATTATTAAAGGAATAACAAAGTCTGAAAAGATGAAAGACATTGTTTACCAACTGAAAGTAAAATAAAAGAGTAGATCTAGGTTGAGGATGAAGACCGGAAGGTGTTAGAAGCTCCAAAACCTCCTTGGAATCTGCAAAGTCGACCTAGGGTTGAATATGGGCGGCTAGGGCTGCTCTCTCTCGGGTTTTGAGGGTTACTTCGACTTAAATAGGTGTGAAAGTCGGTTGCTGATCTGGGCCGCCCAGCGGCGCTGGGATGGGCTCCAGCGGCGCTGGCATGGCTGCCAGCGGAGCTGGCAGCTGCTGCTGCTTCTCGTACTTCTTCGTTCTGCTCCCGAATCACCTCCTTGTGTCTTGTAACTTCATAGGCTTCCATCTTGAGTCACTTGATGCCATTTACCCTCACTCGCATCTTCCGTGAACCTGCATAAACATAGAATCCATTAAGTACCGATAGTTCCAGAATATTAACTCATTAAGACATAGAAATGAAGCCTTTTGATAGGGGTTTTTATCACAAAATGGACGCTCATCATATACCCCCACACTTAAGTCTTTGCTTGTCCTCAAGCAAATAGTCCAAGAAAATAAAACAATGATGAGCGGACAGCTTAAGTGTTAAAGTTATTCTACTTCATTAAAACATTTGAAAGATTAGTCATGCAAAATGATTTGAGAAAGCTTTAGACAAAATTAGTAAGCAATAGCTAGAGGCAAGATAATTGGTCAATCAAAACTAAAAGCCAACTTTTTATTCGTGTTAATACCTCTAAAACAGTTCTATACTTCCACATGTCTTACAGCTCAATCTTACTTCTTTCTGCTGACTAGTTAAGCACTTAATTAAAGTTTGTATAGCAATCAGAACTACTAGCTACTAGCAAGGCATTTATATTCATCGTTTGTGTACTTGTGAGTCACTACTTAGACATACCCTCACACTACAGTCAAGCTCGCTAGCTAAACACTAAAGTAGTTATACGATATTATCATCTTTAATAGTTGAGACAGCGGTGACAGGTCGGTGGTTCCCCACTCGCAGAGCGACATAACTCAACTAATGGTTAGAGTTTATACCTTACATCAAGACAGCGGTGACAGGTCGGTGGTTCCCCACGCGCAAAGCAACATAACTCGATGCGTATAGATTTTACTCGTTATTAGTTCTTTGAACTCTTTTAATTAATCTACTGATTGCCTTTCTTAAGATTACTACATTATTCATGCAATAGACATTATCAGAGACCCCAGATGACTCATACACTTACTCCGCATGCAACTAGTTCACATTAAATAGTGTAAGAATTAAGGCGAACCATACGTCTAAACTAGTTCCTACACAAGCACGTATATTTAAGTCCAATTAATACACCTATACTAATGGCTAGATAGCTCTAATGTGCTTGATTTTGGTTCTTGATTTTAGCTTAATCTATATCTATACTAAAAAGGTATGTGGATATAAAAGTTCTTATAGCACATAATAATTTTATCAATTTTTATTTTAATCGTCTAAAGTTTCTATCATTTACTTTGCCCACATTAAAATTTTCGTTTTCTTTTTTGACACAAACTTTTTGTTCTCATGTTTTCATCAATACTTTCACATAGTTACGGTTTTACTTTTAAACATTTGATTTTGATTATTTTCCATCCGTCTTTTATTATATATATAACGTGTTAAAATAGAATATATTTCATTATTGTTAAGTCTTACATTCATGTAACATTTAAAGCATTAATATAGTTATTTTTTTATGTTTTTATTAACACAAACCTACACAAATTTACAAGTTTTTTATGTACAAGTTCTTATGGCACATAATAATTTTTACAAATTTTCATTTTAACCTTCTATGGTTTCTATCTTTTAACTTTTGCCCACATCAAATTAAGTTTTCGTTTTCATTTTCATAACACTAAACATTTGAGTTTTAATGTTTTTTTTTCACAGTTACGGTTTTACTTTTAAACATTTGATTTTGATTATTTTTATCTATTTATTTTATATAAATAACGTTTTTAATATATAATAATATAATAACTTTCATCATCGTTACGTCTTACGTTCATGTAACATTTTAAGCATCAATATAGTTATTGTTTATATCTTATACATCTTATTATTCTTTTACATTTTTTTTATTGTTATTGTTGCATGTTTAATTGTCTTTTCTAATATTTGGGTTCAACTATTTGACATAAATTTGGTTCCAAAACCTTGTCGGTGTAAAAGTGTATTTGGCGGCAACACGCGTTACAATAACTAGTAATATCCTAAAATAGTAAATTACTAGTTATTGTGCCCGATCATTGTCGCGAAATACGTTTTTTACACGATAAAGTTTTGGACCCAAATTTATGTCAAATATTCAAATCCAAACTTTAAAAAAGAAAACTAAACATGTAGCAATAACAATAAAAAAATGTAAAAGAATAATAAGATGTATAAAAACATAAACAATAAGTATATTAATGTTTTAAATGTTTCATGAACGTAAGACGTAACGATGATAAAAGTTAATATATATTGAAAACGTTATATATATAAAAAGGTAGATGAAATTAATCAAAAACCAAATGTTTAAAAGTAAACCATAACTGTGTGATAGTTGTTTGATGAAAACATGAGAAATTAAAAATTCAGTGTCAATAAAATGAAAACGAAAACTTTGATGTGGGGTAAAAGTTAAAAGATAAAAATTTCGAAAGTTAAAATGAAATTTGATAAAATTTAATATGTGCTATAAGAACTGGTATGTTTTATGTTTAAAGAACTTATATATTTCACATTATTTTTCAGTATATATATAATATACTCCTATTAAACTATATATAAACAATAATATAAAAAGTAAAAAAATGGCATCTTCCCTTTATGACGGTACTTCGTATTCCTATTAAAATAGCCTTAAAAGTTTAGGGGCAAAGTTCACAGTATTAAAATGAAAATTGATAAAATTTAATACGTGCTATAAGAACTTGTATGTTTTATGTTTAAAGAACTTATATATTTCACATTATTTTTCAGTATATATATAATATACTCCTATTAAACTATATATAAACAATAATATAAAAAGTAAAAAAATGGCATCTTCCCTTTATGACGGTACTTCGTATTCCTATTAAAATAGCCTTAAAAGTTTAGGGGCAAAGTTCACAGTATTAAAATGAAAATTGATAAAATTTAATACGTGCTATAAGAACTTGTATGTTTTATGTTTAAAGAACTTATATACTTCACATTATTTTTCAGTATATATATACTATCAAACTATATATTATAAAAAAATAATATAAAAAGTAAAAAAAATGACATTTTCCCTTTATGAAAGTTCACAATATGTTCATATATAGAGGATTTTAATGAAAGAGCAATGCTACAATGACAAACTAATTACAAACACATTTATACAAACTCATGAGTGACCAATAACATGAAGAGAGAGAATGAAGAAAGAAAAAATGATTTTGCATTTGATTGGTTCACTTAATTTGCCACATCAGTTTGTAGATGTTTGTTTGTAATTGGTTTGTGTATTTAGCATTTCTCTTAATGAAAATACTAGAAACTTTTTTATTCTTCTTTCAAAACCAACCTGCAACTCTACTCGTTAGAAAAACGAGTTTGAAACTCAAATAACTGGATACATGGGTACGGTACCGATATTTCGTGTAAAGCTTGCAAATCGTGTATTTGACTTGCAAATGAAAATAAAATTGTAAAATCATAGATTATATAAAATTGAACAGCTTCAAACAAAAAGACGAGATCGAAGTAATAAATATGAAAAAAAATAATTCAAATACATGTTTATTGACTCTTCTATTAGGAACGAGCTGATATTCTGTCATGTTCCACACTGATCTTTGCATCCCGATATCCTTTTTTCGAAGATGTCTGTCATATTATGTAAAGAATAATTTGGATCCAATTACACGACGAGCATGATTTGTGATGAAAGCCCTTTCACCATGGGGTCTCCAATACCACTTTTATGGATGCCATGTAAGTAGTTATTGATTTATTACAATGGTTTTTGTAAAGACCAAAATAATTATTATTGTTATTGTTAACAATTTATTAAACATAAATATTATAATAATTAGATAATATATGCTATT
Organism: Erigeron breviscapus; assembly: GCA_034093135.1. NCBI lineage: Eukaryota > Viridiplantae > Streptophyta > Magnoliopsida > Asterales > Asteraceae > Erigeron > Erigeron breviscapus. Next base: position 272,074,807 of record CM067167.1, read on the forward strand.
TTAATACTCTTATATCACTAGGGATTAATATGTAATAAATTTATTTAAAAATATACATAATTTCTCCAACTAATTCTCGAAAAATATGATATTGAGTATGTCAATATTAAAGCATATAGATTATGTAAATTTTAGGTAACAATCCAAATTTTGATTTGGTACTTGTTAATTTTTAGGATCTTTATAAAAAGATAAAAATGAACAAAAACTAAATAAGGAACACATAAGAAAAACCTTATATCGGTCAAAAAGAAAAAAAAATGTCAAAAGAATATCCGCACTTAATTATAGATTTAGACTAGTCATTTGTACCCGCGCGTTGCTGCGGAACAAACTTTTTAAACGATACACTTTTGGATATGAACGTAATAAAGTCATCGACAAACATTAATTTGTAATTGCTTCTATAAGTCTTACTTTCAAGGAAGAGAAAACCAATTTCAACAAATAAAACAGATATGGATGTAACTATATAACATAATGTCTTGAAGTGTGATGAGCGTTCATTTTGTGATAAATTCCCCCATCATAATGCCACATTACAACGTCTAAATGAGTTAATATTCCGGAACTATTGGTACTTAATGGATTCAATATAGATGCAGGTTCACGGAAGATGCGAGTGAGGGTAAATGGCATCAATCAACTCAACATGAAGGCCTATGAAGTTACAAGACACAAGGAGGCAATTCGGGAGTCGAACGAAGCAAATCGAAGAGCAGCAGGAGCTGCCAGCGCCGCTGGCCCAACAAACGAGAGGCCCAACGGCGCTGGGCGGCCCAGATCAGCAACCGACTTTTGCTCTATTTATATACGAAGAGACCCTCAAAACCCTAGGAGAGAGCCGATTCAGCAGCCCTAGCCGCCGCATACAAACCCTAGGTCGACTTTGCAGATTCCAAGGAGGTTTTGGAGCTTCTAACACCTCTCGATCTTCATCCTCTACCTAGATCTATCTTTTTTATTTACTTTCAGTTGGTAAACAATGTCTTTCATCTTTTCAGACTTCGTTATTCCTTTAATATTGTCAGGCTAGTAGGCTGAATACTTGTTTGGATCGATGTGATCATGTAGACGTTTATTTATCTTATTTTATTTGTTAGATCTGTTGGATTGTGTTTACTGTTTATCGTAGATCCATGGTTAATGAGTTCTTCATATTGTTATAGGTTCTATATCTGCATGTATTAATTTAGTTCTGATGATCGGTCTATAATCATACACTAGGATTAATACATATAGATGGAAAACACTAATCGGTCTTTAATTAGATGTAAAAAGTGATTCACTTCTAACGGAGAGATCCAGAACCAAAATGATTAGAATAAGTTGAACATGATGCTTAACAATGTCAGACGCGATCCTGGAAACGTGCACTGTGGTCACCGGAGGGAATTATTATCTGGTCATGGCTTAAGAGCCGGGTATACTAAAAGATGAACTAGTAACACAAACTTAGGTTATTAATACTTAAACAATGAATCTAACGAGAATTTGTTTAAAGAGTAGTGTGAGTCTAGGGACAACACTAGTTACTTAGGCAAAGTGAATCTAACAAGAATCTGAGCCGTGATTAAGTTTTCCAACAGTCTAGCAAGTAGGTAGGATAAGTAATCTGGTCGTACCATGAGATCGGGGATGTCAAACAAGTATTTTACTTCAATTACTGTTATTTGCTTTCACTTCAATTTTCAGATTTAACCGAAGCTTCTCGCTGAATAAGCAGTTGCGTCTTCTATTTTACTTTTAATTGCATTAGTTTTAATAGGAAATCGTGACAACCCCCAACAGCTAGAATTACACACATTATTAGGCTAGGTAGTGCAAGCGTCTCTGCGAACGATCATGTACTTACCACAACACTATCTACTTTCAATCGGGTCCACTGCTCGTTAGTTTGCGTTTTGTTGAGGTATTTACTTGTACAACATTTTTATAAATTTTTCTTAACTAAAAATCATTTTGTTTTTCAAACTTAAAAACGAAACGCATCAAAGCGATACAATAAAAATAAATCTCAAAGTGACTATACAAAAGCATTGGATCATGTTTAAGAGAGTTATGTCAATTGTAGATAAAAAGTAATATATGTGTAATACAATACATTTTTGTTAAATCTTTCAAACTCAAATTGAAAAAAAGTTAATTAGACATGTAACAATTATAAAAATAACATGTACCAATAAGAATAATAATAAAGAATAAAAATATAAAACAAAACAACAACTATATTCATGCATATAATGACACTCTTACAACAGTGATGAAATATATAATTTTTGGGGTGAGAAACAAAAGCAAACAAATGAAAAAAAATAGTCATAAAACTATAAATATGTGAGTTTTTACACGAACGCAAGACCTAACAGTGATAAAAATTATGTATATTAAAAGGAAGAGTCGAGGATAATAAAACAGAATCCTAAAGTTATAAAGTTCGAAGGCTAAAAAAAACAAACAAACTGATAAAAGTTTTCAGGAATCGTAAATATATGAAATTTTTGTGGTAAAAACATAAGATTATAAAGTTTGTTGTTAATAATATGGAAAAAAGAACTTGGGTGAGGTTAAAAGTCAAATGGTAAAAACTTTAGGGGTAAATTAGGAAGAAAAAAAAAGGAAATTCGTATAAGATATATAAAATTGTAGCTAAGTTGTACTTTATGCAAGTTCACTTGTAAAATCTAAGTTGGTTGTAAAATCTAAGTTGGTTTTTAGAATATACTCCGTAGTTTAAATTAAATTAGATTAGATGGTTCGGCTCGAATCATTCACGGCTCAACCCGTTTATCAAATATAGGCGTGTGATACCGGGTTAACTTTAAACCCGCTTCGTTTTCATTACATTAAAGTCAGTCCTCATTTTCTCAAACCAAACCATCGTCTTCAGCTCCGTCGAGTCACCATCGGCTCTGATATCCGGCGAAAATATGAGCGGCCACGATTCAAAATACTTCTCAACAACCAAAAAAGGAGAAATACCTGAACTCAAAGAAGAACTCAATTCTCAGTACAAGGTATATAACTATATATACATACACATTTTTATTTATTCTCGTACGTTTGATGTATACACTAACTAATTATCTATATCTATAGATCTATGATACAAAATTGTATAACTCTATGTATTGATCCGATATCCTGTTAGCTAAAATTCGGAATTTTTGTAAATTTGGTTTGATCTGTTGGAATTATATGTTATAATGACAGATCTGTTATTGAGATAAATGAGTTTATAGATGAAAATGTATTTCAAGTGTTTCGCCCATGAAACGTATTGCTTGAATTGTGACTTTTTCTTCATAAGAGTATGAAACTAATGTTTCAGATCGGAATTGAATATTCGGTAGTTAGATTTTGATGTCGTTCGAAAGTCTTTGCTTACATGTCACAGTGAAGTAAAAACACGCATAGTTTAGACGAAACGAACTTTTCTTAATGCCTGTACTGGTGTGCATTGCGGGTTGTGATGGATATCTATGGTATTGCGAAACTGGAACATCGCCAGGCTTACAAAGAGACTCCCGAGAGCCAGAAGTATTAAAGGAATGGCCATAGGAATGGGCACATCATGACATCGTAAGATCTCGCCCGAATGAATTAGTTGGTCCGACAAATTCTTGCGGAGTCCAAAGAAAAAATGGGGGTCAACTTGTTGCAATTTTATCTCTATTGAATTTGAATATCAGAATAGCGGATATAGTCATGATTCAATGGGTCAGGTCCACTTATTTTTCTTTTATTGATTTCTAATCTTTACAATGGATTTCATTGGCCTAATTGAAAATAGGAATAGTTGGTGATTCAACAGATGACTTATCATTATTCGTGTTGGAGGTCGATTCGGATACCCCACCCTTATTATAGTTATAGAGTTTGGCACTCAAGGCATCTGTCTACGGGCAACAGGCTGAAGGAAGTAGGCAAGTCTGTATCTGCTACAAGCACAAGCGAGGCATGGGATGGCCTTCCTATTAAAACTCTTGATGTAGGGCTTTCTCTCTCAATTAACAAGCCCAGGGATCACAGACGAGATCTAACCTAGTGGTTTCGCTTTAATTCATTAACTATACGAAGATCTTCTTTCTTACCTACTAGATCGATTGAAAGAAGCCTTCGGCCGACCGCATAGGGGGAGGGAACCGAAAAGCTAAGCTTTGCGGAGCGGACCAATCTTCCGTACCGCCCCCCTGACTCTCTCCCTATAAAAAAAGCTTGCGGGAAGCGCGAATGTTTTTTAGAGAAGGGGTTCTTCTCTCTCTTAAGGTTGAATATCATATGTACTTTTTGATCTACTTTGGTTAGCCGAAAAGACTCGTAAGGGAATCGGAACATACTCAGATAGCACAACAACGAAGGCAACCGATCCGGCTTTCTCTGGTGCATATTAGCTTAGCTGCGCTTAATATGCCGGTTTGCCTTCCTCTCTGGCGGCCTCCTTACCTTACCCCCGCTACACTCTCACTCCAAGCTACGCCTGCTGAGCAAGATGCATTGCGATTTCCTCTTCTGTGGACGCACCAGATTCGCCAAGTGTGAAATCCCATTGTATTCGAGGAGTCAAGGATTTGTTGGGAATTCCGGATCGAAGAAAAGGGAGATCAAAATATGGTGCAGAAAAACCAAAATCGATATGAATGGAAGATGCCTCTGTAACTCTTTTTTCTCCAATTTTCAGTAACTTCGTACTGGCTCTAAGAAGGCAATTGCACCTTAGCCCATGGACTGATACGGAGACTACTCTACAGGGGAAATCTAATTATGTGTAGTTGCACTAGTTAGCTGCACTATTCTAAGTTCATCCATAGAGAAGTAATTAACGATTGCAACTACAGGGAAGTTGAACTAGATCGTTGTATTTTTTTGAAATATCATAGATGTCAATCACAGCTCTTTGCATATACGTATTGGTATTTTGAAAAGCTTTTGCATTTTGGGGTGTTTTGGCTTCATTTATGTGATTTGAGGCACATTTACGTGTCAGGATCTTGGAGCAAAAACAACAAATAAATTAAACTTTCGGCTATATGATTTGGACCCTGGTTTCCATGCTCTTTTAGGTACTATAAATAGTCCTTTCATAGAGCATAATTAAAATTACTTTGAGTGGAATATATTGGTATTTAAAATGCGCTCTTTTCGGAATCGAGTCAAATTTTAACCAAATCAAGCGTGCTTCTTTTTGTAACGTTCCTTTGTATGAGTGGAACTTTAAGATCGCTAGGTTAGTAAGTCGATATGGATTGAAGCTATGCTACTTTGTGTAGATTTCCCATGATTTTTTTTAAATCACTGGGCCCGTACGTAATTATTATAGACTTTCATTAACATTTGATAGTATCATTATATGCATCAACTGTTCTTGCAGCTACTGTGATGGTATTATTTTGAGTAGTGAATTGGATAAATTTACCAGCACTTTTAAAATAGTCATTATGTTTTCGTTGCTAGTTGCAGCGTGCTAGATGTAAAGCCCTTTAAAAAAACACCAGAAAGATAAGAGTTTAACAGTTATGGCTCCAACTCTCCAAGACATGAGTGGCTTACTTCTACTTTCTGCTATGCAAAATTGCAAACCACACAGACATATCAGAAATGTGAAGGTAAAGAAACTGGCCAAGTCTTATAATGCGAGTATTACATCATACTTGCTGCTGCCAATGGGGTTGGTGGCCCATTGGTAAGGTACTTGTACCCATGTGGTTTCCCACTAGGGTTCAGATCTTGGGAGGGGAATATATCCGAGTATTTTCGTGAAAGTCCTAAGTTTTATCTTAGGCATTCGAGTTAGTTTAGGAGTAGGAGTAGGATAGTTTGCCGTTCAAATAAAAAAAATATCATATTTGCTGCTTACTGCATACAGCCCGATACTGCATATCAAGTTGATACTCATTGATGACTAAATTGGGTTACCTTTAGCTCATTGATTTGATGTAAATGTTTTTGTTATTTAGGATAAGAGAAAGGATGCGGTTAAGAAGGTGATTGCAGCTATGACGGTTGGGAAGGATGTTTCCTCACTTTTCACAGATGTCTTGAACTGTATGCAGACTGAAACTTTAGAGTTGAAGAAGCTTGTCTATTTGTATCTCATTAATTATGCTAAAAGTCAACCTGACCTGGCAATACTCGCAGTTAATACTTTTGTGAAGGTAAGAAATAAGATAAATTTGGTTTTCACTTCCACGCAGTGGTTGCCATTTATAGAGTTGTCAATACCACTTTAGACAAACTTTGACATGAAGTAATTATAGATATTTGAACAAGTGAAATATACCGAATGAGTTGCTTCTGTATTAGATTACTTGGACACAGGCTGTTCATGTTTTTTGGAACCCTTTGAGGTTGAGAGGTGTTGCTTTTCTATAAGTTCTAGTGAGCTTCATTCTTGGTCCAGTCCAACTGGTTTTCTGACTGCACGATTAAAGATCTGTTGTTTTCTTGGTAGTTGCATTTTCCTTATATTCTTCGAAATCCTACTAAGGGGAATTTGTGATAAAAAGTTGAAAATTACAACCGCCACCATCAAAACATGTTGAACACCACATTTAATGTGTGGGGGATGTTTAATAATGACAAGTCATGCAACAAGTGGCCTTAGAATTCAGAATTAGTATATCCGTGCTTGTCAATATCTAGTAATAATTCATATTTATAAAATTCCGAATTTGATTAGCTAGAAAAGTAGTACTTAAAGAAAATTAGTCTAGCGGATTTGATTGGTTGTGGCGTTAACTTATGGTCGACAGGTCTAAAAAGTAACCTTTTATATATATGGAACACGTATCGATCGGACATTTTACAAGCTCTGCGAATGATTACAAATTTATACTGCCCTTTCCTCTCTCGCTCTCTTCTTTGTTTGATAATACCCAGGGCTTGTATCTATTACCAAAAATCTCCCTTTTTGTATCGTATGTGCCTTTAACCAATTTCACTGGCATCATTATTTGACACCTTTATTGCTTTATGAATACAAGCTACATATACATATTTTTAGGTCTTTTGTAATTCTTTGCTTGACTCCTAAAATGCATCGTTAATTACTTTCCATATTTTTTTTTTATTACTTTGCATTTGCATCTTGTATATGTTGCAATAATAAGGGTGCAATTTTTTTGCACTACTTCCTAAGAGTATTGCATAAAATGAGTGTTAACAGGATACACAAGACCCAAATCCTTTAATCCGGGCTCTGGCTGTTCGAACAATGGGATGCATCCGAGTTGATAAAATTACGGAATATCTTTGTGATCCCCTCCAAAGGTGTCTTAAGGTCAATTTTATCTTTTTTTTCTTGTTAAAATCTTCATTTATTAAATGATTGAGAGGATGTTGAATAATTTTCTTACCGCTGTCTTTTTAATGTTATATATCACCAGGATGATGATCCTTATGTTCGAAAAACAGCAGCTATTTGTGTTGCTAAACTGTATGACATCAATGCTGAGTTAGTTGAAGACAGGGGTTTTCTTGATGCTCTCAAGGATCTAATCTCTGACAATAATCCGATGGTAGTTGCAAATGCTGTTGCAGCTCTTGCTGAAATTCAAGATAACAGCAGTACACCCATCTTCGAGATAACTACCCATACTTTGTCAAAGCTGCTTACAGCTCTAAACGAGTGCACCGAGTGAGTGTTCTTCTTATGTACATCTCTAAATGGCTTGTCCTTTTCTTACTAGAAGTGACAATTTAGTCCATTTACTTGTAATGGTTTGTTTTGGGTTGTGTTCAACTGCAAACAGGTCCTATATAACATAGCTAAAAATTGATGTGGTTAAATATGTGAAAGTCACCCAAACATTTTAATGTATACAACATCCAATTCATTTTTATTCTAAGATTTTGATTTTTTTGTAACCATTTTTTTTTATGTAAAATCATGATTAACGTATTATATTAAATGGACACATGGTAACATAATCTGGCACCGACCGTTTCTACCATGTACTAGAAGTGACCCGTTTCACTTGAACCTGTTATGATCATTACACAACCTGTGCATTTATATTTTTTTAGTTTTCTTTACTATAATTTAGGTGGGGTCAAGTTTTCATATTAGATGCTCTTTCCAAGTACAAGGCAGCTGATGCCCGTGAAGCTGAAAATATCGTAGAACGAGTTACTCCAAGGCTGCAACATGCAAATTGTGCTGTAGTTCTTTCAGCTGTCAAGGTACTTTATTTTGTATTTTACCTTTGATTTCTGCTTTTTCATGATCCTGAATCCTGATTATTATTATCATTATCTTTGTAGATGATCCTTCAACAAATGGAACTCATCACTAGTCCCGATGTTGTCCGCAATTTGTGTAAGAAAATGGCTCCTCCTCTTGTAACATTGCTTTCCGCAGAACCCGAGATTCAATATGTTGCATTAAGGAACATTAATCTTATTGTACAAAAGCGGCCTACAATCCTTGCACATGAAATTAAGGTATGATACTGAAATGATTCAACGTCTGCGCTTTTGGCTGACTTGGTTGTTAAAGAGGTTAGCATCTAAACTGCCTATTTTCTAGGTCTTCTTTTGTAAGTACAATGATCCAATCTATGTGAAGATGGAGAAGTTAGAGATCATGATTAAACTGGCTTCAGATAGAAATATAGACCAGGTTTTGTTGGAGTTCAAAGAATACGCCACAGAAGTAGATGTAGATTTCGTCAGAAAAGCTGTGCGTGCCATTGGGCGTTGTGCCATCAAGTTAGAGAGAGCAGCTGAACGTTGCATTAGTGTTCTTCTCGAGCTGATCAAAATTAAAGTCAACTATGTAGTTCAAGAAGCTATTATAGTGATCAAGGATATTTTCAGAAGATATCCGAACACGTACGTTATTGAAATTGTTACCACTATGCTAATAGAATTGGTGAGTATAACATATGATTCTTAATTAGATCTCTCCTTGCAGCTATGAATCTATCATCGCCACACTTTGCGAGAGTTTGGATACATTAGATGAACCAGAGGCTAAGGTATTGTGGATGATTATAAAGGTCTTCTGCTAACAGTAGAAACTTAGCGAGCGTTAATGACCTTTTTTCTTAATTCTTTCTCAGGCATCCATGATTTGGATAATTGGTGAATATGCAGAAAGAATTGATAACGCTGATGAACTTCTTGAAAGCTTTTTGGAGAGTTTTCCTGAAGAACCTGCACAAGTCCAGTTACAGTTGTTGACTGCAACTGTCAAACTATTTCTTAAGAAGCCAACCGAGGGACCCCAACAGATGATTCAGGTATTCTTTGTGTTATATGCTTGTGTGGCTATATTGCAAACGTGATCTATAGGAAGATCACAAGAAGACTTTGCCTATTTTGAAAATCATCGTATTTAAGACCTCTTGAAATGAAGGATGTAATCTTTAGAGATTATGATGGAGGCGTGACATGCTGCTTTAAAACCATAAACCTCAATTTTTACCCATTGATTATGACAATGGTAGATGCCCAAAAGTTCAAAACTTCAACGGGCAGTTTTCTTTAGGGTGTCAAGTGTCCACTTATTAAGTGTACGATATCTTAATCAAAAACATGCCAAATGAATCTCTCAAACTTATATACTTCTATTAACATATGTATGGTTTCAATATATACTCTTGTCTTTGTAGGTTGTTTTGAATAATGCCACTGTGGAGACTGACAATCCAGATCTGTGAGATCGGGCATATATATATTGGCGTCTTCTTTCAACAGATCCTGAGGTTGGTTTTCACGTTTTCCTGGATATTATTTTCTTAAGCCACTGACTCAACATCCATGTTGCTTTTAACCCATAACCTACAAAAAATTAAATCTTAAAAAACTCATGTCCATCCTCTCTAAATCAAAATATATGAGATATCATAATTAAATTTGTTTCAACCTGCAACATTGTATGCATCACCTGACTAGAAGTTATGAAGTGATCATTACTTATGCTAGAAACTAGAGTTGGAAATTTGGACCCATATACTTATAAGTGGGTCGGTTTTGGGTTATTTTTGTGTCTAACTGCAAAAGTCACCCATAGTGTACTTTTATTTCATAAAACCCTCTAAATCATTTTATTTGAATAGTATATCAATACCGATATAATATGATATATGTAATCGTTTTTTTAGATTTGTATATTTATGAATACTTGGAGAAAACTGGACTAGAAGTTTTCAAGGTCAACGAAACCCTACTGTAGCCTGTGCCAAAAATACTTGTTTGACGGGTTACACTAGTTGTCCAACCAACACATTATGCCACATCTACAAGAAACTTTTTTGTCTACATGTCTCTTGTTTAAGTTTTATTAATGTAATTTAGCAGCTAATTGTCAGTTTTTTGCATTTTTTATATCTTAGATATAACAGTTCACAACCTATTACCATCTGACATCATGACCTGCATTTCATACCTCAGGCTGCAAAAGATGTTGTTTTAGCTGAAAAGCCAGTGATAAGTGATGATTCAAATCAGTTTGATTCATCACTCCTTGATGAGCTGCTCGCCAACATTGCTACTTTGTCTTCTGTGTACCACAAACCCCCTGAAACATTTGTAACGCGTGTGAGGACCTTACAGAAAACAGAAGAGGAGGAGTTTCCTGAAGGTAGTGAGGGAGGGTATTCAGAGACATCATCTGCACAAGTTGCTGATAATGGTGCATCACCGCCACTTACTTCAGGCGCCTCACAATACGCTGAAGTAAAGCAATCAGCTCCTGCACCTGCTGCTCCCGTGCCAGATTTACTTGATCTTATGGGTCTTGACAGTGATGCTGGTGGAGATAATGCTATTGTATCAGTCGACCAGCCAGTAAAGCCTACTGGGTAAGTTTGGTAGGCACTCAGATGCAGATCAGAATCAGGAATACATGATTGAACTTAGAGATGGCAAAATGGGTAGGTTGGGTACATAGTCACAACGGGTTTTTTATTGCCTGGGTTGAAACTGGTCAGGTTGGATTGATCTGAATCACATTTTTGTCCAAAATTTCAAAATGTTTGCTAAGCAGTTATCGGTTCAAATACGATTATCAAGACGATATTGTATATATAATAGTTTAGTTCTTGAATAAATTTTCAAGGAAGTTTGATGTATTAACAGTACACTTTGGGTGACTTTCGACCCGTTTGACCCTGTTCTCTGTGTAGCTGAAAAGCATCTCATTTGACTATAGAGATAGAAACATAACACAAATTGCCTTATATATAAGTAAGGGGTGAAATTTGCTGCCTCTAAATGAGTTCAAACAATAGGAATTTTGTCTTACAACAACACTTACCTTGCAGGCCTCCACTGCCAGTTTTATTACCAGCTGCAACTGGTCAAGGTCTGGAAATCAGTGCTCAAATGGTACGAAGGGATGGTCAGATATTTTACAGCTTAATGTTTGAGAACAACACACAAATTCCACTAGATGGATTTATGATTCAGTTCAATAAGAACACATTTGGTCTTGCAGCTGGTGGACCCCTCCAGGTATCCATTATCGAGTATCGACTCCAATATGTTTATCTACTTTTTCTATATCTTGTCGATAAACAACATATATCTGTAATCAGGTTCCCCAAGTGCAACCAGGAACATCGGAAAGGACCCTTCTTCCTATGGTTCTGTTTCAGAATATAGCACCGGGTCCCCCAAACTCGCTTTTGCAAGTTGCTGTAAAGAACAATCAACAGCCTGTGTGGTACTTCAATGATAGAGTCTCGTTGCATGTATTGTTTATGGAGGATGGAAGAATGGAACGTACCACCTTCCTTGAGGTAATATGTTTTTTTTCTTTTTTTGGTTTTTAAATATACTCTGTAAAGAAGCACAATACATAAAGGTGAAATTTAGCTTTGGAGATTTAATGAATTCTGGTATATTATCACTAGGTGTACAGTATCTTCTAGAACTCACACTTTAGATGCGCGTTATCTTTAGGCTAATTTTAGATGTTTTACTTTTGTTTATATACATCTATCTATTAAAATATCTTAGTATTAAATGGTTTAACTTTTGAATGATGGTGCTTGGCTTTTCTTAATAGGAACTATCCTAGCTGAAATGTAATTATGTAAAATACTGTTCTCGCCAAAATGGCAGTTAGTCAGTTTTTTGCAATTTCACAAGAACAGTGGTATATCTGCAGTGTATCCAAGTAAAAGAATTCGAGATTCAGTGACCTGTTTGCTTTTAATAGTTATGATCTAAATTGGATATAAGCTAAAAGTAGAAAATTGTCGGCCATGAGTCTGTGCCTATAACGTCCAATTTATAGCATCAATTACGTTTGACTGTAAAGGTCAAAAGTGTACCTGATTTTCTTTTGAAACTTGTGCCAAACAAAACTGAGTCTTGTCACTGTGATTGCAGACATGGAAGTCATTGCCCGATTCCAACGAGGTTTCAAGAGACATTCCAGGCATTGTGATAAACAATGTTGATACAACCTTAGAACAGTTATCTGCTTCAAATATGTTCTTTATTGCCAAGCGTAAAAATGCCAACCAAGATGTCTTGTATTTATCAGCCAAAATTCCTCAAGCTGTCCCTTTCTTGATTGAGCTTACAGCAGTTCTCGGTGTTCCTGGACTTAAATGTGCTATCAAATCTCCGAACCCTGAAATGGCTCCGTTATTTTTCGAAGCCCTGGAAACCGTCTTTAAGAGTTGATTTCTCCCTCTTGGTTTTTCTTGTTGGGTTTTTTTTTTTCCGGGGTCTTCGCTTTCTGTATCCGTTAGTATATATGTATAGGCATAGTAAGTTCCGACTTGGTGATGAGAAGTTTTTATATTTCACCGTGTTTTTGGTGAATTTTGTTGCACAAATTTTATAGTTATGGAGACATTATGATTAATATGTTAAATTGTGATTTGTAATATGTGGTACCGAATTGAGAAGAGTGAGATGGCAATGAAATGCAACATTATATATACCGTGGGATGCTGAATAGTCCTTTTTGCTTATCTATTAAATTGGAATGGGAAGTACCTATCACATATGGCCTTACCTTGAACAGGATCTGTTTTATGGGCTCATACGTTTAAGGATCGCTGATAGGTCCTGGTGTGGGCATTTGGCTACATGGTTCCCTGACGTATATGAAAGAAAATCCGTCTTTTGGTTCATTTTTAACATTATTTTTTGTTTTGTTTTTGTGTTTATGTATGTGTAGAAAACTTGAACAAAACAGAGAATACGAAGTATCACCTTCAGTTCGCCACCATCTATGTTACTTTCCATGACCACTTCAATCAGTGCTTTTGCATCCTAAAAGGTTCAGTCCAAAATAATGGAATAAAAGACCTAGGAACGAGCAAGGAATATTTTTAGCCCCAACGACAAATGAACCTAGGGGCGGGGCATTTTCGGGGAGTAGCCCGATTTTTTTGAATACTACAGGAATGTATCATGTATGCATAAAAATTATGGAGTAGTGAAACCATTCGCTTTTGATATACATCAAAACATAAACCATTCCCAAAGACAATGTCATCATTCATCAATATGAAATATTCACTGCCGACCAAGCAGCCAGTCCTCCGTGTTCAACTAAGATAACCAGTAAACAATGTCAAACCATATGTACACTTTAATGTCAACGATCTTATAAAAAAAAGTGACTCCTTGCATTGCTTCATCATTGATTCCATAAGTATAGATGTCTCAACATGTTTCTTTCTACTCTTCGCACCGTCTGGAACCGAGTTTGTGGACCTATCAATCTCTTCAGTTGTCCATTGTATTGTCTCTTCTAACCACTTGCCCATACTATTGACTTTTGGTTAGAAAATATTTGTATCAATTCCTCCAACCGTGAAGGTAGGCTTGGTTTGGAGAGATTTGAATTGTCTTTGGGTTTGTCAGATTCCTACGGGAATGGCTCTCGTCCTTGCAAATCTGGTTCCGAAACAAACCCTGTTGGCCATTTGGATTCAATTATTATCTGGAATGTAATTAAAATCCTGATAAGAAATTATAGAAGAAATGATTAAAGAAAGCGATATGTTAGAAGATGCTTCATGATTTAATTCAGCAAATGGAAAATGGCATAGCTGGGCAATGTATGTTACTGGTTGGCTATTGATTATATGCGCAGTGTGAAAAATGAAAGGATAGACTATTGGAAGTGGTTGCAGGTTATGGCCTTATGGGTTCTATCGCTACAATTGTGAAGATTTGGCATGGGCTTATGGAATGAAGAATGCTATTTGTTGAAAATCATTTGGTTAAGGTTTTATTGCATATAGGTGTCGGATTGGTGTTAGTAGATATAGTACTGATTTGTATTTGTTTTTTTTTGGATTTGATGTATAGCATAGGAGTTTTTCGTTGTCTAACTAGTACCTACTGAACATTGAAAATAGTTTGTAACGTTGCTTCGTGTATATATAATTACTTGGCAGATTTAGAAAAGAAAGGGAAAAAAAAAGCAAATCCTTTTTGTACAACCGACCATATAGTGTAAAAGTGGCAATTTTGAGCCATATACCTCTAAATGCGTCAATTTGGGTCACCTTTTAACTTTGACGGGTTAACCAAATTAGGTTGAACGGTTGATACGTGACCTAAGTCCATGCAGATAATGGGGACTTTTTTCTCATTTAGTATTTGAATGTTTTTATCCACTAATATTGAATATCTTATGGGTTAATTACCGTAATCGTATAGATCACTAGCCCACGTTCTAATCTTCTTATTATTGGTCAAGGGCGGGCGCAGAAGAGTATAGGGCCCAAAATCTGTCAGGGCCCAAAATATTAGGTTTTGTAGCTTTAGGTTTCTAAAGTTTGAAAAATGAAAAGTAAAAATCAATAAAAAAAATGTTTTTTAATTTTCCATTGAAAAACTATTTTGAAAAGAGTTCTAATATTCTTTTATGTTTTCTTAGATACATATTTTGAAAAACTATGATTTGATCGTGTTTTCTACTTTTTATGTTTTCTTAAAATACAAAAATGAAACACGAGTGTTTTCCAAAACTAAACGCCCATTGGTGTTTGTTTCTTGTTTCTTTCTATGTTCTTGAGAGATTGACCATCTCGAATCGGTCTCTTATCAACGTTTATATGAAAGCAAATGTGTCTAACATGTCAAATGGGTTAAAAGTCATCTGAAATGTATTTAAATGTATAAAACATTGTTAATCACTTTATTACAGAAGTCATAATATTTCATAATTACATATGTTTTGCAAGTATGTTTAGCACGTGAAGTATATAGAGATGGATAAAAGCATATTTCTGGGTAAGACCAACCTAGCTCAACCATTTTCACCCATTACCCAACCTATCTGACCCATCCATTTTGCCACCTTTAATCATGAACAAAGACAACAAACATTATCAGACATGTTGGAGTGTAGTTTGAAGTCAGGACCAACTAGTGGTTTTGAAAACAGGGTCCAGTGGAATGAGAATTTAAATGGGTATTAACTTCTTAATCCGGCTCTTTAAGTGGGTATGAAATTTTTTTCCGTATCGTGTGTATTAGACACATACCAATAAACAAACAAGTTGTATCATAAAAAATTCTCTCAACTTCTTCTGGTTAGTGATTAAGGGTGATGAAAGTTTCATATTTGAGTTCGGCCAATTCAAATCATAATCACATTTAGGGACTCCCATTCCTTGGTTTAACCTATCAATCTTTAAAAGGATAAAATACAATCAATAATGGCGTTGAAAATAATGATACTCGAAAGTTCAGGTGACATGATGGATGGTTGTTTTTTGACCCGAAAACAATTTACTTCTTTTCAACAGGAGAAAAAAAGGAAGTTCTAGATTTTATTAAAAAATTATATTATGTCAATAATGATCTAAATCCTTGGATATAGTTGAATTAGCAGGTAGTATATGCATTATTATAGACTTTGGGGCTTTGGGCAACAACTTCTTTACTTTTAAGCTATATGCTTATAATGAGAAAACACATAGACCACACTGGCAGAAGAAAATACAAAAGCTACATCTACAATAAACTCATGCAATGCAAGAAGATGTAGTACCAAAATGAAGGATTTAGTTGCTAGGAGTTTAATTCAATGTAATGCTTTCTAGTTATGTACATAAGTTAAGGGACTGGAAATGTCATATGGCAATAGTTTGTAACAGAAAGTCAAAGTCAGAGGGGCGGTTACCAAGACCCCCATATATATGTATTTTGTATATAATTTTTACATAATACAGAATATACAATTTTCCCCCCAAATCATTTCTCTCTCAAATTCATCTTCAATTCAGTTTCTAATATGGTATCAGAGCACGATCCGATCATCAGGATCGAAGATTCACACAACATATAATCATCTTCTCCGATCACCGGAAAATCGCCATTCTTTCCGGTCACCGAAACCCTAATTTCTTCAAATTTTCATTTTTCTTCAACAAAACCCTAATTTTTTATTTCTCTCTCAAAATCTATCACAATGCCAGATGTTATTCCAAATAATGTTGCTGATAACATTGAATCAATCCATCATCCTTTGTATTTGCATCAAAATGATCATCCAGGGCTTATATTGATTGCAAAGAAATTGACTGGATCTGAGAATTTTAGCACATGGAAGAGATCTATGCTAATTGCTTTAAGTGCTAAAAACAAGTTGAAGATCATCAAAGAAGAATACAAGTTGCCAGAGGCAACATCAAATCTCAAGGCAATGTGGGACAGGACAAATGATATGGTAATCTCTTGGATACTCAATACTGTTTCTGAATCTATTAGGAATAATCTGAGCTTTGTCAATACTGCATCTGCCCTGTGGAAAGAACTAAATGAACACTATGAACAATTAGATGGCCATAGGATCTATCAGATAACAGTAGATGTGACTCAACTTAAGCAGAACAACACTAGTATTGAGGTCTATTACCATAAGATGAAAGGCTATTGGGATGAACTAGATGCTTTAGAAACACCCTATGCTTGTGTTTGCAAATGTACTTGTGATAATGGCAAAACTAATGGTGAGAGGGAACAAAGAAAAAGACTAGTTCATTTCTTGATGGGATTGGATGAATGTTACTCAAACATTCGTGGACAAATCCTCCTGCAACAACCATTACCTTCAGCTGCCAAAGCTTATGGCATGCTCAGACAAGAGGAGAAATAGAGGGAAGGCATTCTGCCAAAACCTCCAACCATTTCCACTGCACTCACAGCTCACACACCTCCCAACATTCCCTCTTACAAACCAACTTTGCACCAAACATACAAAAAACCTATCTACACTGCAAGGCCAACTGAAAGGAAGAGTGCCTTCAGAAAAGGTGTCTTTTGTGGACAATTTTACAAAGAAGGTCATCTAAAAGAGGAGTGCTATCAAGTTGTTGGTTTCCCACCTGGTCATCCATTGTATGGGAAATTCAAGCCCTATACCTCTCCCAAACCATCTGTGAACTCTATTGCTATTCAAGATACTCCTCTGCAGCAGTCACATGATCACTCTGGAGCCCTGAATCCTCAAGAACCAGCATTGCACAACAGAATGGATCAATTGCAGAATCAGCTGAACCAGCTTATGCTAATGATGCAACATACATCTCAAGGTCACCAAAACTCCTCTCCTGCATTAGTAAACTTACTATATGCTTTCATTTCTGCATGCACCTATCATTGTGTTATGACATGTATTTCTGACCTCAAAGATGCATGGGTACATGACAGTGGTGCAACTGACCATATTTGCAACACCCTTTCTAAACTCAAGACCATTAATACTTGCTCTCCACCCATATCTGTTGCTCTACCTAATGGTCAGACTGTACTGGTTACTCAAACTGGTACAGTTGAGCTTCAACCACATATTATTCTCCATAATGTATTCTACATACCTAATTTTGCCTACAATCTCATATCAATTAGGCACCTCACAACTTCCTCTAAATCGAGTGTCACTTTCACTCATGACACATGTTACTTGCAGGTCCATGATAGCATGATCCCCATTGGTTCAATCCTACATGGACTGTACATCTACACTCCTCCAATCTCTCACTGCAACTCTACAATGATGACCAACTCTACTGCTACCAATCTATGGCATGCAAGACTTGGTCATCCATCTTTTCATGTACTTAATAAAATTACTTGTCTTTCTCCTATTATACAATGTAATGATCTCAATAAATGTACTATTTGCCCTATGTCAAAGCAGCAAAATTTATCTTTTTCTTTAAGTAATTCTCATGCTGTTGCTATGTTTGATTTGATTCATGTGGATGTATGGGGACCATACAAACATGCTACTGTTAATCAATGCAAGTATTTTCTCACCATAGTAGATGATTATGATACGTCCCACGGTGTATCAATATACCAAAGTATATTGTACACAGAACAGTTGTAAAGGGGGGTGAATACAACTTTCTTCGATCTTTACAAACTTTTAAATAAAACGTTTTAAGGATCTAGTTTATATATTAAGTAAGTAAAGAACAAGAATCATTAAAACAGTAGAGCAGTAAACTAAATGAAACATTCTTAAACACAGATTATAGTTTTCAATGTAATCCTTTATTAAGAAATAATCTATACAAAAAATTACAGGGTTGTTGCGGAAACAAGATAGCCTATAGATATCTAAACAACCATTTGAAATGAAAAACTACAATCAATAAGTTTCTACTCAAGAGAATCAGCCCAAGCTGATCTCAAACAGACTAAGCTGTATGTAAGAGCAAAGAAAACTTGTGTGAAGAATGATTCTCAGGAATGCCACACATATGCAATCAAGGATTGAGGCTTTTATAGGCGAAAACCCTTCTTCACTTGGTATCCAATTAAGCCACGTATTCTTCTTCTACTGGATGACAAAGGAATATTTGATCGTGCCTTCTCATAGTACTTGTGGTCCCCAAAGTACTGCCATTCATTCTTTATCATCCAACAAGAGTATGGACACGCATATGTAAATCCAACCACCAACCTGGATCCTAGGATTCTTCCTAGTCACGTCATTTGTCCTTATCTTCAATCCAGGTTGTTATCTTCACTTGATTGTCAGACACAGATTGGGCCATTTGTCAAAACACCAATCTGCCTAAGTATCTCCAAGCTGACTTCCACTACCAGCTTGGTCTTCTATCTTCAATCCTCCTCTTCGACTTGGATTGAATGCTATAAACATTGTTGATGAAACTTGAACAATACTTGCTTCCATAAGATTACCATTACAAAACATGAAGCATGATCTGGGTCAGAAACAGATCGTAAGCTGTGTCAGCTTAGTCTGACCCAGATCAGATTACAAGAACCAAAAGATTTCTAAGTGTTTATCTATCAGATTTGTCATCACCAAATTTACAATGAACATTGGGACTCAACAATATCCCCCTATTTGATGATGACAAAACCCAACACACTTCTAACTATCAGCTTACAAAGAATCAAAGTAAAATATGACTAACAGCTTGTGACCCTTTGAATCTTTTGGGTTCTTTTTGATCTGATATGAAGTTTTAACAAGAAAACAAAATTTGTACAAATACTTTGCATATATTGAGAAATGAAAAATATTACAATCATAACAACCTATTCCCCAATCATTTCTACTGCTTCTTGTTTTGCTTCAAATGATGGGGCAACAGTCACATTTAATTTCCTATCTAGACCCTCATTAATAAGGAATTGCTCATACCCATTACCTTGTTCACTAAAATTAACACAGAATCTGTACAAGGTAAATAGTTGCATATGAGGTACCTTTTTCAGCTCAGCAGTCCTTTGGAATACCAATTTGCCTCTTGCATTCACAAAGTACATTCCATGCTCAGGTTCAGTGATGAACAACCCACTTCTTGCATTTTCAACACCAGCAGGTAGAGACAGATCAAGATGACTTAGAATCTTGTCAAGAGCTTCAGGAGATAATTGATCAAGCAACTCTGAAGGGTTCAAGTTCTTGAGGAAATATGTATGATCACCTTCAGGAGCATTAATTCTTCCAAGTCTTCTCCTTTTCTTTTTAAGAGGCTCAGCTGACTCATCTTCATCATCCATATCATAAGCTTTAGGTCTTGGAAGACCAGTGATATCAATCTTGAATTTAACAATTATTGCAAACTTCTTTTCAATGGCTTCCAAGACTGTCTCTCTATGAATGCCAGGCATTCCAGTGATGATATTGTGCAACTCCACCCACTCAGTGTATCCCAAATCAAACAGCTTGTCAAGATCACAAGTTTCATAGCTTGATTCATAACCTTCTCTTGTGATCCTGATGCAGGGGATGGACTGTCCTCTTCTTCTTTTTAATTGACACTTAGTGATCAGCTCTGGATGTCTTCTATACTTGATTCTTTCAGTCACCTTTCTTTTCTCCAGAGCTTCCCACTGATCATGGAATTCAGTACTTGCCTTCACATCTTTCAGCTTATGTGATGGTTTTGAGTGAACCACCACTTTCTTTTTACCTTTGCCCTCTTTCTTCTTTGATCCCACAACTGCAAGATCTTCTTCATCTTCTTTGTTCAATGTTTCTTGAAGAATCTTGGCAATCTCTGGATCGGATTGGGTCTTTTTAGCATTTTCTCTTCTTCTGTCTTCCACTAATAAGTTGTATGCCACCTCAACTGTTACACCTAACAGTTCAGCCTGTTCCATTGCAGTCTCCCAATCTTTTTCTTCATCAGTAAGGATCTTCACACCACTTGAACCAGCTTCAGTAGGTCTTTTCTTTATCATAAACTGGTCCAAAGTAGTATTGTCTTCACTTGAAGAGGATTCTGCAAGTTTTTCTTTGGGAGCTGGGTCAGCTTGAGATGACACAGCTTGTACAGGGTCAGCTTGGGAAGACTTCTTCTTTTCACCAACTTTCACAACCTTTTCCATATCAAATTCCTTCCTTATCTCTCCAACAACATTCAAAACAACATCAGTAGTCTCCCCCTCAATTGTTTCACCCTTCTCACCAGCCTCTTTATTCACACTTCCAACAATCTTTTCACCACCAGACTCAGACTCTGGCATTTTTATCTCCTTTTCATTTTCCTTCTCACCTTCCACATTTGAACCAAATACAACAAGTCTCCTATCATTGGCCTCCCCCTCAGCTCTAGCCTTCCTTTGTCTTTCTTTTAGTTTTTCAAAATACTTAGCAACTTCCTTGTCAACCTTAACTCTTTCTCTTTCTTTCTCTAGTTCTTCTTGCTCAACTTCAGCAGCACTCTTCTCCTCCTTTTTGTCATCATCGGCAGGGAAATAGCTAACTGGAGTGGCAAAGACTCCTTTGAGGTTGTGGTTGAGCAGGTCAATTTTGACATTGTTGACACAACAAGCTCTGAATAGATCAACATAATCAGCATGGAGGGATCCAATGCTAGATTTGACACCCTTTGAGACTTCAATCAACTCTTTCTTGAAATCTGCTTGTGATTTGTTGGCAGATTAAAGCTCTAAGGTGACATCTCTGGTGAACTTGGTTGCACTTTTCTCAAACTGACTCAGAGTACTCTTGTTTCTCTCCTTTTCTTCATTAATGGCTTTTGTGAGACCATCAAGAGACTCTGTCAGCTTGGTTTGGTTCTGCTGCATCAAGTCAACTGCCTTCTTCACATTTTCTTCTAGTGCAGTCTGACCTTGGCACAGCTTCTCTACCTTCTTATCCGTTAATTCCTGATCCTTTTGGATCTTTTCCAAGCATTTGGTCAGCTTTGAGCTCTCAACCTTATAGGTTGAAGTGAACTCATTGAGCTGACCCACCACATCTGAAAATGAGATAGTGGTAGCTTGGGAAGAACTTGCAGTTGGCCTAAAGGCCACTGACTCTGGAAAGAGCAGCCTGCAATCCTTAAAGTCAAGCTCATTGGGCTCATATAGAAGGGGGTGGAGTGTAAGAGAGTTTTGGTGAATTTTCTCATGAGAGTGAGTCTCATGAGCAGATCTGTCAGAAATGACAATGTGCTGGTCAGCCTGAGAAAGATTGACGTGTAATTCAGGCTGAGGGCCAGTGGGAATATGTTGATCATGAGATTGATCAACTCCTCCACTAGCATCGTCCATCAGTTCATCCTTTGAGGATGGATGGGCAAGCACATCATCGAATGAAGAATCACTTCCGGAGATAGTGATTTTATTCTCATCAGCATCGTGAGGACCACCGATAGTTCCCATTGCTGCACATGGGGCTGTCATGACCTCCTTAAAGAAGGCCATGTAACCTACAGGATCCCTCTGTCCAAGGACAGATGCAGACACAGATCCTGCAGGTGTAATGTTTTGTGTAGAGGATTGCCCTTCTACAATGGTGTGTTGTTGCACCAAGGCATCCTTAGGGGGAATAATAGAGGCCTGTACCCCTCCTTGTGATCTAGAAGGGGCATTGACAGCCTGTGCAGACTCAGAGTGTAAGAATGAAGGAGTCTGATCAGCTTGGGGAGGAGAAGCAGTGTCACAAGTGCGTTCAATACTTCTCTCCTTTGGCTGGTCATCCTCAGAATTGATGTGCATTGACTCTGACTCATTTTGGATCTGGGTTGGATCCACTGTTGTCCCTTTAATGATATCATCAACCTGTTTGGAGGCTGATGATGGCGATTTTGGTTCAGACACAGTATGACCTTGGGAGGAGATCTTTGTTTCAATACCTTCACCCTGTTTGGAGGGTTGGGTAGCAGTAGGTGATCCCTTTTTCTCGTCTACACTCTTTTAGGAGAGTGCAGATGGGCGTGGTGAATTCGTCTTATCAGCTTGGGTGGCAGGGACAACTTTGGAACGTTCCTTAGCTTCCACTGCACCTTGGGGGGACTTTGATTTTTGTAGATGTTGCTTTGTCAACCCCAGAAGCTGACACAGACTTCCTTTTTGTTCTTTGCTTTTTAACATTGTGAGGTACTAAGTCCTCAACAATGGGTCTTTTAGAAGTGAGTTTGGAAGAAATGGATGAGGGTGTGGCTAGGGTGGCTGATGATGTGGCCAACCCTTCACCCTCTTAAGAAGGAGAAGAAGATTGAATAGATTTGAGTGTACCTTGGTCCCCCTGATTGGCAGATTGAGTGTCAGACTCAGATCGCGTCGAAGAAGGGACAGCTTCCTCACTTGCAACTCTCTCACTCTCCCTTGCCCTGCAAAAATTAAGGTAGGTCTGCATTGCTGGGGTCAGACCCTGCGCAGTTACCTTAGGACTATTGAAAATGTTATTATTAATGGCCTTACATTCAACAGTCTGACCAGTTGCCAGACTGAAATCATTATCAAGAATAGCTTCAATAATGAGTGCAAGAATCCTACCATAAGGTATGGTAAGACTCTTATTATTGACTCGGCCAACTAAGTCCTTAAAAATTACAGCAGCAAAATCTATTCTGGTCATAGTGACCATTGCATGAAAAATTTGCAATTCTAAAGCATTAGGTTGATCAAAGCTGCCTGCCTTTACTTGTAAAGATTTTGAAATTGTGCTCAAAAGATAATTCCAAATACCAGTTAAATATTTCATTTTTACTACTGAAGCCAATGGACCAGTATAGCCAACATCTTGCAAAACACTTTTGGCTTCAATATGAGACACAATACATTCATAAATATCTTCAGGCATATAAGACAGCTCAAATGCAGACCTAATCCTCTTTAAAGAAATGTATACCTTTTTATTACCATTGAGGATGGTGCCATAGATTGCAGGATCTCCTTGTTTGTTCTGACCAACATAGCAACTTGCCCAAAATTCACAAAGAAGGTCTTTGAACACCACATTTGGCCGCTCAATCAACATTTTGCCAAAAGGATGGTGCCATAAGAATGACACCACTTCTCCATACCCCTTAGCCCAGGCAGGAGGATGAACATTGGCAGAAACGAGACTGACTATCTTGATTTTACCAGTATCAAGATCAGCAGGAACAACCACTACCTTATCTCCCACCACATAGGGTGAAAGCTTATTAACGCTTACCGGAGCTGGGTATAGGACCTCAGATTCAGATGAAGAATCTGATTGAGAATTATTTGCAGAAGGAGATGATGATGCCATTTAAAAAAAATTTAGAAGAAGAAATTAGAGAAATAGATAAAACAGTATACAGATTTTAGAAAATGAGAGAAATTGATTTAGAGAAATGAAAAAGTGATTTGGGGGTTTAGGTTAAAGAGAGTATATATACTTTATTATAATAAATATCTTTTTAACCGTTTGAAAATTGGAAAGAGAAAGCATATGATTGGTGGATGAACAAGTAGTGGAGGTACTTTTTCAGTAACCAGCTGTTGCCACTACACGTGTCAGTCACCAATAGGATAGAAAATAATAAATAAGTAAACCAAATAAAATAATGTAAGTAATAAAGCGCACTGAGATATTTAATAACAAAAATCACCACTAAGCTGGGTCAGACTCAGCTTACCCTCTTTTACTTGAAAATACACCAAGTATGAAAGGGTAGTCTGGGTCAGACACAGCTTACCCTCAAAATTGAGGATAATTCTAAGGGGTCAGATTTGTTATTACTTAGCTCACTGCCTTTTACAAATTTAACATACCTAGCTTACTGATGTGTAAAATCGAGTTTAAAAATTAAAAACAAGAAATACCCTAAAACTGACTACTACACACTCTCGGGCAGTGGATCCGTTCGTATATAGTATAGCTAAAAGGTAAGTCTAGGATCGAACACAGGGACTAAAGTGAAGTAATTGTTGACATTAAGTAATTCTAATTAAAAAGGGGTTTTGTGACCGAATTGTCACTTTGCAACAAGTAAAAGTAAATAACTTAAATCCGGTATTACCGGGGCAGGGATCGTCCTCAAACGATATTGAAAATGTTTTTATGACAATAATTTAAAGGCATCCATCTTGATTTCGCTCAACAATACGCTCAGATTGCACATAAATGAAGTTCAAATCCAAATTAGTTGATTAAATAACCGAGACTCAAACAAAGCACCAACCCCGTACCCGTCAAGTTAATGACATCATTTGACTCTCTTGCTTAAACTAGTTTCGTTACCCCAAGACATCTTTTATAACTTCCCTAATCAAACAATTGGTTTGGTTATTAAAATAACAATTATACCTATCGATTGTACCCAACCGTTAACACATTTCTCCCTATTATCATGAACGATTATCTACCGTACCCGTCATAGACCCAATCGTTTGTACCCAAACAATCAAAATGAAATATATGAAATCAATAATTACCATTAATGACACATAAATCACCAACCAATTCAAGATAAATTATAAGGAAGAAATACGTTAAGATCTCGATATAACGTTAAATGGAATCAACATTGAATTAATAAAATCGTGCAATCTTACATATTGTCTCACTCCATCAAGATGGATGATGAAGCGATTAGCCACTCATATTAAAATAAGAATAACAAATAAAATATGAAGAATTCATTGTTACCGAATGATAATAATCGAAGGCTACAAACGAAATTGATCCAATCGTGTTTGAAATCCTTAAATATGATGAATAGATGAAAATATCTCTGAATAAGTCTTCAAAAACGGCTGGGAGAAGAGAAGAAGGGTTTTGGGATATTTTTGCATGCTATTTATATGCCTCCCGAAATCTGCCAGAACCGCCCCCAATTGCGGCGCAACTAGTGTAGTTGCGGCGCAATTGGGGTTGACTCGAGAGTTGACTTTGACTTTCATTGACCAAGGACGGCTTGAACTTGAATGCATTGCGGCGCTAATGAATTGATTGCGGCGCAACTTATTCTTCTGCTTTTCGGTTGCGGCGCAACAACTAGTTGCGGCGCAATTGAATGTCGACTCGCGTTGACCTTTGACCATTGTTGACTCGTGGTTGGCCAGGAAAAAAAGGCGTTGCGGCGCAACTAGGACAGTTGCGGCGCAACTTAACTTTCTGTAATTCGGTTGCGGCGCAACCTTCCTTTTGCCAGCTTTGACTTTTGTTGACTTTCTGCAATCTTCATCCAAATGCTCCCGAAATCCTCCGTTAGCACTTACTTCACCTCAACAATGTCGTTTTCTCCAGATTTATGCTTAAATACCTGTCAGTAACCTGAAACACTAACAAATACCATAAACGCACCAAATGTATACAAAAAGGACTCATAAACCATGCAAATTCAACTAAATACAATGTGGGAAATGGGTATAAAATACGACACATCAAATCCCCCCACACTTAAGCTTTGCTTGTCCTCAAGCAATTCCAAACTTCAAAACTCAATTTACCTTGGTACATATGGGAATAACATTACAGTAATCAAAAAGAAGCTAAACCATCATTGAAAATGAAACGAGATAGTTAGGCAGTTTTAATCTTAAATGAAAACTGGAATGTTTGACAATACTTGACTGATATACAAGCCTTAATAACACGACTAAGCACAAAAGAATCGAATCAGTGATATCTCGTCTATCCTACTCCAACTAACTTACTCTTGGGGTTGAATATTTGAATAATCACTCAATGCCTAGTCGTGATGCATAATCTTTTAACCATAGGCTTGTACTAGGTTCGTTCCTTCACCGCCATGATGCAAGCACCACAACGTCTATCAAAAGAGGACTTTAAGGGTTTTAATGAACTTCTGAGGCTAAACAAGGTATTTAAAAGGGTATGGAAATTTGGGTAAACAAAGGGTGTTAAAAACAAATAACACAACATTTAACAAAGTTTTACATAATAGTCTGATCCATTAAATCCCATGTCACTAGTTGCCAACGGTCCAAAACCCGAGAAGTTGTCCAGACAATACCCCCAATAGACGATTAAAAACCGACACCATTGTGGTGTATGACACTAAACAACTCAATCAACCATCTAACCATGTTGGCTTAAACAAACGCGCCAACCCACAAATAACAACTTAAGATTATAGCATTCAGATCCTTTCGTTGGTGTAATTGATGTACCAACTTACAAAAATGATTTGACCAAAAATGAGAAATACCAACTGACAGCCCAAGCTCCTTTTTCTTTCCTTTTTTTCTATTTTTTCTTTCTATTTTTTTTTCTTTTTCTGTTTTTCAATTCTTTTTTTTTTTGTGAGCTACTTTTACTCTGACTAATTGGTATTCTCTTAAATAACATTTGAAACAGTGACAAATCATATACTCATATGCTCAAATGAACGATCCAGACTTTATACAAACAAACATGACGAAATCAATCTATTCTCAATAACCGAGAATATCCCAACCCGACATAAAGGACAACCCCAAACCATCCACTAGCATAGGCAACCAATGACCCACCAGGACTTCGACTATCGGTATGGCTAGGTAAAGGTGTATTTTTAATGTGGATTTAATAACAAAGAACAGGCTAATGACAACAAGTTTTCTATTGTTTCTTGCACTAAAAATGAGTGCAACATAAGGGTTTAACAGGTGGTTCACTAACCAGTGTAGTTAGCTACTAAGCACATTAACAAAACATGCACATAACAATTATTTTACGAAACAAGGGTGAATCAAACAAAGAACAAATGGTTTTATCCTAAATTTGCCTCTTCTGATAAATAACACGGAACGATCAACCAGGACAAGTTCTAGAATCAACGCAATCACCGGCACACTCATAGCAAATGAAATAATCCGGAAATGGAAAATCAACCTCAAACTTGCACATCATAGTTCAGAGCTCTAAATAGAACCCTTACTCTTGAATAAATCCAAAAGCCTACGAGAGGGACAAATTTACAAGGCTAATAATTCCAAACCCGTAAACACCTAGCATATCTAGAAATGAATCAAGAATCTCACAAATTTTGTGTATTGGTGCTATAAGCGTGCTAGTCATATTATTAATCCAGAAGGGATTGCCTAATTAATCAATCAAGGCACATTCCACCAATTAAATTTTGTACCAAGGGTGTAGTCAAATTGCTCATTAAAATCTATAATTAGGTGACAAAAGCAATTAACTACAAGGACAAGCATGCAAAAGTTTAAAAATCCTCTAAAATACCCGACTTTTTCCTATTTACCACCCCCCCACACTTGAGTTGGACAATGCCCTCAATGTCCAATGAACTAAGGCAAACTATGGGAAATAGGGAAAAGTAAACAAAAACAAAATCAAGAACAAGAAAAACTTGCCGGGTATGATGTATGTTCCATGCCTGAATATGATGCCAACAAAATATGTCGCTGAACTTACTGCCAGCATATGCATATGACATTCAACTTGCTACCAACATGAACACACAATTAACGAGCAACATAATCTAATAAACCATGCATTCATCCTATCCCTAATTATTCAAATGGAAATGGAAAAATAAAATACGATGTTCCATCACCCCTTAGGGTGGATACAAACCAAACAATTAGAAATAAATAAAAGTACAGAAATAAAATTGTTCAAACAAATAAAAGTACAAGCCATCATCACCAACAAATGGCAGCAACATCATCCCATCATATATCATTGAGGAGGGTGAGGGTAACCAGGCATAGGTCCTGTACCAAAAATCGATCCAACCACCTGCTCAGCAAACGATGGTTCTGCCGAACCTGATCCTCCAGCATCTGCACCAGCCTGCGTACCTACAAAAGACCCAAAGCTAAAAGGGTTATCGGGCCCCGTCCCTCCAAGATCATGGGAAGGAGCCACCTCATACTGACGCTCTGGTGGGAAGAAGAATCCACCTCCAGCCCGGTTCTCTGGAATGAATATACTGGGAGGGCGGTAGTCGGGAATAGGATCAGGTCTATGGAACTCCTGACCCGTATACTGGGCCTCCCACATGGGCTGATAGCGCTGCTGATCATGCATCACGCGCCCCACACCTGAACCAACCCATCTAAAATCACTATCCATCCTCTGCTGGAACTGCTCATGGGCATGCTGAAAGTGCTGCTGAGACTCCCACATGTTACTAACCAAAGTCCCCAAAGAAGAAAAATCCCATGGACCTGAAGGGGCGGCAGAAGAAGAAGATGGTCCCCCAGTAGGTGTAGCGGTGGCACGACGCTTAGTACGTCGTGCGGGCTCTAGCGGCTGCTCTGGTGCATCGGCCATCTCCGCATCATCATCATCACCTGCCTCTGCCTCCTCCTCATCATCAGAGGCAGCACCACCAAAATCAATCAACTCAAGAATAGCATTCTTATGAGCTAGAGGCTTAATCAATTTCCAACGCTTCAAATCATTCCAAGTGAATGGCTTCATAGGTTTGCAGTTCAAAGCGACTGCATTATCAGCACCCTCAAAATACTTCACCATCTTGGAAATAAAATGACCACAGACTAACCCCCTATCACGAACTCCTTTGGTCCCCATATGTTTTGCCAACACATAGGGAGCACATGCTTTCCTATACACATCACCTTCATCAAACAACCTCAATAACCACAAATCCTCCTATATAACTTGTCCGGGTGATTAGTCCTTTGGACAAAGGAATGGACCAACATCTTGTGGAACAAGCGCAAAATAGGTGACTGAAGTGTATTCGCCCCACAAGTTGCTTTCCAAGCGCGACCCCAGACACCCGGTTATAGTACTCTCTAAAATCACCTGCATCCCTAGTAAAACCAGAAGTTGTCCTAACAGAAATGGATAAGAGACGCTCGAAAGCAGGATCATCCAACATCTCTTGAGTGTACATCCCCGTGCACAACCCAAACTCAGCAATAGTTGGGGTTCTATTAACACCCCCACAACGAAAGAAAATGACCTGATCAACAAAAAATCCTTTGCTTTCTCTATGTTCTCGACAGAAATAGTCGAATAAACCTCCAAACACCACTCCTTACAAACTATCTCCCGATTCCGAAATATATCAAACCACAAACTAAACTCTTTGGCAACGGGATTACCATCCATATCATTCGAACTACCCATCAAATGCATATACCTACTTATACCCCCACGAGCATTTAACATATCCAACATACTAGATTCCATATACCTAGGTTCAACTATGTCTTTCTGAAAAATAGTGGCCAACCTGTTGGTATATTCAACCTTCTTCTCGGGAGGAGCTCTAGGGAATCGTAACCACGGGTGGGTAGGAATTCCCATAGCAGTGGCTTCAGGGAGTAAGACCACTCTCAACAGGTGCAGCAGCGACGAGCTTCTTGCCTTGCCTCGTCCTGCACGGCTAGAGGAAGCGGGTTCCTACACATACAAGAAACAATTAAAACATTGAAACCCGACATATAAGCATATATATAAGTATAACCATGGCAGGGCTGAAACAAGTCGAGTTGTGGTGCAACTACCTTCATTGCAGCGCAACTTCACTGTTTGTAATTCAGTTGCGGCGCAACTGGCTGTTTTCTGGGTTGAGTACGAGCAGCAACAAGGATGAACAACAAAATCCCCACCATATTCAAATAATAATTTAATTCTTGGAGTTTAGCATTTAATTAAGAAAACCAACTTTAATTAACCCTAAGTTAATTTGAATAACACAATCCACAAAAACAAATCATCAATCCTTCAAACAAAACAACCAAACCCTCATTGTTCTTGCAAATCCCTCACAAATTCGAACTTAAGAAGCAAATTAAGCATAAAATCTATATAAATTCGAATGTATGCAAGAACATTAGTAACTTAACTAATTAAAATCAACAAGAGAGGTTAAAGAATCACATACCTTTCCCGTTCTTGTCATTATGATGATTAACAAAAAGAAAGATTGAAGATTTAAGAGAAGAAAAGAAAAAAAATCAAGAAGAAAAAGGGATTGGATCGGTAGGCAAGAGAGGAAAGGAGGTAGGTGCTCAATTATTTGAGAAAAATAAGTGTGTGTATGAATTATGAGCCCCGATCCCCTTTTTGTAACTCTGTTGACCCGGTTTGACCCGGGTTGCGGCACAACTCCACTCGTTGCGGCGCAATGCCTTATTTTTGAATTTAATAATTTTATATTTTTATTTTTATTTTTATTTTTTTTTATTTTTTTTTAGATTTTCGATTTTTCTGAAACATGACACGTTGCGGCGCAACAACAACCTGCGGCGCAACTGAAAAACAGAAGGATAGGTTGCGGCGCAACCCAACAGAACCATTGCGGCGCAACTTGTGTTGCGGCGCAATTCACCTCCCCCACACTTACCTTTGTTTTCTTCCTTGAAAACGACTTACCGGAAGGCATGAGAGCGGCTCATACCTGCAATTCTTATTAAAACACATTACCAATGACAATAAAACAATGATGAAAACAAGAAAACACGGGTTGCCTCCCGCGAAGCGCTTAATTTATTAACGAGTCTTTAGCTCGACTCACAGTCCTTTCTTCATTGAACCCTTTCGAAAAATGGAAGCTCGTCAACGACGACTCCCACATTTTCCTCTTCTTCATGATAAAGCTTCAACCTGTGATCATTAACAATAAAAGTAGCTCCATCCGATTTAAACAATTCAACATAACCAGACGGATAGACATGTTTGATCACAAAAGGGCCGGTCCACCTAGAAGTCAACTTGGGTTGCTTGAACTTATACTTGGAAAGGAACAACAAAACTTTATCACCGGCCTTAAAATCCTTCTCTCTAATCCTACGATCATGCCAAACCTTAGTCCTCTCTTTGTAGAGCCTAGAATTCTCATAAGCATTCAACCTCAACTCATCTAACTCATGTAATTGCAACATTCTCAATTCACTAATTTCAACTAAGTCCATATTGCAATTCCTAAGAGCCCAATAAGCTTTATGCTCAATTTCTATAGGTAGATGACATGTCTTCCCATAAAGCAACCTATAAGGTGTAGTCCCAATTGGAGTCTTAAATGCGGTTCTAAAAGCCCATAACGCATCATCCAACTTCTTAGACCAATTTTTAGGATTATCACCTATGGTTTTCTCTAAGATTCGTTTTAAAGCCCTATTAGTATTTTCTACTTGGCCACTCATTTGCGGGTGATACGAAGTAGAGAAACGATGATGAACACCATACCTCTTTAACACCTTAGCAAGTTGGTGATTCGCGAAATGAGTTCCACGATCACTAATTAAGGCCTTAGGACAACCAAAACGACAAAACAATTGCTTTAAGAATTCAATGACAACCCTTGCATCATTAGTTGGCAAGGCCTTAGCCTCGGCCCATTTCAAAACATAATCAACCGCCACTAAAATGTAAAGACACTTATTTGAAGGCGGAAAGGGTCCCATAAAATCAATTCCCCAAACATCAAATACCTCACAAACCTGAATGAAGTTTTGTGGCATCTCATCCTTCTTTGAAATGTTACCTTGACGTTGACAAACTTCACACGTCTCCACTAATGTTTGAGCTTCCTTGAAGATTGAAGGCCAATAAAATCCTGCATCAAAAACCTTCTTACCGGTTACAGATGGTCCATAATGACCACCGGTTGGTCCATAGTGGCATGCATCCAAAATATTCCGGGTTTCTGCACCGGACACACATCTCCTGATCATGCCATCTGCACACATTCGAAACAAATATGGTTCTTCCCAGAAATAATGCTTAATTTCAGAAAAGAATTTCTTTTTCTGTTGATAAGACATTTCCTTAGGAAGAACACCTGCACATAAATAGTTAGCAATGTCTGCATACCATGGGTCCTCCTCCACATCCACCTGCATTAGAAACTTGTCAGGAAAAACATCATTAATATCATGCTCCTTTAACTCCTCAAGGTGAGGGTTTTCGAGCCTACTCAAGTGGTCGGCTGCCACATTTTCAGCCCCACTCTTATCTTTAATCTCAATATCAAATTCTTGTAAAAGTAAGACCCAACGAATTAAAAGGCTTAGCATCTTGTTTCGAGAACAAGTACTTCAAAGCCGAGTGGTCGGTGAACACAATAGTCTTATTCAAAACCAAATAGGGTCTAAACTTATCAAAGGCATAAACCACGGCTAACAACTCTTTCTCGGTCACGGTATAGTTCTGTTGAGCCGGGTTTAAGGTCTTGCTAGCATAGGAAATAGGGCGGAAATGTTTATCCTCCCTTTGGCCTAACACGGCCCCTAAATCGGTTCAGGTGTTTGAACTTTATCTTCCGAGTCCGAGTCTTCTCCTGTTCTAAAAATCCAAGCTGCCTCTTCCGAACTATTAACCACTTTCTCTTTCAAGGCTTGGTCCGGTGGAGCTTGATTTGCGGTTTCTAAATCTATTTTGACTGGTGTGGATGGTTCCTGGTTATCTCTTGACACAATTCGACGTCTGACTTTCCCTGGATTAGACAATGGGCTAAGCAAAGGTCGGCCAGAAGCTCTTGTGTTCATCAACTAACAAGAACCTGCACAATCACCACAAACAAACCGTCAACCGCACCTGTGGTATAAATAAAAGTAAATAAAATACAATCTATCTAGTAAAACAATAACTTTCTCACAAATGAATGTGAAAAAGGATCGAACTACAAAATAAAACAACTACTTAAACAAAATCCCCGGCAGCGGCGCCAAAAACTTGATGTGTAAAATCGAGTTTAAAAATTAAAAACAAGAAATACCCTAAAACTGACTACTACACACTCTTGGGCAGTGGACCCGTTCATATATAGTATAGCTAAAAGGTAAGTCCAGGATCGAACACAGGGACTAAAGTGAAGTAATTGTTGACATTAAGTAATTCTAATTAAAAAGGGGTTTTGTGACCGAATTGTCACTTTGCAACAAGTAAAAGTAAATAACTTAAATCCGGTATTACCGGGGCAGGGATCGTCCTCAAACGATATTGAAAATGTTTTTATGACAATAATTTAAAAGGCATCCATCTTGATTTCGCTCAACAATACGCTCAGATTGCAGATAAATGAAGTTCAAATCCAAATTAGTTGATTAAATAACCGAGACTCAAACAAAGCACCAACCCTGTACCCGTCAAGTTAATGACATCATTTGACTCTCTTGCTTAAACTAGTTTCGTTACAATGACCGGTACCCCAAGACATCTTTTATAACTTCCCTAATCAAACAATTGGTTTGGTTATTAAAATAACAATTATACCTATCGATTGTACCCAACCGTTAACACATTTCTCCCTATTATCATGAACGATTATCTACCGTACCCGTCATAGACCCAATCATTTGTACCCAAATAATCAAAATGAAATATATGAAATCAATGTTAGGTCCAGTTTTACTGGACTCGCTCCAGACTTGAAGACTGGAGCGATGCTGAAAATTTGTTTAGAAATAATAGAAGACCAGTTAGCTATTTACTTGTACAGGAAATATGGAATCCTCCAGATTAGCTCACTGGACTTCACTCCAGTCAAGATCGTTTCTACTGAAGACATTCTTACTGAAGTCAAAGATTGAAGTATGAAGAAAGAAGACTGACAAGCAGTGGAGCCCACTGACAGTCTTACCAGATCTCCCGACTGGAGCCTTAGCAGTGTTCTAGACCTTACAAGTCTGAACACTGATTATGAGGAATTGACTTTATGCCTTTACACACTTTTACCCGGACAATCTATTTGTCTATTGATAAAAGTACAATACGTGTGTAAAGGTGGTTGGTTAAAAGGATGACAAGTCACATCAACATGACTTTATCCTTGTACTTTAACCAATACATTTAAGGAATTAAAGTAGTTTCCTTAAATGCATGCAACCATATATGTACAGCATAATAAATTCACTGTTGAATTTATTTGCCTATAAATACAAGTCACCTGACTTCACCTCCAGTCAGATCTACTTTACTGAAGACATTCTACTGAAGTCAAAGACTTGAAGTATGAAGAAAGAAGACTGACAAGCAGTGGAGCCCACTGACAGTTTTACCAGATCTCCTGACTGGAGCTTTGTCAGTGTTCTAGACCTTACAAGTCTGAACACTGATTA